>OZ017739.1:85958206-86385706 GCA_963969285.1 Odontomyia ornata
AAACAGGACTCTTCTATCTATCTCCGTTTAAAAGTTATGCGTGAACATACAAAAAAAAAAAAGCAAAAAAAAAATCGGCTATGCATTTTCATCTTCATACGAGGTGTGTTCAAAAAATATCGCGAATTTTGTTTTTTTTTTCAAAAATTGTTTATTTATTCATGAATATCTATTTTGTCCCCTTCAAGGTAATCCCCATGAAATATTTTACACTTGTGCCAACGGTTTTTCCAATCTACGAAGCACTTCAAAAAATCATTTTTTTAATCTTGTTCAGCTCCTCCTTCGATGCCGTCTTTATCTCGTCAAGCGTAGCGTAACGTCGTCCTTTCATGGGCCTCTTCAGTTTAGGAAACAAGAAAAAGTCACAGGGGGCCAGATCTGGGGAATACGGTGGCTGCCGCATCATTAGTGTGTTGTTTTTGGCCAAAAAGTCGCGCACAAGCAACGATGTGTGAGCAGGGGCGTTATCGTGGTGCAAAAGCCAATTTTTGTTCTCCCACAAATCCGGGCGTTTCTGGCGGATTGCTTCGTGCAAATTGCGCATAACTTGCAGGTAATATTCCTTATTGACCGTTCTTCCCTGTGGTAAGAACTCATGATGCACCACGCCCCTGCAATCGAAGAAAACTGTCAGCAAAACTTTCACATTCGACCGAACTTGGCGCGCTTTTTTCGGTCTTGGTTCATGCGGCAGCTTCCATTGAGATGATTGAGCTTTGGTTTCCACGTCATAACCATAAACCCACGATTCGTCACCAGTTATGACCCTCTGGAGCAAATTTGGTTCGTCGCGGACAGAGTTTAACATCTCATTAGCAATGTTCATGCGTTGCTGTTTTTGGTCGCAATTGAGCAATTTTGGTACGAATTTCGCGGCGACCCATCTCATGCCCAAATCGTTGATAAAAATCGAATGGCACGAGCCAATCGATATGTTTAGGTCCTCAGCAACTTCTCTAACGGTGATTCGACGATTGGCCAATACCATTTTCTCCACTTCATTAATTTTTTCGTCTGTTGTTGAAGTGCTCGGGCGTCCGGCACGCTCTTCGTCGTTCACATCTTCTCGGCCTTCTAAAAACATTTTGTACCACCGATAAACGTTGCTTCGGTCCAAGGTAGCTTCTCCGTATGCCACAGTCAACATTCGGAATGCATCCACGCACTTAATTTCGTTTTTCACACAAAATTTGATACACGTTCTTTGATCCATTTTTTTGAATAAGTAAAAATCGAAGACGATTGAAAACACGTGCAAGTAAAGCAGTTATCACCAGTTAAATGAACATTCAAAATGGCCGAGCTTGTCGGCATAAGTGACAGACATGAGTACCAACATAACGCCACAAAAAAAATCGAAATTCAAATATACGTAACCCGCGAAAATTCAAAATTCGTGATACTTTTTGAACACATCTCGTATATATATATATATATATATATATATATATATATATATATATATATATATATATATATATATATATATATATATATATATACGAGGTGTGTTCAAAAAGTATCACGAATTTTGAATTTTCGCGGGTTACGTATATTCGAACTTCGATTTTTTTGTGGCGTTATGTTGGTACTCATGTCTGTCACTTATGCCGACAAGCTCGGCCATTTTGAATGTTCACTTAATTGGTGATAGCTGCTTTACTTGCATGTGTTTTCAATCGTCTTCGATTTTTACTTATTCAAAAAAATGGATCAAAGAACGTGTATCAAATTTTGTGTGAAAAACGAAATTAAGTGCGCGGATGCATTCCGAACGTTGACTGTGGCATACGGAGAAGCTACCTTGGACCGAAGCAACGTTTATCGGTGGTACAAAATGTTTTTAGAAGGCCGAGAAGATGTGAACGACGAAGAGCGTGCCGGACGCCCGAGCACTTCAACAACAGACGAAAAAATTAATGAAGTGGAGAAAATGGCATTGGCCAATCGTCGAATCACCGTTAGAGAAGTTGCTGAAGACCTAAACATATCGATTGGCTCGTGCCATTCGATTTTTATCAACGATTTGGGCATGAGACGGGTCGCCGCGAAATTCGTACCAAAATTGCTCAATTGCGACCAAAAACAGCAACGCATGAACATTGCTAATGAGATGTTAAACTCTGTCCGCGACGAACCAAATTTGCTCCAGAGGGTCATAACTGGTGACAAATCGTGGGTTTATGGTTATGACGTGGAAACCAAAGCTCAATCATCTCAATGGAAGCTGCTGCATGAACCAAGACCGAAAAAAGCGCGCCAAGTTCGGTCGAATGTGAAAGCTTTGCTGACAGTTTTCTTCGATTGCAGGGGCGTGGTGCATCATGAGTTCTTGCCACAGGGAAAAACGGTCAATAAGGAATATTACCTGCAAGTTATGCGCAATTTGCGCGAAGCAATCCGCCAGAAACGCCCGGATTTGTGGGAGAACAAAAATTGGCTTTTGCACCACGATAACGCCCCTGCTGACACATCGTTGCTTGTGCGCGACTTTTTGGCCAAAAACAACACACTAATGATGCGGCAGCCACCGTATTCCCCAGATCTGGCCCCCTGTGACTTTTTCTTGTTTCCTAAACTGAAGAGGCCCATGAAAGGACGACGTTACGCTACGCTTGACGAGCTAAAGACGGAATCGAAGGAGGAGCTGAACAAGATTAAAAAAAATGATTTTTTGAAGTGCTTCGAAGATTGGAAAAACCGTTGGCACAAGTGTATAATATCTCATTGGGATTACTTTGAAGGGGACAAAATAGATATTCATGAATAAATAAATAATTTTTGAAAAAAAACAAAATTCGCGATATTTTTTGAACACACCTCGTATATATAAATATATATATATATATGCATATATAAATATTTATATACATATATATATATATACATATATATATATACATATATATATATATATAGATATATATATATATATATATATATATATATATATATATAGACATATGTATTTATATATGTAAACATAAAGTTCACTCTGCAATCAATCTCATAAAATTTACTTAAAAATATCCTTCTTAACCGCATCATTCGTTCGCGTTTATTCGATACCCATCGTCTTCGTTTTCAGTTAACTATTGTACCTAATTTTCATGAAAGTTTGAAGAAAATCATATCATATAGTTCAATGAAAACTTGCCTATGCATTTTCATCTTCATCTGTAAAGTTATGATCAATTATAGCAGGAAACGTATCTCTTTTTATGTTGCGATTCTCGCCGGTTTTTAGTATGGAAATCACTAATTTTAGATTTCTGGGCATATGTTGTAATATACATACAATATTCACTAGAAAGTAACGAGTCAACTCTATAATTTGCAATCACTCAATCTTTATTATTTCTTCGGGGAATTTTATAATCCTATATGTAACGTTTACTTCTAAGGATATAAGAAGGATCCTATACCAAGCTCATTGGTAAGCAAAGAATGAATGCGGAAGAGAAAAGCATCCTGAAATGTTCCCTCTAACTATTGTTGAATTGTACTTATGCCTCATTAGAATTAATTTATTGGTTATTTCCGGTACAAATGATGGACCAAAATGTACCGCTTATGTAGAAAATTAGGGATACTGCTCATTTTTATCATCCGTCACCAAAGGACTCGGTATTTCGAAGAAATCCTTGAACAGTGCCAACTAGTTGGCACTTTTCGTACGAAATATCATTTAAATTCAATTTCTCGACATCAATGTATCTTATTTAACTGTTAATATCTACAGAGCCCCTGAAAGGATTTCAATTCTGCTCCGATACATTTTAGATCAATATGTCATCCTTCATTTGAAACCTCTATAATCAAAATCCTTACACGCCTCGATCAGTTATGCTGAAAAATCGGGGTGAAAGTCGGAATTTTTTAAATTTTAACGCTTAGAGCCCTTTACCGTAACTTGAATTTCTTATCCTTTAAACGAAACCTAACTGGAAGAAAGACGTATCATTTGCCAAAAACAGGACTCTTCTATCTATCTCCGTTTAAAAGTTATGCGTGAACATACAAAAAACAAGTTGGGTAAACAGACATACGCTCATGTCAGAAGGGTTTTGTATTCAATTTTCAAAATGCAGTCACCAGATTGAATAAAGTCGAGAAGCATGTCAATGAAGATTTTTTTGGAGAAAATATGGAATTCGAAGATCATACTATTATTAAGAAAGTTGAACGAATTTAGGCTTCTGAGGTTTTTGTTATTGTTATACTCATAAATATCTCCCTTGATAATTATTTCAGATGTCCATTCGTGAGGGAGGAAACCACATTTTTCATATATTTCCCCCCTGTGCCCCACTGAAGCAAAAACTGACAGTTTAAGAACTGTTTTGAAAAGCTCCCATGAAAACTTTCATTTCATACTAATATCGGCTACGTTTGATGAATTTTTTTTTCAGGGGCCACTCTCCTGTATTGTTATCATCGATTAATGGCCAATTTTTTTCGAATCCTAGAGTTGTTACAAAGCCCTTTTGCTAGGAGCTCTCTCCCGCCTCCTTGACTTGTTTCACTTATGAGTATTAATTGTAGGTACTCATCTTCAGTGATTCATTAAATTGAATCAAGTGTTCAAAGCATGCACCTTGAAGGTTGAAGTTGGGAAAAAATAACTCAAAATTATTCAATCTTCGCATTTAAAACAGCCACTATTTTGTTTTACGATTACTGATACCACTAGCTGAACCGATTTTCAAAGATATTCATGACACCTATCATTCCTGAAATTTCCATGCAAATCCTAGCAAAACTGTAGTGTTTGAGTCGGTAAAAAGCGCATGTTGTTACATAGCCATATGTTGCCATAGTAATACATGCAGCGCATATTGTTCCATAGCAATACAGGAAAATTCAAACCGCTATAACTTCGCTAAATATGATGCAATCTTTATGAAACATGCAGGGTATATCAATCTTATAAATAGTCATCTGTGCATTGAATTTCATTGAATTTAAGGGTACCGTTAAGATTTTATTCAAGAAAACATAAAATCGATAAATCATACTATTACTAACAAAGTTGAGTGAATTGCGACTTCTAACGTATTTGTTGTTGTTGTACTCATCAAGGCCTACATTCTTGATTTTTTTCAGATTTTTCGGATCACAGGTGTCCAATCGCGAGGGGGGGACACACATTTTTCGTGTATTTCCCCTCCCTGTGCGCCCCTCGAACCAAATTTTGCCAAACTAAGACCCGTTTTGAAAAGTTATCATCAAGACCTTTCATTTGATACCCATATCGGCTACCTTCAATGAAATTTTTTTTTTCGGGGGGTCACTCCTCGACATGGGGAGACCCCCCTTAAATACCTTATAAAATTTTTTTGTAGTTGAACTTTGAAGAGAACACCACTTTACACCTACATACAAAATTTGATGTTTCTAGCTTAAGTAGTTTCCGAGAAAAACTGCTGTGACACACGGACGGACGGACGGACAGACAGACGGACAGACAGGACGCGATTTTAGAAGGGTTTTGTAAAATTATTTTACAAAACCCTAAAAAAGCAAAAAAAATAGGCTATGCATTTTCATCTTCATATGTAAAGTTATGATCAGTTATAGAAGGAAAAGTATCTCTTTTTAGGTTGTGATTCTCGCCGGTCTTTAGTATGGAAATTACTAATTTTAGATTTCTGGGCATATGTTATAATGTATAATATTAACTGGAAAGTAACGAATCAACTCTATAATTTGAAATCACTCAGTCCTTATTATTTCTTCGGGGAGTTTTGTAAATCCTATGTTTAACGTTTACATCTAAGGATGTAAGAAGAATCCTTTACTAAGCTCATCAGTAAGCAAAGGATGACTTTGGAAGAGAAAAGCATCCTGAAATGTTCCCTCTAACTATTGTTGAATTGTATTTATGCCACATTTAGAAGTAATTTATTGGTTATTTCCGGTAGAAACGATTGAATAAAATGTACCGTTTGTGCAGAAAATTAAGGATATTGATAATTTTTATCATTCGCTACCAAAGGACTCGGTATCTCCATCAAATCCTTGAACAGTGCCAACTAATTGGCACTTTTCGTGCGAAAAATTATTTAAACTCAATTTCTCGACACCAATGTATCATATTGAACTGATCGTATTTGGAGAGTCCTTGGAAGGATTAAAATTCTGTTCCGATACGTTTTAGACCAATGTGTTATCCTTCATTTGAAACCTCTACGATCAAAATCCTTACACGCGTCGATCAGTTATGCTGAAAAATCGGGGTGAAAGTCGGAAATTTTTTAGTTTTAAGGATAAAAGTCCTTTGCCGTTACTTGAATTTCTTATCCTTTAAACGGGACCTAACTGGAAGAAAGACGTATCATTTGCCAAAAACAGGACTCTTCTATCTATCTCCGTTGAAAAGTTATGCGTGAACATACAAAAAAAAAGCAAAAAAAAAAAAAAAATATACGCGATGAATTGATAACCTTCTTTCTTTTGGAAGTCGGTTAAAAATATACATACAGTCTTCCACAAAAGTCAAGGTACAGTGATAAATATCATGAAAATTGTTTGATATTTTTATTTTAAAAACCTATAGTGATAAAATTTTTTTGGTATTACTTCAACTATAATCATTACACTTTAAATTCATGTAAAACAAAACGAAATTCTGTCGTATTAATATATTATTACATATGATGTGGTGGAAAGTCAATGAATGAAGTCCACAAAAGTCATGGTACACCTAAAGAAAAATGATACAAATTGTAATTATAGTCTTGCAAAGTTATTTGAATTATACTTTTCTTAATATTTTGTAGGATATCCTTTCATCTGAATTACTGACTTCAGTCTTTTAGGCATAGAATATACCAATTTTTTAGTAAATTCGCTGCTGATTCTGGCCCACTCCTCCAATATAACATCCTTAAGCTGCGCCTTGCTTGATATCACTCTTTTTCGGATTTTTGTCTCAAGCTCATTCCAAAGATGCTCTATAGGGTTCAAATCAGGGCTTTGAGGCGGTGTAGCAAGCATGCGAGTATTGTACAATAGCCACATTCGAACTTTATGCGCAGTGTGCTTAGGGTCATTGTCCTGTTGAAACAAGAAATCTTCTCGCATACCTAATTTGGCTGCACTTTGTTTCATGTTGTTTCGTAGAATCTCTAAATAAGAGTTCTGATCCATAGTATTTTCGATGAATGTCAGATTTACAACTCCAGCAGCAGCCTTGCAACCCCAAACCATAACACCACCGCCTCCATGTTTTACTGTTTTAATAGTGTTCTTGGGATTAAATGCTTCTCCTACTTTTCGCCAGACCCTCTTATGCCCATTTACACCAAATATACAAAATTTAGACTCATCCGAAAATAAAACATTATCCCAAAACGTTATTGGTTATGCTTTTGCAAATGTTATTCTTTTTTGTTGGTTTATGGAACTTACAAGAGGTTTTCTTCTAGGCGTACGAGATGAAAATCCAGCTTCTACGACAGCTCTACGCACAGTTTCTGCGCTAACCTCTTTCTTATCATTAATTCCAAGAACATCGCAGATTTTTCTACAGCTTAGAAATGGATCTTGTTTTACCATTCGCGAAATTTTTCTCTTGTCCTTTGCACTTAGTTTAGATGGACGACCTGTTCGGAGCACATTTTCCACTCTATTTTCCTTCTTAAATCGATTTATCACTTTTTGAATGGTTGACCGACTTCGCAACACTAGTTCAGCTATTTCAGAATATGATTTGCTCTGATTTGAATGCAGATTAATAATTATTTCACGCTTCTTAATACTCAACTCCTTCCGACTCATTTTTTAAAAATTTTATTAAATAAAAGATACACCACGAATACGGACGCGATATTAAAGACAGCGGCCTACGGTTGTTAACTCACTCTGATAATATGAACTTGGGGGATTCCCCTTTTTACAAATAACAGGGCATTTTCTGCAACTGTACCAAGACTTTTGTGGAGTAGAAAAGAGACATTGCCAACAAAAAATTATTGTCTTCAATGATCATTATTGCCGAATCCCTTTAAATTTATGAAAACTTAAATTCAACAGAACTGGTATTATTACCATTTCATAACTTTTGGTTTTCAAATAAAAATATTGATTCAGTAATACAATTTTCAGTTACCGATTCTCTGTACCTTGACTTTTGTGGAAGACTGTATATCGTATAAAAAGTATGCCCAACTTTTTTGTGTGCGGCGGTGTTATCATTTCCACTGGTATTGTCTTTACAAAAAGTGCCATAATTTATATACTATTTATTAAAAACAAACAACACTTTCTTTCCCCACGTGAAGTTTATTCTTACTTTTCTCATCGATAACACTTTTAAAAACATGAATTGAGAAATAATTTCTAAGCCAGTGGAAAATTACATATTTCATCACGTAGCACTAATTACTAGAGCAGCATTTAACTTTCTAGATTGATTTCGAAGTTTTCAAAATCTCCTTTCGTTGATTGCTAGGTAGAAAATACTTTAAATTTATAGATTGTTTACAAAAGTTTGTTGACCTGATTTTCTACACTTTGAAATCATGTCTTGCATTTCCAGTCACCAAACGGAAAGTGATATTGCCATAAAGTTGAACGAATTGCTTAATAACTCAACAAAAATGATTTTAGCGAATATCCAGCATAACGCATAGCAGTTAATAGTTAAGGCACACCAAAAACGATCGATAGATTATTATATTCATATAACTACATACGAGTAGGTATGTCGCGATTTAGCGACGTTCGGCATTGACACCATCGGACATCATCATAATTTAAACGACCGCAACAAAGTGCGGCATACCCGTTTGCAATTTAGTCTGGTTTGCCGATCATTTACCTGCCCTACCTTGATACCTGCGTAAATTTCGCTAAAATCTCTATATGGTAATTGCAGATCATACGTGCAAATTATGTTGCGTGTTACTGATTGTGAGATGAAAATTGTTAATTAAATATTTTATAGGATCAAAGAGATTTTTTGGAACGAATGAACGATGGAAAATATTTAGTTTCTTACGATGCTATTCCCCCACATTATATGAATTTACACGTTAAACTTAGATAAGCTTTTAAATTGAATTCAATTATCAATTATTAGTAGCTTCAACCTCAACTGAAATTAAGATCAATAGAATAGCATTGAAGTTGACTATTTGCATGTTTGTTGGAAGTGGCTATCAATGTTTTTATTTGAATTTATAATTTTGTCCCACTATGATCCAGCGGAATGTAATCGTTATTAACGTCCTAATGTGAGAGTTCTTTTCAAATTTATTGAAGCATTAGTTTAAAGATTTATGCATCGCATCTGAGCTTAACTTGCATGAAAGCGAGCTGTAATTATTTCGAACACTATTTGATAAATATTTTATGCTGATTTGTTGCCTTAGATTCATTAGTTGCTCTAAACACTCCGTTTTGTGGTTTAATTTAAAACCTTCAAACCACCTGAACTTCAACACGTACTCGATCTTTAATTATAAATAAGATCGAAATATTTCACCACAAAATCAATTCAGATATTGGTCATCATAAAAGATTAACATTTATTTAAACATCTTATTATTACTCTTTCAATTGTGATTACTTTGACTATTTGTATGTAATTCAATTCACGTGTATAAATTTTCATTTATTCTAAGTAAATAGAATAGAAAGAATTGTGAGAAAATTTTTGGAGATTGAGACGTGCTATGAACTGTTATTTATTATTATTCTTGATTATAGTCCCAGTGATAATTAATATTATAACATTGGTAAGGGTAATTTTCACATCTAAGCAGGATTTCGAGATATACCAAATTTAACCCATCAGATATGTATGCAAAGTATAAGAAAGCGAAAAAGTTCTTTTAAAAATCTTGAAATCCATCTGAACTGTTGAGGTCTTGGAGAAGATATAAGCACAGACGAATGGATCTACATAAGCAAATCAAGTGTATAGGATTTATTAAATCATGTGACACCAGCGGATTAAATGAATCTTCCAGTGAATCTGAGTCGTGTGTTATATGAAAGGCTAATTCAAGGTTAATACAGTTAATTGACCGAAACGTCGCCTTTTGTGTATGAATCAAAACATCTACATATGCCATGCTATGTCTATAATATTCGCGAGTTACACTTGACTGCGGAAGAGCATGTAGGAGGTACGTTTTCCGGAGTTAATTACTATTTCATGATCAAGAGTATCTTTGTGGACGATAGATCAAGTCTACATTATACTGAAACTAAATTTACGAGGTTAGCTTTCATTATTTGACGCTATTTCGGGCGCTACTCGATGCCTCTGTTACTGTGCCGATTGATTCGGATAATAGTCCATTGAAATTTAATTAAAGAAAGTATTGCAACCGATGTATGAATGAAAATGATGGGTAAGCTTTCAATTATATGATTTGCAATAGTGGGTGCTGTATGGGATTTTGTTGCATAATAGTTGAATATGCTGAGAATGCCATTCAAATGATGTGCAATCAACAATAAGTAAACATTTATATAAATTCGATGGTAATGCATTGGGTTAATGAATAAGTTGATTAATGATACGAGTAAAATTAACAAGTTATCAGATTAATAATCAAAGTTATCTTGTTCCCATATAGTGATTGTTTTGCCATATGTACACGAAGGTTTTTTACGCCCGGTGTGTGGGATTTCTAGAAAAATTTCTGCATTACCCAACAAATTCCTTTTATTTCAACTGAACTTCAAACAATAGTTCGGACTATTACCATATTATTACAGGTGTTTGGGCATTTTCACACCTCAAATGGTAGTATTCCAAATTACATCATTCTAATTTTCGGAGTCTCGGACAGATGTCAGTTTACAGGCTTCGCACTTTCGGAGTCTCGGACAGACGTCAAACTTGCACCTATCCTATTGTTACCTTCTCTGAACTGACTGTACACATGTATTTAGGGATATGAAATGGTACTTCATTAGCATTTGTAGTAATCGAGGAGTTATGGCTCAAAAAGCCAGCGCTTCCACAGGCACACAGCACAACTCCGCATGAAGTACCACATAGTGCTGGAGCACATGCTCCACCAACATTACCTCCGTCTCAGGCAGTCTCCGCACCACCAGTGTCAGCTGTACCCCAGCCTAATCAAGTGGGTATGCAATTTGGACTGAGTAAATCGACGGCGAATGAAATCAAATCTCGATTATTCCCATTTCAAGAGCCACTAAGTGCACCGGACCCTCATAATCATCACTCCGTGAAGCCAGAACCATCGGAGGTACAATAGTTTAAAAATGTAATGTCTGGTATTACTAATATTTGAGAAATGTAGAAATAAAGTATAAGATCTAAAAACTAAATAAAGTAATACTATAAGAATTCTTAAGTGAATGATAAAACAAAAAGGAATAATTAAAATGTCTAAGACCACGCAAGTAACTCATTAAAAAAACAAAAAAACAGACAAACAAACAAAAATTAAGCTCTAATATGATTAATAGTAAAGTATGAAAGTTGGATGAACAATTTATTTTGGTATCATTTACATTGCGTTGAATTGCATGTTAAAAAGAGCAAATTACATAAATCTGAGAGGAGTATGATAATGCCTCTTATTTATTCCTGTAAAAAGATCAATTCAATTCTATCCGAGCCTCAGAGAGCGTGCAAATGTCTTCGTTCAAATCTATTCAAAAAAGATCCGTGCAACTCAGGTTTCTTCCGCTATTCTATAATAACAATAAGAAACAGGGATCCCAATTGGATTTAGCGCCTCGTCTTTCCTTGCCCCATGCAAAAACAGTTGAGGAACGCATTCAAGCAAACATGGTAAAAATGCGAATTCAAGTACATGTAAGTGTTGTAGATGCATTACATATATTTACTGCTAAGATTATGATTTAATTACAATGAATTGAAATGTGAAAACAAAATCAAAGAGTAATGCATTGAGTTTGAAAATAAGAGAAAAGGGCAAAAAGAGATATGAATATATGTATAGATGAGAAATGTATATTAGCGATTGAGTAAAACAACGTACAAGCATGAAGCGAAGTGGACAAGCACCATATGAGCATGAAAAGTTCAGAGCAATTGTAAAGTAAGTGAAATGAAATGAAAGATCTTCACCGGCCCTGACATTACACTGAACAACATTCAAATCTCCAACACATGCAACAGCTATCACTTAACTAACATTGTTCTGGTTCCATTTTATTTGTCATAGTATCAGTATATGGAAGAATACACAAAACACTGACAATTCATGATAATTTGAGTTCTACATTCGAATGGAAAGGAAGAGTGCGAATATTACCAACAACGAATCAACAACGAACATCTCAAGAAGAGGGATAGCGGTGGCGATAGCGGGAGTAGGACCGGTGGGTGTTGCTGGTGCTGCCGCGAAGAGATGGGGAGTCGAGTTGCAACCGCGGACGCGCGTGGACGCGAGGAGTGAAAGAAATAGTGCGTGTCTTATAGTTAGACTTGCATTGAATTTTGACATCCTTTGAAGTAGCCAAGTCTAATACAAGAAAGCGTGAATTTTATGACGACTTAACTTGCAAGACAAATTGAGAGTGATTTACTAAGCAACGAAGTTGCGTCGCACGCACTTTTCCTGTGTCGCGCTGTTCTAAAAAGTGGAAAAAACTCATGCTCCGGGAAAATATATGGTGGAAGTGTTTTTGCTTGGGTGTGCAAAGGAAAATATCGGCGGTCTCTGGCAAGCATCCTCCATTGAAGGATCGAATCGCATGTTTGAATGAAAAAAATACAAAAAACTACGAAACACTGGTTTAATCGTTGGGTGATTTTAATCGAAATGTTAAGTTTCCGTTATATTAAACTGGGGAATATCGTTGCAAATGAATTCATATAGTGTCACTAGTTTAAAAATGGCCGGACGTTGCGCGAAAATTGGTTAAAACTGTATCTTTAGTTTTCTATCCGATCCTTTACCAGTACTCTGTGGAGCATCCGTCAGTAGTTTGTGAAATGCGCGATATTTGCTGATCAAAAACACTTTTCCTCGCGTCATTTGTTTCGTAAGGGATTTTTCAATATTTAATACGGCAGTTCCCATTCTACATTTTTTCACGAGCTGCGGTTCTTTTGACGAGACACATCTTGGGCATGATTGTGGAAAAAAACGATAGCATCTTTGACTTGTTTTTCTTCCACGCCAAAAAGGCTGAATAGTCAGTGTTCAACGTTTACTGCGACGATTGGAGATAGATTTTACATGCATCATGTACCGCTATACAAAAAGAAAATTCCGTTCCGACTAGTTGGGGGCCTTATACCAACGAACACCTGTCCAATCAGATCGTGACACACATTGTAATTAAGCGCTATTATATGAATCTTAGGCGAGAAAAAATATTTTATTTATGAACCGTGCTGAAAACGACTATATAAATTTTATTATCGTTGTTCGCTTAGTTTTCCCATTAAGTAATTCCTTTCCGTTAAACGTTAGAAGTGTAGAGTTAGAACTCGTGGTAGAAAGTTTGTGAATCGCGAAAAGCAAAATCCTAAAACACCCAAATTTTCGTCAACCAAATGATTTCAGAGAACACCCGCAATTGTCATCGAGCGCTCGGAGGACCATGCGGGTGAGTACCCTTTTATTTTGTTACATATACCTATATTTCTTTTTTTGCATATTTTGTTATATATATATATATATATATATATATATATATATATATATATATATATATATATATATATATATATATATATATATATATATAGATTTTTTTGCAAAGTTTGTTTACATATCCATTTTTAAATTTTTGCCGTTAAATTTTTTTTGTGTTTACATTTAAAATTTTGCCTTTCGTTTTTCTTACTTATATTTCAAATTTTGCTTTGATTCTTTTTCCGTATATTTCGAATTTTAATTTAATTTTTCTTATTTCAATATCGAATTTGGCCCTGGAAGCCAACAAAATCGTGTCGCGATATATATAAGCGAGATAATGTTTATATTTGTATGGAATCAAATAGCTAATATAATGGAGTGCTAAAGTCAAAGCTAAATCGGTCTTTTCTTTCCTTCCCCTCTGACCGGGTATAGGACCCGGTACGGTGGTAGGCTCCCCTCATAAAATATGAGCCAGCCGCCGGGTACAAGTTAATCTCATATAATCTTTCTGTTCCAGGTGACATCGTGGGTTGAGTGGCCCAAGCAGAGTGCCTCTTTATGGCATAGAGTTATGCAATCCAATTGTATAATTCTATGACATATATTGGTCACCGGGGTACTCCCCTTCTGATGGGAAAGTTCATACAAGTCAAGTTGTATGAGTTTTCCACTCAGAAGAGGAATACCTGGCCACTTCAACAAGATATCTATGGATTTATTCCGGTTGGGTGGGTACAAAGGGGCTCCACCACCACCCGTTTGCCCCTCTTTCATTTGTGGGCCATGAACTTCGTCGGGTAATGACGAGGTCACCCCAAGTTCGCCTTTCTTTTCAGGTTCTACGTGTTCTCGTAACAAGTTCTCTCTCCCTCTGTGAGGTTATCTACAATTTTGCGACTTCGGTCGCCTTTTGATCTGCAGTCCAATTCATGAATGCGAAATTTTTTGTAGTGGGTCCTCATGCTGGGGAAATGAACCCGCCCCACGACACCGCAATGCTAGCCTGCCAGCGCATTCACGCGTCTCCAGACGAGGGCATTCTCGGCAGATACCTCCATCTTCTTCTGCCGGGGCAGCAGACCATCGCTGCAGTCCTTCACGGACTTTATGAAAACAGTTTATTCACTACACATTAATAAATTTGTTCATGAACAGAAACTACAATTTACATTTCACAAGATGCAAGTTAGGCTTGGATGAATGTGGAATGAATGGTGCGTCTTGCTGCTCGTGCAATAAACTACTACATGCTGTGACGCATGTATCGCAACTCTCTTTTCACTCGATGCTCGCTGCAAAGAATCCAAACATCGCCAAGGAACGAATGACAATCAAAAGGAAAACGTATCTATGATGCCTGAAACGACGTGTCCACACTCTGCATGTGCGTGTTTTTGCATCTCAACCAAGGCACGCGAAAATCTCCCTTGGAATAATTCTTTGTTTACGCCAAGACTGTGGAAGCGGACGCGCTACAGCTACTCCCTCCCCGATGAGCTTTGCGGGGTGCGAAGGGGATGAAAATGTAACGCGCTTTTTGGCCTTCGGTATGTTTGCCGATGATGGAAGCTGAGCAGGTAACGAAGGAGTGATGGTTGTTGGCGAATAAGGCGGTGAGTTGCCAAGCTGTGGCGTAAGCTTTGAAGTCTCAGGCTCTGGTATAGAGCCTGGTAAATCGACTGGAGTGGGCGTTTGTTAACCTGTGATTACTGGATGCCTTAAATATGCTGCAGCGATGTAAGTGGGCTTCAGCTGATCGGTCGGTAGTGTTTTTAGTATGCCATTGACATCTATGACGTCAGTGCGCTCGTCCATACGCTTTATCACTCGATCAAGGCTGGAGTACGGTTGCTCTAGTGGCTTTGTGATTGAGTCTTTTCAGCGGAAAACATATTTGCAAGTGGTTAAGTCCCTGAAAACGAAAGGGCGATAGTTGACATGCCTGGAAGCTTGGATTGGATGCATTCAACACCATTGTGTTGAATAGGCGACGGAAGTTGGTAACGAAATCATCCGGAGTACAAACGGAAACAGGACGAGGATCGATGAATTTGCCTGGGATACGAAGTGATGTCCCAAAGACTAGAACTGCTGGCGAGGCCTGAAGGTCATCCTTGAAAGTCGTTCACAAACCAAGGAGTACGGTCGGAAGTATTTTCGGCCAGGAGATTTCTGGAGCACTGCCAACGGCTGCAAACAATGCACATCTGAGAGAAACCTTGGCCGTACGGTACATACGCCCTATTATGCCGTTCAATTCGGGGTGGTAAGAGGTCGTATGAATTTGATGAGCTCCTAGGAGGCGAGATAGTTCACGGCGAAGCATCTATGACGTCTGTGCGCTCGTCCATACGCTTTATCACTCGATCAAGGCTGGAGTACGGTTGCTCTAGTGGCTTTGTGATTGAGTCTATTCAGCGGAAAACATATTTGCAAGTGGTTAAGTCCCTGAAAACGGTAGGGCGATAGTTGACATGTCTGGAAGCTTGGATTGGATGCATTCAACACCATTGTGTTGAATAGGCGACGGAGGTTGGTAACGAAATCTGCCGGAGTACAAACGGAAACAGGACGAGGATCGTTGAATTTGCCTGGGATACGAAGTGATGTCCCAAAGACTAGAACTGCTGGCGAGGCCTGAAGGTCATCCTTGAAAGTCGTTCACAAACCAAGGAGTACGGTCGGAAGTATTTTCGGCCAGGAGATTTCTGGAGCACTGCCAACGGCTGCAAACAATGCACATCTGAGAGAAACCTTGGCCGTACGGTACATACGCCCTATTATGCCGTTCAATTCGGGGTGGTAAGAGGTCGTATGAATTTGATGAGCTCCTAGGAGGCGAGATAGTTCACGGCGAAGCATCTATGACGTCAGTGCGCTCGTCCATATGCTTTATCACTCGATCAAGGCTGGAGTACGGTTGCTCTAGTGGCTTTGTGATTGAGTCTATTCAGCGGAAAACATATTTGCAAGTGGTTAAGTCCCTGAACACGAAAGGGCGATAGTTGACATGTCTGGAAGCTTGGATTGGATGCATTCAACACCATTGTGTTGAATAGGCGACGGAGGTTTGTAACGAAATCTGCCGGAGTACAAACGGAAACAGGACGAGGATCGTTGAATTCGCCTGGGATACGAAGTGATGTCCCAAAGACTAGAACTGCTGGCGAGGCCTGAAGGTCATCCTTGAAAGTCGTTCACAAACCAAGGAGTACGGTCGGAAGTATTTTCGGCCAGGAGATTTCTGGAGCACTGCCAACGGCTGCAAACAATGCACATCTGAGAGAAACCTTGGCCGTACGGTACATACGCCCTATTATGCCGTTCAATTCGGGGTGGTAAGAGGTCGTATGAATTTGATGAGCTCCTAGGAGGCGAGATAGTTCACGGCGAAGCTCAGCCTCGAATTGCGTGCCCTGATTGGTTGTAGTTTCGGGTGGCGTCCAAAGTAGTCCAATTAGAGCACGGGTGACAGTTGCAGCTGTCATATCACATACTGGTGAAATGTTATAAAATGTTATAGATTTGAAATATTATAAAAGGTTATGAATTTCTCCTATGAATTGTTATGGGAGGGTAGCCATAAAATGGTTTAACATTATTCCGAGTTTAATAAATAAATGAAATTAAATTAATAAAGTTACTATGGAAACGGAGAATTGCTCCACAGAGAACATAGCGAAGACATTGTCCACAACGCCCCAATTTCTACATACGCAAATATAGCTTCGCGGAAGGAAGACTTGCAATGAAAACGCCAAGACGATCCAATCACAACTCTTGATTTTATTCAATCACACTTCAGTATTCAAAGTCAAAGTCAAAAGGCATTTTATTCAATACTAATCGGTATAAATTTTCAAAAAATATAAAGCAAATTCCAAACTATAAACATACAAAAACTTAATGACGCAAATGGCTCTCTACATTTGTACGTTATCATTAGACTTATTTCTTCAAAAAACTAAAGCAAATTCAATTAATAAAATTATTACATGTTTTGAAAATCAATTGGAAAAAGGAGAAAAAACCAACCAATACTATCCTAAAATTATTTACAATTTCAACACAACGGTGAACTTTGATCCTACACCTAAAATGTTTTAACTTATTTCTAATAAAATGCAATCAAAAACTTTATCTTACACTAAAAAATTCTATAACAATATTCCTAACTTAAGCGTTTAATCTTATCTCTAACCTGAAATAATAAACATAACAAATATCTAACCTATACCTAATTTTTAACACATATAAACAGCAACACTAAATGTAGCGAAAATGAGCTGAAACTCAAAAAATAAATAACGAAAAACACAAAAACTGGAAATAAACACGAATAATTTAGACATTGTCATTCAGCCACCAATACCTGGATTGCGCCGTCTCAATTCGATCAGCTTCATCGAATCTAGCAAATGAGTATCTCCATTGGAATTGTTGGTCTCGTGAACTCAAATTCGGAGGATATTTTATCTTCTTATCGGTGGCTTGTCGATATATGTGATATATGACTGGAACGCCGTCAGAATCAAAAACATATCGATTCATGTAGCGAGGCAAGTCGCAATATACCCGTCTGTAGGGTGGATCGGCTGTGAAATCCAAGGGTTTTCACTCACAGTCACAGATCTTGCGATATGATTCCGGAGAAGTTTCAATATGAAGATATCGACTCTTGTTTCTTCAGCAGTTTGATAAATTCTTCTATTCGATATATAATGTTTCCAATCCATCTCAGGCTTTCTGTACAAACCAGTACATGCACGAAGACATTTCCTTTCGAAAACTCTTAATTTTTCCATAGTACTAGCAGTCTGATTGTACCAGATCTGATATCCATATGTCAAAACTGGTCTAACCAGGGTCTTGTATCAGATAATTTTTGATCAATGTATTTGGAATGAAAGAGTCTTCGTAGGGCCATGACCACTTTTAGTGCCTTACTGAGCATGATTTTCACATGTTCAGTATAGTACAGATACTGATCGACATAAACACCGAGGTATCGAACACAGGATTTATGTGGAACTCGTCCTAAACTACCCTCACCAGCAATGATGTGGAAATCTTTCCAATTACGTTTCAGGTCTTGACTGACCACTTGCAGTGTTATCCGAAACAAGATTGTTTCACACTTCTGCGCATTGATTTTCATACGGAAATTGTCAGCGTACAGCTGCACATCATTGAGCATTTTTTGGAGATTTCTCTGAACTATTGTAGCTTTTGGGTCTGCCGTATAGATGATCAGATCATCAGCAAACGTTAAAATCAAAGCCGTTCAATAGCTTGCGAATGAATATTGAGAAGAGCAGAGGCGCAGTAACTGTTCCCTGCTGTAGACCATTCAAGACCTTGAATTCGCGCATTGTTGTCAGATTTCCACCAGCTACAACAAACAATTTTCCGTATAACACATTGCACATCATGGCGACAAGGTGCCTGGGGAACTAGTCCTGAAGGAGTTTAAAAACTAGTTCATCTAACCACACCGTATCAACCGCTTTCTCCATATCAATGAGACATGCTCCAACGCATTGTCTATCATTTAGTTTCCAACAGATGTCTGAGGTTACTTTTGTTATTGCATGTGTGGTCGAATGCCTGGCACGAAAAACAAATTGGCAATTCGGCATCAACTCATATTCCTCAATGTGGGCGTTTAATGCTCTGTTGAGTATCACTTCAAACACCTTGCTGATGTTAGGCGAAAGCTCTTGGGGCATGAAGATTCTTTTCCTTTCTTCAAGATCGGTAATACTTTAGCCTTTTTCCACTCATTTGGGAAATATGAATTGCTCAACATGTTGTTGAACAATATGCAATAGTTCTTAATAGCAACCTCAGGCAAATGTCGGAGCACTACATTTGGAATATCATCAGTACTACATGATTTCTGTTGTTTATCTTGTGAAATATGAAACACAAGTCTTCATACCTGACAAAATAATCAATAAGATTCAAGGTCGGTATGAGGTCAGATGTTAATGTTTCATTGAAATGAAGAATTGATTGGCCGTTCAGGCTTGATTTGAAGTCGGAAACTTTTGCTTCAACGACCTCTGAAAATACTTCGTTCCCCCTCTCAGGGTTTGGTAGATGAACCAATTCAAAATGTGTTCCAATCAGGGCAAGTTTATCCAATCCTTCACATATAATCCTGTTTCCATTTCTATCCGGAGTCGTACTATCAATTTCGATACCAGCCCTATCGAGAAGATTTATCTCATCACTAGTGACTTCAAGATTCGATACCTTCACTCGAGACTCCTTGCAGAATATGCTATTCACTCTCGCGAACATGCCATCTGGGTCCTGTGAGCTACTACCTCTCAATTTTTCCACCCATTGATTGCTGACCTCACTTCTGAAGCATGACCGGATTAAGTTCCGGACATTCTTCAGATGTAATTTCAACAAAGCCAACGAGGGATGGTTGTAGTCCAAAAATCGTCGATAAATATTGTTGACACGTGTGAGAAGAAGGCTTTTCAATCTTTTCAACCTTGTGATGGTTGGTGTTTCATATCCCTCCATATTGTTTCGATGTTTAATCTTGAGAACTACTTTCTCAATCGTTTCCAAAGTCTGGGTGGTTTTCGATGCTTCTGCCAAATCCACATCAGGAATATCCCTCAACGGCAACCTCATGGTCGGTCCGATCATGCAAAACGACATTTTTACATTGCTCTGCAAATTCCGGAGGTTCCTTATCACCATGGTAGCCGACATCGTAAAGATGCATAGGCAAAACCTAATGGACCCGTCAGTGCCAACTATCAACGAATAGTGGTGAGATTTTTTACAGAGGAACGGATAATAGACTATAAACTTAACACGGTCACATACGGCACCGCATCAGCGCCATTTCCGGCTGTGCGCATACTACATCAAATAGTCAGTGATAACGACAATATTTTAAACTTAGCGGCGCAGGCAGTTATGGACAATTTCTATATTGACGACTACTTGGGCGCAGCTGACAACATTTGCTAAGCTTTACAGCTAAAGCGGGACTTCGTCAACGTTCTAAACAGTAGCGGTTTAGAACTACAGTAGCGGTTTAGAACTACTACGAACTCAGACACCTTCGGACTCAACATTGACATCACCACACCCAACACATACACAAAGCAGACGTTCTTGACTACTTCAGCACGGATTTTTGACCCTCTCGGGTTTCTTGCTCCAGTTTCAATCGTGAACAAGATACATTTACGAAATTCATGGACATCAGGGATTGGCTGGGACAATTCACTTTCTGGCAATCTTAGAGACACACATGTGAACAACATATCTAGCCTAACAGCGCTCTCTGGTGTACATATTTCACGATATATCGGGTCACCTTTTTCATTTGAAATCGTTGGTTTTGCGGACGCATCTGAACCGGCATACGCCGCAGTGGTTTACGTTAGAACACAAACTGGAGACGTACCTGGGCCTTTTCTAGTCGAATTGCTAGCAGATTGAACTAAGGTAGCACCCATCAAGCGAGTCACCATTCCTCAACTTGAACTATGTGTAGCAAATCTACTCGCCAAACTTACGCGCAAGATTGCATGCTGCATGAATGTCAATTTGAACAACTGCCGCTGCTTTATGGATTCGCAAGTGACATTTGCTTGGATATCGGTAACCCTAGGCAGTGGAATACATTTGTGGCAAACCGGACATCCAACATCATCAACATAATTCCACCTGAGAGATGGTATTACATTAAGTCTAAACTTAACCCAGCGGATTGTGCATGACGCAGCCTGGAACCAGCATAACTATGTCAACATCGTCTCTGGTGGAACGGGTCAACCTTTCATACTTTAGAAAGATATTTTCATTCACGGACAGTGCCCCTCATGGACAAATCGGTCATGTCGGAAGTTCGGCATGTACAAGTTAACCTGCTAACGGTTGATAGCAATCTCCCGATTCACAATTTCTCGGGTTAGAAAAACTACTTCGGATCACCGCCACCTGCTTGAGGCTTATCGAAAATTTGCGAAAATCAGTTAGATCTCATCGTGTCATCGGTCCACTTATGAAGACAGAACTTACTCAAGCCATCATCATTTTGGTACAACAGGCCCAGTCGAAGTCATTCGGTCAGGAAATTCATCTTCTTACGTGGAAGTGTCCGTCTCCTAAGGCAATCTTCTAAGGCAAGCAAAATACGCAGTCTGGACCCATTCTTCGACACTGCTGGCATTTTATAGATCAACGGCAGATTGGAAAATGCGGAATTACCCTTCAACCAGCGGCATGCAATCCTGCTACATCGGAATCACAACATCACTTCACATCTCATTATCCATGAGTATCAGTAACATTTGCATACGGCTTATCGATTACTACAAACCATTTTACTGCACAAATTTGGAATAATTGCGTCACAGATCGCCATCCAGCACGTCGTTTGCAACTGCATTACGTGTACAAGACCTCTGGCGAAGACATTGCATCAGAAGATGGCCCCATTACCAACGGTAAGAGTGGCGACTGCAGGAGCCTTTGCAAACTGTGGTGTCGACTCTGCAGGACCAATCATTGTCAAATCATGGCACGGACGGTCAGCCAAGCTGTACAAGGCCTACATAGCGCTCTTTGTCTGTTTAGCTACGAAGTCCATTCACATTGAAACAGTCAGGGAATTGTCTACGGTCTGCTTTATAGCAGCTCTAAGGCGGTTTATATCAAGGCACAGCTGTCCTGACAATATTCATAGCCACAACGGAATCAACTTCGTAGGAACAAACAAGGAAATAGCATCAATGCATCGGATACTCAAATCTTTTAGGGCGGTGGAAGACATCATAAATTTCGCATCTTCAAAGAGCATCACCTGGCACTTCATTCCTCTGGCAGCCCTTCACTTCGGAACACTTTGAAAGGCAGGAGTCAAATCGGCTACATTTCACTTAACCAGAGTCATCGGCAATGCGACACTCACGTTCGAAGAACACTACACTCTACTCTGTCAAGTGGTACATTGTTTAAATAGCCGGCCACTATGTCCTCTTACAAGTGATCCCAGCGATGTCAATCCTTTGACATTACCTCTACTCGGAAGAGCATACATCCCACATCAGCCATCTGCGAAGATGGAAATATATTCAGAAGCTTCACAACGAATTGTGGACACGTTGGACAGACGAATACTTGCGGCAACTGCGATCACGGAATAAATGGGCTTCCCTTACTCCGGACATCATACTCGGAAGCTTGGTCATCGTTAAAGCGGACAACACACCACCTGCTACGTGGAATTTCGCATGCATCATTAAGTTACACCCAGGCAAGGATCATCACATCAGAGTAGTCACTCTTGCGAACCACCACGGAGAATTCAAGCGGCCCATCAACAAATTGATTTTTCTGCCAGTATCCGCGGAAATGAATGTTGACAATTGACTTATGTGTCAAGGCGGGCGGACAATATTCCAAATTAAATCAAGGTGACAGGCTTCTAATTTTCGGAGTCTCGAACAGATGTCAGTTTCTAGGCTTCACGCTTTTGGAGTCTCGGACAGACGTCAAACTTGAACCAATCCTATTGTCATCTTCTCTGAACTCACTCTACATTTATTCTACAGACACGGCCATTAAATATATTTTCATCTTTTATTGTAACGTCGCTTGTTGATCCTGGATTAATATTGAATGAATTGCTCCTGACTTCAATTTAGATTCGCTTTTCATTGGGGTCGGCGGAACTTATTGTGCTTCCCGTGTGAGCGTTATCCTGTAGAAGGGACCAGGAAGATGTGCTTGTGGATCGGGGTGGCCACCCGGCGTGGTATGCTAAAGGGCCGGTTGAGGTTCAAGGCTCAAGCCAACTCCTCACCCCTCACCATTCAGTTATCGCCAAACAATTCAGCTTAGTCTCGATGGTTACTTTTATTCGCAAAGGTCACGTAAACTTCTGCAATATACAGTAATGATTAACTGGGACGTGGGAAGCAACACGCTCCCCAATAGACTCGAATCACAAAAAATGATCTCCATAATCTTTTCAAAACAAGTTTTAAAATTGCCTTATCGGTACCGTGGAGGACAGAAGAAGGGGAAACGTAAGGAATTTTCGCGCAACTATGGAACAATATGCGTTGTATTACCATGGAAACATATGGCTATGGAATAATATGCACTTTTTAGTGACTCAGACACCACAGGTTTACTAGGATTTGCATGAAAGTTTTCGGAATGATAGGTATTATGAATATCTTTGAGAATTGGTACAGCTAGTGGAATCAGTTATTGTAAAACAAAATACTGGCTATTTTAAATTCGAAGGTTGAATAATTTTGAGTTATTTTTCCTCAACTTCAACGTTTAAGGTACATGCTTTTAACATTTGATTCAAATTAATGAATGACTGAAGATGAGTACCTACAATTAATACTCATATGTGAAAAATGTCGAGAAGGCAGGAAAGAGCTCCTAACAGGAGAGCTTTGTAACCATTCGAAAAAAGTTTTCTGATGATTTGAACTATTCACCCAATACTTGTTTGAGAAATCGTTAAAATTCATCCGAAAGATGCAGAGTTTCATTCAGAGCGTACTGGTGGACATCGTGTATATCTAGCTGGTCATTCCAGGAGAGGCCCGCTTTGAGCTGCCTTGGTAAGTCGTCGATCTTAGCGGCGTACGTCTTAAAGTGGGTGGTGATGTTGGGTGGTATGGCGTACTCCAGGTTGGCGCTCTCGATCGGGTAATGCGCTCTCAAATGTGCCGCATGGATGGTGCTCTCATATCTGTGGTGTCCTCGAATTATCACTGCATTGGATTTGAACGTGCAATCTAGAGCCAGCTGTAGAATTCTGGAGCCCTGCAGTGTCAGGGTGGATGTGATACCGCTACACAGATGGCGTTGATCCACTCATTTGATTGTAGAATGTTGGTCCATGAAAAGGATGTTAGCAGCTCGATCAGATGACGATCGGCCGCAGATGGCATCCCCTTCACTAGCGTCACCTCGCATGTGCTCATGTTGGCGTCCTTGTAGTACAACGGCTGAGACTGTTGGCAGAGAAGCATGTTTGGCACCATCCAGTTACAAGCAACGTATTCCATCTCGTCTAGCGGGTAGTACATGTCGCGATGTGGGCTGATGATGAGATATTGTGAGGTAGGCAGTATGGCGATGAGATGGTTGCGTTTTTCCGTTGGTATTGTCAGGACTCCATACAGCTCGAAAGTTGATGTGTCAACCAGTGGCATTCTGAGTTCAAACAGGACAAACTCCGCATTCCCTTTGGCCTTGATGAATGTCAAATTGAATAATTTCAAAAAATCCTCCCAACCAACGGGAAGACGTTAATTCTCCGGGAGATGATCTCGAATGTTTTTCATCGCCGTACTGAGCTTATGTTGAGACAATAGTTTACGTGCTGTGTATCCGTGATCACATGCAAAATGGCCGATTGAATACGCTGCAAATTGAGGGCCACTAAACTCATCTGAAATGATAGAGTCGAGATTAAATTTTTGACTCTAGTTGGATTGCCTTAGGGTTCAGAGGCCTTTATCTCATTTGAAAGTTTAGCCAACTCCTGCTCTTTTGCGATGAATCGTTTTTAGGGCAGGTTTCTCAAGTATATTTAGAGTTGAATCAATAATTGACGGTTGATTTTTGAGCAAGGAGTGCAGCTTGTTCAGATCTTCTTGCATAGCTCTGATAGTTTGGGACATCTAATTGGCGTAATCTTCGTCCAAGATGCTGAATAGGGATCTGGCTAGAGCGCCCACCGCATTAATTGCTCGTCTCCTGGATCTGATCTTCAGGACCTGGTTGATATCGATCTGTGAAGTGGTGGAATTGCTCAATCATAGGCAAGCGGTTGGTCTGACGAGGATCACGATCGCAAATTTGTTGCACCCAGATCGTGTCATTCTGCAGCATGGACAACTCAATCCAATACGGTCCTAGTTCATAGTTGACCAACATTTTCGACTCGCTTGTCGATAAGAAGGCATTTTCCAGGGATTGAAAGTGCAACCCTGACTGTGGACCAGTTGACGATACCTTGATGGGAATTGTCACTGCTAAAGGGATGAGCAGACTAGCAGGAACGATAGTAGTGGCGTCCTCCTTCCTCCTGAACAAAGCAGCGCGGTGATCCCAGGGGCCATTTCAGGGTCGGCATGTTGTCCTCCTTAATGGTGACGATTGTTCCGGGAGTCACATTTGGTTGCATCTGTGGCGACTTGGCAAGATGTTACAACTGGATCAGATATTTGCGAGACCATCGAGGCCAAAATTTGCCTCTCAGATAGCTTAACAGTTTCCAGCGAGTGTGAAGCCAAGTTCATTGTGTGCACCCACAAAGTTGGTGGCATTGTCCCAGTAGAGATTCCTGCAGTGGACCGTCTTCAGATTGCTCACCAATTCCAGATGAGCGGTATTGGTAGCAAAGCAGTAAAATATGGCAATGTACCCTTTCTGAGGCCGCACACCTCTGCCACGGTAGTTTAATAGCAACGGTCCACAGAAAGCAACGCCTGTTTTGGTGAACGGACGTGCCGGATGCACGCGAGTACCCGGCAGATTTCCCATAATCTGCGCAAACAGCCGGGGTTTGGGTTTGGAACGTATTGTCACACAATCGGTCTTTCCAGCTCCTTCCCCTGATTCGCTAGAAACTTTGTCTTGTGGTGGCTAGCAGCACCTGAGCTCCAAGATGATAGTTGTCGTGATGTATGTCCATCATCAGTAATATCGTGAGGGGGTGCGAATGCGGCAGCAACATGGGATGCTTATCTTCAAACAAAAGTCTCGGGGCCAACGTGAAGGATTCCGTCCGAATCCAGGATAGGAGCCAGCCTTGCCAAAGGGCTGGTTTTGTAGGTCTACTTGCTCTGGATATCTCGCGGGGAGTGACTGCTCTTATGCGCATTCGGGAGGCTGGGAGCTTGGCCGCCAATGATCAAAAAAACGCAGTACATAGGCGATTATTCGCTTCCAAGAGAGCTCCCGTGCTAAACCTCATGCATAAAATGGCGGTTCGCCTGCATTGCTATTAGTGTTGTTGCCTTAGTTTGGCGTTCAACATGCCCAACGGTTCAAACATCTGGGCAATGTCTGACGCGATCATCCTTTTGGTAAGCTTGGACGTGGTGGGATCCAAATTAATGTCGATCTGGAACTCGTCAGCCTTCGGGAGCCAAATCACTCCCAAAATTTTAACATAGCCCTCCGATGAACTACTGAAGTCGAAGTGTACTTTCTGGTCATCGACATCGATCTGCTGGAGAAGGCGAGGGATCATTTGCGCAAATACATGCCCGCACCAGCGAGAATCCTGCGTAGTTCTTCCTGTTTTTGGATGGCCTCAGCCAAGTTGTCTGCGCCAATCATGACATCATCTATGTAAAATTTATGCGATGACGCACTGCTGCCCAGAGGTGCTTGGTGTTGCTCTTTTTGTGCCCGAACCTGAAGACATTTGGTTGCCAAATATGGGGCACACGTCGTGCCATATGTCACGGTTTTTAAACGATAATATCGTAATGGATGTCGTTCAGTTTCGTGCATCAAAAGCTGACACCTCAGTATAGTAAAAGAATGTTCATACAAAAACGCAATGTCAGCAATTTTCGTCAGACGGTTTCAGGTGAATATGATCTAATGTATGTTGGGTTACCAGGTATTGAGACCCGGTTTCCGGGACAAAAAGTACAAAAAAAAATTATTTTTACTTAGTTGGCTCTGTTCCGATGGCATCTTTACACCTCTGTTCATTTGGCCAATTATTTACTGAAGGAGCTCTTATAACTCACTATTTTGGGAAGAATTAGAAAAAATAAAAGGAATATTCCGGTGGGATTGCTTGAGATCAAGAAAAAACCAAATGATTCCTCCATTATTTGCTATGATTAACACAATGGATGTCGTTTATCTATAAATTTAAGAAAAATAAAAATGCGACATTGTTTTCTATTACGCATCTCGATATATTTAAATTTTATTTATTATATTATTATTTATATTTAAATTTCTTATTGCAATGGAAGAATGCAGTGGAGACAATTTTTCAAATTTGTGGAAGTACTTCCTGCAGCAAAAATGTAAAGGTGGCCTCTGTTACTTTTTTGGGATGCTGAACAAAACTGTAATCTATTTCTATTACAATTATTTAAATTACGCAATTAACAATAACAAAAAACTCATGTCTTGACGATTTATTTGTAAAATAAATATCAGGACGGCTGTTTGACGCATGGTGCGTCTCACTGTGATATGCGAAGCTTGACCCGATACCTAAAAAAGAAAATTACAGAAGTTCTTGATGAAACTTCTTTCGCTGATCAAACACACCCTTGCAGATCTCAGGCTGAAAAAATTGTTCTTTCTACTATGATATAAAAACGTCGAGTTACAAGGTTTTGTTAAACTCGATATATTATTTATAGATTGCACAGAAGAAATATTCATAAACAACTTTTCAGATTTATAGTATATTTTATTGCTCCTTGAATTTAATTCAAAAAACCTTCCTTATAATATATTCGATTGAGAGACGAATGTTCTCCTATGCATGTTTATAAATGTAGGATTACACAAAGTTAGTAAAAACACTATTTTTTAAAATACTTTTCATTTGATTTAGCCTTTTCTAAAAGTTTTCTCCCGTCTTCAGTTTGCAAAACTGATACGAAGTCTGCGCAGGACTCTTCGAAATTTATGCGGGCTTGCAATTCTGTCTTTATCAAATCAATAGACATTCTGTTCCTTTCTTTAGTCCATAGATTATTTAGCAAGCTAAATATTCTTTCACAGAATGCATTGCTTGTTGGAATCGATAGAATAAAACCGATTATTTTCTTCAGATTCTTAAAATCAGAAGATGTGTTTGCCTGGCAGAAATTGACCCGAATTTTGTCATTTGACGTGTCTTTTGGAAGAGCCTCAAAAGCACCTTTGAGGTATGCAAACTCTGTATAAAGTGAGTCCATGTTAATGGCATCATCAATTTTTAATATTTCTGGAAATTCAGATTGTTGGTCCCATGTCAATTTTAATTCATTTGATTTAAGGGACAACAGCTCAAACTTTTTGAAAATTCCGTTGGGTCCAAAATCATACCTTTCTTCTAAGTAAATGATTGCTCTTTGCATGAAAGTTCACGCCTGTTCCGTAAAATAATTTATTTGGCCTTTGGTGAGGTTTCTAAAAATGCCTCTGACTCTACTTACAAAGAAGTTATCGCCGAGTCTTGATTTCAGTTGATCAAAAAGGCTTCGAATCAATGTCCATTACTGTTAAGGCATCACTCTCTAAAAGTAGGATCACTTTCGTAAACTCTGGCAATAAATTATGTAGGAAGAAAAGGTAACAATCATTCAGGCTTTCTTTTCTACACTCTTCATCACTTTTTATATTGTCAGTATCACAATCTCCAGAAATGAATTCCCAAAGCACCTAGTGGTTGCTATTAGGACCTTTTTCCAAAAAATAATATTTAACTGCAGGCCAGGTTGTCTCTTTTACCAGCTATTAGGTAAAAGAGACAACCACCTTGTAGGAACATGTCTAAGCAAATCTTTATACTCGATCTGTGCAAACTCACAGCACTCTTTTAATCTGCTTGTTTTCAAAGCTGACGAACTGAACTCGGAATAGATTTTCAGTATGATGCTTTATACGTCAACATCCAGACCTTTTAGTCCATGCTTCACACTATTATTTATAACGTGGCAAAAACAATTTGCTTTGAAAATATGCTTATTTTCTGCCTCTAGCTTTTGAAATACAGAGTTGTGTTTGCCGTAATTGACAGACGCATTATCAGCACTGTATGCACTTATTTAATCAATGCTAAGTTCAGATTCAATAGTGATTTTTTTAATGCATTGATATATCTTAAGCGATGTTTCGTCAGCATCTTCATAAAAATCCAATAATTTTTGACATACTCCCTTTTTACTATCAAAATACTGAACGGCATAAGGAAATAATTTTATGTTACCAACATTTGACGCGTCGGAGCTTACCGAAAAATAGTGAGATTCTTTTAAATCAACTATCAATTTTTCCTGTGAATGAGGCCCTAACACATTTCGTGTAATTACCGAAGCTTTAGTACGTCCAAATGTCATTTTTGCTGCTATTTGGCTATCTGGAACAAGTTTGCGCAAATTTTTTTCCAAGCAATCCAAACTATTGTAGCTTAAGCCATGCTTAACGTTATGGTAAATCAATACTACCTCTGCCCTTGTGATTGCAGTTTCCTCCTTTTTGTCCTTTTTGATGAAAAAGTTGTTCATGGCTCTTGAAGTTAATTTCGCTGACATTAACTTTCTATGCTTTGTACTATTGGCATGAACCTATAAGTAAGAAATACAAATTACGAATAATGAACACATGTAAGTGAAAACAGCGTGTTTGGTTTTTTTGGCCATAGAGTTCATTCTCTGAATACGGGTTTCAAGCAATAAGAAAGTAACATTCAATTTAGAGAGAAACAAAATTATGTTCAAACTTGAATTACAGGGATACGTCAATTAGGTGCAATTTAAATGCAACTGGATTTGGCAAATTGGATGCGAAGTTTACCGAATTTAGTTGTATTTTGTTGTACTTTTGCACTCAATATATTTCCCATCGATATATCGTTCACCGAATAAAACAGCATTTTCAAAAACAATCGTGATTTTCAAGAACTCCAAGTCTGTAAATAATTTTTTAACGATAAATTACTACTCACGGTTAACGCGCGGCGACCTTCGTACTGAATTGCGACCTCAGAATTGCAGATGGAACAAGTTGCAGTAAACTCATTTTTTTCTGCATCCATTCTTTGAACTCGGGATCATTTTTCCGCTTATCACTAAATCCCGTTAATCTTTTCTTGCTTGTTGACGGTATCGAATGCATTTCACGTTGAACACGTCCACTTTGCATAAACACGAAACACAGAAATAGAAAATTTTCCCAAAACTGTGTCTTATCAATGCTAGGTGCAATGGAAACCGGGCGGAAATACCTAGACATGCATTGCTGCTTGCTGGCATGATCCTCACTCGCGTGCCGCGCATACGGCTGGTCCAGCTGGCAATTTGGGTGTCCGTTCATGTGAATAAATCTGTGATCGTCGATTCCGGGACATAAAGACAAAATACGGGACACGGGACAAAGCACTAAATTCCGGGACAATCCCGGAAATCCCGGACGGCTGGCAACCCTAAATGTATGGGAATGGAATTCGCTATTTAATATGATATGATGTATGGGAACGGAATTCGCGAATTTAGTTCTCATGCATCATAGACAAAAAATAATTATATTAATTTATCTAAATAAATCATTCTGTTAGTTAGTTTCGAAGCAGAGCATTTTTGATTAAATAACTGAGCATTTCAAGTTCTAGTACTGGATCAGAACTTAAGCAAATCTTTGAATATTTTGTGTTAGAATCTAGATTCTGGGATTGAACCAGAATTCACCAACACTAGATAATCGGAACACGGAGTGAAGTGTTAAGTCTTGGTAGTGAACCAAGATTTAGTACTGCAAGATTATATTGCTTTATCAAGTTGATCCTGGTATTGGACCAGGATTACATTATTCTACCAAGACATCTCGAAGCCCGTGGAAAGACCCAGGAGCCAACAGATGAGATGGGCTGGCTCTCCAGACCAAAATCTGGAAGTTTCGATCATCCGGGTGAAGCATAACTTGCTGATACATTTTTTCGACGCCGGCTGTGAAGACAAAGGGTGGCAGATGGAAGTGCCGCAGGATGGTGAACAAATCAAACTGGACAGTGGGTCCGGTCTGTAGGATTTCGTTCAAGGAAATGTTCGTGGAGGTCTTGCTGGAGGCATCGAAGACCACTCTCAATCTGGTGGTATTACTGTCTGGCTTCAGGACACAATGATGCGGTAGAAAATAATGTGCTTCCTCATTCGGTTGCCAGTTGATCTCCTCCATGTGCCCCAGGCATTCGCACTCGTCCATGAAATCCGTGTACTCGAGCTTCAATTTGGGATTCCCCTCCAGCCTGCGTTCGATTGCGAAGAATCTGCGTGTGACAATATCCTTCGATTCACCCAGTCTTCCGGGATCATCGCTGAAGGGAAGTGACCATCGCGCAGTCGCTGCGTTGACTGGATGAACTGTTCTTCGCACGCTCTTTCCGTTAATGTCAAGGTAGATGTTGAGTCTGGAACCTCCTCCATCTCCCAAAAACGCTTGATACTTGCATATTAGCGAGTATTGTGTCTAGAAGAATCTTTTTTACGTTAACTTACGCCTACTGAATTACAATAACGTTGCTATTCCTAAAGTTTTTAAGGTATTTTTAAAAAACTAAGCTGATTTGAGTGACATAACAAATTCAATCAATAATGATATATTGTAAATAAGTACTGTATCTTAAGAACCCAAGTTGCTTGCTGCTTTGCCAGATGACCACATCCGATCAAAGACCTTATCTTCTAGTGCCAAATAGAGTTAAAAATAACAATTTCTTATCACATTATGAATAAATCACGGCTTTGTTATATTCATCGATATAAATTAGCTTTTAGAATAAGATTGTTTCGCATCATCTCTGAATTTCTTCTTGCAACTAATTAGACTCTACGATTGGATAATCTTTTGAAATCGGCGAATCAATTCCAAGAAATCGTCAATTTTGATAGATGTGCCCATATATCGAATATAGACACCTCGCGCCTCATTAAATCTGCATCAATTTACATAATATTTGTTGATTCCGCTCTGTTCATGCGATTCATTATCAACCAACTACTACGTCATTAGTAACAGTTAATTTTGCATTACAAATGAGAAGAATTAAAGCAACTCGATGAATATTAATATCAAAATTGTAGCTTCAAGGAATACAATCAACCACCGGGTAATTGATTCATGCTGATGAATATGCGGACAATGTTAAGTTCGAATATGGGCAACCTAATTGTACATGCAGTTAAAGTACTTTTCTTCGATCGTCAATTGTTTACGATTTAGTACTCATGCATAGCCGAATCTGATTTGTACTTCCTAGTGGTGGATTTGGATGTTTTGTTGCAATAAGTTTTATTGAAACCTTACGAATATAAACGGAAGTGTACTTTATTTTTGTTTTGAATTTGGCAATGGAATCTTTTGAGGTTTCTTGATATTTTTAAACCTTGCCTTGCAATTCATTCTACGTTGCAATTCATTCTACGAATTGCAGGGAAATAAATTAATTTTAGGCTAGAAGTTAGAAAGTTTCGTAGTCTCAATGGTGCAGAAATTATTTCAAGGATATTAATATATATATACATGCTGCCCATAATGTGGATTGAAAATTTCAAAATGATCAGTTCTGTCTGTATGGAGTTGTGGAAATTTGGAAGGTTTCCTGCATTGTTCTCTCATTGAAAGCTACTATATAAGAAGAGCCTCAATTATTCAACTAATTGCTCGCTTCCAGTCTCGCAATTTGAAATTGTGTTTGTCCTCGCTTTGTGCTGTTGGTATACTTTTTCCTACTTCCAAAGTGCACTGATGATGTAATTGTAGAAATACGACATAGAAAAAGTGAAATCAGTATGAATATAGGCAACAACCGCAAATTGTCTTCATAACCCTCTTTACCTACGGCTCTGGCCTTGGTGGAAGCTGTCTATCTTGATCTGTGGATGCATCCAAGATTGCATTCAAGATATGCATATTTCATGATCAGTTTGCAAGTGCAGTAGCTGCATTCGCTGTCGTTATGAAGCTTTATTTTGCACATTAACATCTTTCAGCACACTTTCAGTGGTGCCCACTAGTAATTAGATATATAGTATGGCGAAGAGATAAACCACTGTCATTGGGTCTTCTATTCGATTTCTAAGGCAAACCGGAGAAGAAAGTGAAATCTGTAAGTGCATTTTTTATTTGTAAAATAGTATCTTCGATTCCGGTTTTGAAGCTGCACTCGAGTGGGTTTACGAGTATTTCGCAGATTAATAATGGATGACAACGGAAAAAGCTCAGACATTCGGATTTTGATGAGGATTTGGAAAGTTATGCAGATTTAATGGTCTCCGAAAATTATTTAACAAGTTGCATTCAAGTTTTATTAGGAAGTTGAATTTGTCAAATTGCTGCATACTGAAAATTAATGTGTTGCTTTTTGACCAAAATTTAATAAAATGCTATGATAATATTAGATAAATGCTAAATCGAGTTTAGTAATGCTTTTACAAGAGCCTAGATTTCAATTGATTAGTAAGAGTTGTCATCGTTCAAGGACGCCAAAGTTTAATTTTTATTTTCACAGCTGTCTCCATGCATCCAAAGCCTCAATGACGAAGTTTCAATAGACTAGTATCATCATTTTGAATACTGGTAATATACATATGTGCAACATACAGATAAAACGTGTGCTCTTCAAATCAAAGCAAAAAAAATTTCTTGCTGTAATCAAAATGTTATCGAATGCTGGATTTTGATAGTCAAAAAATCGAATTCTTGGAAGTGGTAAACGAAAAAATTGATTTATTAAGTTGTACGAAAGCAGTAATAATAAAATTGCTTTAAAAGAACAGACCCCTCTCTTTTAGTCGGGCGACAATGAAGATGAAGCCTTTTTGCTTTTTCGCTGGTATTAGATTAGTTCTTTAAATGGCAAGGCGCAAAATTTCCTGTTTTTTTAATGAAATTCATCCAGAATTAATATAATGTTTGTCTTACCATCATTAAATAGGATAAAGCTTGCAATTCTTACAAAACGTACTGACCAGTTTAGCAATCTGCTAAAAAATTGGAATTAAAGAAGCGTTAAATAAAAAACAAATATTTACGTATTTTCGAATAAATTAAGAGTAGTGAAAGGCTTAAAATATGTTAGGGGTTATACACAGGCAACACAAGCTCTTTAAGGAGAAAAAGAGATCCAATGATTGTCGTAACAAACATATCATTGTAAACATATAAATTTCTAAGTTTTTTGTTCGAAACGCTCTGATTTTTGAGCTAATAAGAAATATTATTGACAAAACAAGAAAACCTTCATGGAAGATCCCAAAAACGTCGAAATAATTTATTTGAACTCGTTGTCAGGATGAAGGAACTTATTGTGATATCAAGATAATAATAAATATTCACATTCAAGTACTCAGTATATGTAAATGCTAGGCTAATTATTTTACTGGTTCAGGCTATATTTTTGGGCTTGTTAATGAAATATCTTAACAAAACACTAATCGTTTCTTGTTTATCTATCGGATCCGGCTGACATAGGTGTTTTAAAGTTGCTCGTTTCGTGTGTTTAGCACTGTTTTGTTCATAGGCTTTAAGTTGTCTGAAACACACCGAGTTATAATAATTCAAATAGTTTATTCACTAACAGGTAGTCAATTCATTTAATACAATTTAATACCAGATATTTAACACTTGATATTGGCGCGCGATATCACACGTTGCGGCTCGAAAGGTTAGGAAAGAAGTGCCCGAAATATTGGGATGCAAATGTGTATAATAATATATGACTGTATTAGTAAAAAGAGCAAATATATTTCATTTGTATCCATATATAACATCCTGTTTTTTTCTTCTAATAATAAGGCGCTTCATGTCTATTTACGGGCTTTATAATTCTAGATGATTTTCTGATCGGTCGATGTTGATTAAAAACGTTGAAGCCATCTCTCGCTAGAGGTTCTCGGCCTGTTACAAATTTCTACTGGAATGCTGGAATTATCCGAGTGCTCGACACGTTGATTTGATAACCTTCGAATATGGATCTAATTACGCACATATTCGTTTCGTCCCACACGAACGATGTATGACCCCGCGTTGATAGACTTCACGATGACGCCTGGTTCCCACTGTCTGGTTTTGACGTTAACTTTGGTGAAAACATTTTCTCCTTCGTTTAAACGACGAAGGTTTTTGGCTCCACGATCGTAATATTTCTTCGAATACTCCCGGTTTTCGATTATGGACTCCTGAACATTATTCGTTACTCGTTGTCCGTAATCAGCTGAAGGAATATTACATCGCAACCATCGACAAAAGATTCGCTTTGCAGAACTAGATCCGATTTCGTTGGGAGTGTTTCGCTATACTAACAGAGCTTTGTAGAAAACCTCGTTGGAATCTAAACATTTTTGATCATCGTTTTCGCCGTTTTCACAGATGCTTCCGCTTTACCATTACCTTGCTGGTGATGAGGACTAGATGTCGTGTGTTGGAAGTTCCATTCTTTAGAAAACTGTTTAAATTCGTGTCCAATGAATTGTTGACCATTGTCCGATATTACCTTCTTTCGTACGCCATGCTTTGCAAAATTTCGTTTGCATATTAGAATTACAGATTTTGCAGCCATGTCTGCAAGCTCATCAATTTCAAAATAGTCAGAGTGATGGTCTACGGTGATTAAGAAACGATGAACGCGATTCGTAATTGTAACTTCAAAAATATCCATTGATACAATTTCAAACGGATGTCCTGGGATCTCGTGCGTTATCATTGGCTCTCGTTGTTGCTGTTTCGAATATTTTATGCAAGTATTGCAGTTTTCGATTATTGATTTTACATGACCATTTATTCCTGGCCAAAATACAGTTTCTCTGGCTAACTTTGGAGTATTTTCGATTCCGGAATGGCTTGTATGCAATCTGGCTAAGATCGTCTTTCGTAAAGAATGTGGTATGAGAATACGATTTCCTTTTAAGATCAAACCGTCTTGTATTGTTAGGAGTTCTTTATAAGGAAAGTATTGTTTGAGTGTTTCGTTTAATTTGTTCTTAGAATTTGGCCAACCGTTTTGTATTTTCTCGTATAATTCTATCATTGCCGGATCATTTTTTGTTTCTTCTATTATTCTTTTCGTCGTGTTATCACTTATTGGCAATTCATCAATGCAATTTATATTATCTATTGTTTCGAATATATTTTTGATTCTGTAGATATCATATAGCTTTTCTTCGTTCGATATGTTTTCGGGAGCTTTTGAAAGGGTATCCGCAATGTACATTTCTTTACTTTTCTTATATTTGATATTAACTTTGTAACGCTGTAACATGAGTATCATATTTTGTTGTCGCTTTGGGGCTTCTAGCAGTGGTTTTGCGAAGATTTTCACTAATGGGCTATGATCCGTTTCAATAGTAACATCAGATTTGCCACAGATATATTTGTCGAAATGTTTACAAGCATAGAGTATTGCAAGCATCTCTTTCTCTATTTGTGCGTAGTTTTTCTGAGTGCTAGATAGTGTTTTCGAAGCATAAGCTATGGGCCGATTTTCTTGAAAAAGAACGCTTCCGATATCAAATGAAGATGCATCGGTTTGTATGGTTACCGGCTTTGTAGCATCGAAATATTTAAGCGTTGGAGTTGTTGTTAGAATATTTTTTAATTCTGTGAATTCGTGTTCATGTACCTCGGTCCAGTTAAAATTTGATGATTTGTGAGTTAATTCTCTTAAGTTATTTCGGGATGTACGTTCCAAGGTACGTTATCATACCGAGAAATCTTGCTAGTTCCTCTTTGTTGCTCGGACGTGGTAGGTTGCGTATCGCTGACGTTTTTGTTCCATCTGCCTTTATTCCATTCTTCTTATTATAGAATTTTACATCTTTCATGCACAGGTTTATCTTCTCCTTGTTGAGTTTAACGCGTTCCGCCTCAAGTCGTTCAAGAAGGTTGCGTAGATTTCTGTTGTGATCGGTTAGCGCTTCTTCATCGGTTTGGCCACAGCCAAATATTAAAATGTCATCTGCAATGTTAATTGCACCATTTAATCCACTTAAAATTTCTGTGGGTGCAATTTGAAAAAATTCCATTGCTGGTTTTATACCAAAAGGCATCCTTAAAAACTTGTAGTTGCCAAAGGGTGTGCTGAATGAGGTTAGATCACTGCTGCTTTTGTCCAGTTTCAGTTGCCAAAATCCTTTTTTTGCATCATCTGTTGAAAATATTTTAGCGTTTGCTAGACTCGGTAAAGCTTCTTGAGCGTCTTCGATGTGAATCGAACGTCTTTCAGATGTTTGTTGAGTTCGCGTGGATCTAGGCACAATCGAAATTTTTGGTTTCTCTTGACCAAAACGATGTTGTTCAGCCAAGGCGTTGGTTCAATTTGCTTTTCAATGACTCCATCGCTTTCCATTTCATTTAAAATTGAACGGAGGTTATTATGTAACGCGATTGGAACTCGTCGCGGCGTTTGCTTTCTAGGCACAACATTTTCTTGTAGTTCAAGTGTCACCTCACCTTTGAATTCTCCGAGTCCTTCGAAAACAGATGCGTACTCCTGGCAAATTTGTTCTGCTTCTTAAGAAATTTTGTTTACGTTGAAATAAAGATTGATTAAATTCATTTTCTTGCAGGTGCTTGCTGATAGTAGTGGTGCATGATCTCCGGTCACTATTTCAAAAGTTTCATTGTAGATATTATCTTTATGTTTTAACTGCAACAGTACTTTACCCAATGGCACTATTATGTTATTCCCGAATGCTTGCAATTTCGTTGTTGTTGGCGTTGCTGCTATTTTTCGTTGTTGTGTGACATGCTTCAACTTGTTTAGTCCGATTATATTGCAGGTAGCTCCCGTATCTAGAATACATTTGACGTTTCTGAATATGTCGCTCTGTTGTCTGATGTCTAAATCAATTGTTACCAGATTAGTGTTGTCGCTTAGTGTTAGTATTAGTTGTTGCTCATTTTTTAGACTTTTAACGTGTTTGATGTTGGGTGTTTGATTGTTGCTTGTACTCGTATTAGTTGACATACATACGGATGCCTAATGTCCATGTTTGCTACAATTTCTGCACACCGCAGATCTCGCTGGGCATTCCCTCAGATTTTTATGGTACTGGTATCCGCAGTATTTGCATAACTGTTTATTATTTCGGTCCATTTTTGGCTTATATGCTTTATTGGTTGCAATTTTGCGCATTTTGCTGACAATGTCGGTAGTATTGCCTGCGTGAAAGTTATTCGTACTATAAGATTGTAGTTCCCCTAATTGTTTTGCGGCATTTCCTTTTGATTTGCAAATATCAATTGCTTTGGACAAAGTAATGTCTGTATCTAGCCAAAGTTTTTCCTTGAGTCCTTTATCTTTTCTGGAGCATATTATCTTGTCGAGTAGTATATCATCCGACAAATCTCCGTATTGCGTATTTTTATTCATCTCTCGTAGACGCACAAAGTATTTGTCATAGGTTTCATTTTGGTTTTGAGTCACTAGGTTGAAAATCGCTTGCTCATACCTTTTATTAACTCGTGGTGTTAGATTCTTCTTGATAGCTTCCAGTATGTTTTCAGCTGTCGTTTTTTCTTGCTCGGTTAGAGGTAAATTGCCTTATTTGAAAAACGTCATTTCCTATCGCAGTTAGAAGAATCGCTTTCTTTCTTTCCTCGGGCTTGTTATCGAGTCCACTGGCAATGACATAGTTGTTCCCAAGTGTGATATTTTGTGTGCTTGAGGTATTTTTCCTCGACTGCGTCATGAGCTTTGTTTCATTTTTATTGATTTGTAGCCCTACTACTTTTCTTCATTGTTGAGTTCCAAGAAAAGTTCTTTGGGAGTTGTTAATGACTGTGGCAAAATGTTGATATCATCCATATAGGCTACTACTTGGCTCGAGTTGTATAGCAATGTAGCTCGTGTATCGATAGGTAGCTTCTTTATGACGTACTCTAGAGCCGAACTGAAAAGCAATGGGGCCAGCCAATCTCCCTGCTTTAGCCCGATAATTGTGTCAAAGGCATGGGTGAGTTGGTTATTGATGTGGACTTGGGAGGGCGTTGACGTCATTGTCATTTTGTAAGGTGGACTCATTTGGCTGGGATACCAAAGCAAAGCATTATTTGGTACAGCACGTTACCATCAATACAGTTGTGTACTTGCTAAAAGGCAACGAAAATTTGGTGTACGTGTATGTTGAACTCCAAGCGTTTTACCCGATTGATAGTGAACAATTGATCTAGTGTTGATCAACCTGCTCTACAATCACTTTGATACTTCCCAATAATACTGTTAGCGTATGGCCCGATTTTATTTTCTAAGATCTTTGAGAGCATTTTGTACGCCGTATAAAGTAGTGATATGCCTCTTTTTTTTCGCACTGTAACTGTAACATTTTTCGTGGATATGGAATAGAAAAGAATGGATCCACTCTTTCGGGATATGTTTATTGCCGAATGTGCTGGATCATTTCGTAAATAGCTTCATGAACACTGCTGCCACCATATTTGATGAGCTCCACTGGAATCTCATCGATGTTCGGCACTCTTTTATTCTTATGGGCTTTGATGGAGTAACAAACTTCATCCAGAGTTGTTTGGATGGATGGAAGCTCTCCGCTAACATCAATAGGCTCCAATATTCTATAGCAACGCGGAGGATTAAGAAGGTTTTTTAAATATGATGCCCATTTTAGCTTTACCTTGATTTCATTAGCAATGATATTGCCGATGCCATCCCGACAGAGCGTGGTTTTGGGCTGATAACCACGTTTCAGGCTTTCCACTACTCTGTATGCTTGTTTTGTGTTGTTGCTCGCTAGACTTACATCTATACTCCTCAATTGGTCGTCATAGCATTTTCTTTTCTTAGTTTAATTATCATGTTCGCTACTCTTATGAGATTTCCATAGTGTTTTCTCTTCGCCCTGTTCTTCTACCTACGTATTCTTTGTACGCCCGATTTTTTTTGTCTAACGCATTCTGGCACTCATCATCGAACCAATCATTTCTCTTGCGCCGGGCTTGATGTCCGATCGCCTGTTCTTCCGAATCCTAATAGCCACTTTCACTTCCATTCAGTGCTGGTTGCTTGTCTTTAACGATGGGTCTGCTAAGATGGGAGCCAGCTGGTTGTCAAGGATCTCCATGAAATGTTCGGCCACAAACGCCGTTTGGAGCCTTTCGATGTCAAATCTTTGTAGCGGGCTAGTCTTCGCTGAATATGCCTTTGACATACGGCATCGATAGGTTAATTCGATCAAGTAATGATCTGAGTTACAATTGGCTCCTCGGTATGTACGGACGTCAAGTATGCTCGAGGCCCGATGTTGTTGGATCAGAACATGGCAGACCTGGTTTTGTATGTTGCCATCCGGTGATACCCAGGTGATTTCATGAGTGCGTCGATGTGGGAATAAAGTCGTACATATGATTCAATTTCTGCTAGTCAATCAGGCGCTGGCCGTTGTCATTTGTTTCATCGTAAAGGCTATATCCTCCAGGCGTTCAACGATGAGATAGCTCATTGCCTACCTTAACGTTGAAATTTTTGTGTCATTTATAGGCAATGAGTCGACCATACTTTCCAAGTGTTTGTAGAACGCTTCCTTCGTTTCTTCGTTCTCTTCTTTGGTCGGGGCGTGAACATTAATCAGCCAGATTTTGAAGACATTTGCTTTCATACGGGTCGGACACAACTGTTCGTTTATTGTCTTAAAATCAATCATGTACGATTTGAACTCCCTATCCACAATGAAGGCCATTCTGAATTCTTATTTTCTAGTAGGCTTCCCACTTTTGAATATTGTGTGTGATCTCATTTCTAGAATCTCGCTTCCAGTCCAGTTCGTTTCCTGGATTGACAGTATTTTTGATTTATAGGGTTTTCCAATAAGAGGTGTTATTTTGAATAAATCTTGTGATTTAACACCTTGCGACTTCTTCCTTTGGAGCCATGTGAAAGAGAAGGTCTACGCCAACAGCCCAGCGTCGATTCAAGACCTCAAAAATGGGATTCGTGAGGCTATCGAGGACATAGGGCAGCCACTTCGCGATCTGGTTATGGAAAATTTCATGTAAAGGATATGATCCTGTAAGCGTGGTCGTGGTGGACATTTGCCTGATGTTATTATTCAATATTAACGGCATGCCTTCTTCTTTATAATGAAATAAACATCAGATCATTTATATTAAAAAATGGCATTTTGGTCTTAATATCAATATAACACTTCTTATTGGGAAAACCTGTATATTGTCTGGCCTGCTGTAAAAGGTCCTTAACAGCTTAACAGTTGAGTGATTTAACATTCTAGGACTCAATGCGATAGTCCTTTTATCGTTTGCGAGGTCATTGTCGTGAGTCCAATCCATTCCGAGGCCCATCTGCAGGCTTCGAAACCTTTTAAGGTTTTCCAGGAACGGAGAGTTAGCCCGTCGCCCAACCTCTATTCCGGTGGCATGGTTATTACGTCGATTCTGTGATCACGCGCGTAAGATTTGCCTTCACACTCTTGCGTTCCCACAAAGGAGGTGTAAGTAAGATTTAGCAGCACAGCTGTAGGTGTATTTATAGTTATCGGCATTTCTCGGTATTAAATGTCCCATTATGGAGGAACTAGTAAACCAAATGTACGCCCCGAGAACGTTTGCTACCATTTCATTGGGGTTTGGGATAAGGAATCATGGAAGCTGTTAGTTGGGGAAATAAGGGGGTCCCCTCCTCTCTCTCAAACGGGTTCGGGACCGTCTACAGTGGAGCTATATATACATATATATATATATATATATATATATATATATATATATATATATATATATATATTTTTTTTTTTATTTTTATATATATATATATATATATATATATATATATATATATATATCTATATATATATATATATATATATATATATATATATATCTATATATATATATATATATATATATATATATATATATATATATATACTCGTATATATATAAAGGGTGATTCGTAACAAGTGTACACATGTGAAATGGGCCTTAACTTTTACTTATCACAAATCTAGGTCCTTATATTGACAGATTATGACAGTTTGGTCTTTTACAATTTAACCATGGTGTCATATACATCAGCTAAACGTTATATTATTGTTAAAACTTTTTACAAAAATAATGAATCGCCAATGCAAACATTTCGCGCTCTACGGGAATCGAATAATTTCACGAAATGGACCCATAAATTGGCCGGCGAGATCGTGTGATTTGACTCCTTGTGACTTCTTTCTTCGGGGATTTCTGAAGGATCGTGTTTATGTTGATGCTCCCCAGACTACTGAAGCATTAAAAAACAATATTCGAGCCAACATACGCCTAAGAACGCCGGAAATGTGCGAAAATGTCATCGAAAATTACAATTATCGTTTGATAGTCTGTAAAGCAGCACGAGGTGCACATATGCTATATATATATATATATATATATATATATATATATATATATATATATATATATATATATACATGCATATATAGTTTATTATATACATACACACATATACATATATATATATATATATATATATATAAATATAAATGCACCCATATATTTATATATATATATATATATATATATATATATATATATATATATATATATATATATACATATACATATATATATATATATATATATACATATATATATACATATATATATATATATATATATATATATATATATATATATATATATATATATATATTCTTACATGTACAAATAATTCTGCGAGCTGCTGTCGCAATTGTTTTCACAACCATTAAGAACATCAACAAACGAATGTACTAAAAATCTGCCAAGCATAATCAACATCTGAAAGCGACGTCACAGCCCATTCATTAAGCTGCTCGAATATTCCAGGCAGTTCGCTAATGTACGCGAAATGGATTGAATGACTAGAGACCCTATTTAAAGGCGAGCTGAATGAATGGGGGGATTCATCACAACCGCGATAGTAAACTGCGATATAATGGAGCGCGAAGGAAAGGCGATATTGATTGTTTGAGTGTGTAGTGATTTTTAGTTAAGACAGTTGAAATAGAAAGTTGAGAGACATGTAAAAATTGGATTTAAATTCTATATGTAAAATTATTGAAAGTTACCTTAATGATTGTGCATTTTTCTTAGTAAATAAACTCTCTTAACTTAATTTAAAAGACAGTGCGTATTCACTTTCCCGGAACATTAAAATTATTGGCCGCGAACCACAACACGCGACAATATATATATATATATATATATATATATATATATATATATATATATATATATATATATATATATATATATCTATATATATGCGTATATATCCTTGATTATTTAAAGCGTTATTTATTTAAATTAAATCGTCGTTTTTAACCCCTCTCATTTTCATTCGCGTTAATTTGCTTTGCTATTTTTGTGGATGTTGTTTAATCTCGGCTGCAAGCTGTTGCTGTATTTTTCGTTTACCTTGGCGAAAATATAGTCGAGAATTTCTGCCAAAATTCAACAACATCCACAAAAATATCAATATTACAATCGAGGAAGAAACCAACAATGAATTACTTTCCCTCGACTTGAAATTTATGAGGGCTAGCGGCAATTTGGAACTGGACATGTACTGAAAAAAGACAAGGACTCAAGGGACTGTACCAAGGACATGAAAACATGCGTATTCACAAAAAATGGCATCTTTCCGAGCTTGGGTACGCAAGATGTTGTCAGTACCATTGAGCATGGAAAACCGAATGAAGGTAATAAATTACATCCTGAACACACTGAAGAAGAACGGGTTTGAAGCAGGGATAATCTTAGGAATGATGGAGAATATCGAAGCAAGAAGAACATGGGATAGTTTCACTACGCTTTACATTCAAAGCAGAAGGCAACAACAAAGAGCAGTGGTCGTTTATTCGGATCTAACAGGTGACTTAAACAGATTACTTAAGCAAGTTAACATCCTGCTAATTTCAAGCAAACACTGTGTTAAACCATATATTGAACAAACAAAATGAACAGGCAAAATAAGATTCGAGGAGCAAACAAAGGAGGCACAATTGGCAATGAGGCGACATGAGCCTAGTTAAATCTTTGGTAGCTAAATATAAATGGTGGTCCAACCATAATGCATGATGTTGATTGCAAGTCACACCTTAACGTCAAGTTTTTCGACCAACTTATTTTGACTTTTCTTTGTTTCAGTGTTTGACAACTTCAACCATGGAGAGGTATACAATTGAGCAGTGCGTTAAGGCTGTTGAAGCCTTTTACGTTCAAATCAAAATGCATTTCGTGCTCTTCGTGATTTTTTTGGTCAGCATAATCGACCAAATGTGTCCACAATTGGAAGAATTGTGCGCAAAATTCAATTACCTGTCCATGCTTGCTCAGTTCATTCTGCGGAAAATATTGCTGTTCTTCGCGATAGTGTGGCAGAAGTCAACCTCGACTCGTCGTCATACCCAACAATTGAACATCTCACGAACATCACTAACGCGAATTTTGAATAAAGATTTGAATTTACACGCTAGCAAGGTTCAATTGACTCAAGAGCTGAAGCCTACTGGCCGTTTCAAGTGTCGGCAATACGCCGAATGGTTGGTTGAACAGACAGAAGGGAATGGCGACTTTGCAAAGAAAACCATCTTTAGTGACGAGGCGCACTTCCACTTCAGTGGAGTCGTTAGCAAGCAGAATTGCCGCATTTGGGCAAATGAGAATCCATGAGTGATTATTGAAAAGCCGATGCATCTACAAAGAGTGACTGTTTCGTGCGGTTTATGGGCCAGGTTGATTCAGCTTCACTCAAAAATAGTAGTCCTTGTAACCACATGTCACAGCCACTCAGTTCAATTAGCACTATACCCCGTGATAAAATGTCGCCTGGATTGCTTTCGGAACAAACGTGGTGCCATTGGTTTGGTCTCGAGAGCGCTTAAATGGCTGAAACCCGATTAGAAACGAATGTGGTGTAAGACGACGTGGTTGAATTGACACAAGCATCAGTTCAGAAGATCTGGAAAACATTTTGCAGATTTAGCGCAGTTTTGACTCACTTGGTTAGCTCAGCTCCTAGTTTGGCAGCACACAACTTCAGGCGTGGCATAGTCACCGTTTTCATCAGGGCCACTCTTGATTTTGCGCATAACAATCTGATGACAACTTGACCGCTTCTCAGGGTAAATCTGACGTATATTGTCACCCCATATGCCTTCTCTGAGGCATCACAGAAGGTATGCAGCTGAACCTGCACATACTTCTCTCCAGCGTAAACGTGTGGGGGAAAGCAAACCTTCAGCAACGATGGCAAACTGCTGCAAGGTGGCATCCCATTCCAACTGCAGGCGCTAAATATCCTGTAGGAAAAGTTTGGCAGTTACGATGATCGGTGCCAGGACGCCCATCGGGTCAAACATCCTGGCATTGTCAGATGTGATCGTCCTTTTGGTGAGTTTTGAACCACTTGACTCCAGATTGATGTGAATCTGGAATTCGTTTGCCTTCGGGAGCCAGATTACGCCAAGGGCTTTGATGTAGCCCTCTGATAGGTTGCTGAAATCCAGTTGTACCTGCTGGTCCTCAAGTTTTATCTTCTGCAACAGTTGATGACGATTGGCACACCCTTTGCGCAGAGGCATGCCTGTACTAGCGAGAATTTTGATCAACTCCTCCTGCTTCCGAATTGCCTCTGCCCAGCTGCCCGCCCCAGTCATAACGTTGTCGATGTAGAAGTCATTTTGCAATGCGCTGCTACCCAGGGCATGCCTGTGCTGCTCATCCCGTACTAGCACCTGAAGACATTTGGTCACCAAGTATGGAGCACACGTCATGCCGTAGCTGACGGTATTTAATTGATTGTACCGTAATGGCTTAGTTGAAATATTTCTCCAGACCAGAATATGATACTTGCGATCATCGGGATGAAGCCCTATCTGACGGTACATCTTCTCGATGTCGGCGGTGAAAACAGAGTAGGGCATTCGGAAACGTTGCAAGATTTGAGTGATTTTTGTTAGTTTGCAACAAAGTGACGACCGTTGAAAGTACAAAAGTAATGAATTTTCTTATAAACGTGCATATCTCTGACATATTTCTTGCCTTTATTCGTTACTGGTGACTGCATTTCGTACGTTGGGTACAAAACCCTCCTGACATGACTGTAGGTCTGTTTATCCAACTTGTTTAATCCTATCTATTAGCTCAGCGTTCTTAGATAATGATAAAGTTGTATTTTAATATCTGTAATCACAATATGCACTTTAGTTTATAATCATAATTACAATTCTCACTTTAATTTGATTCAATTTCACTTCCCATGCATTTACTAAGAATAAACTTAACTGAAATGTGACGATTTCCTTTAACATTCATGCATATTCATGCTTCAATATGAAACGAATCCTAGACTTAGAATCATTAAAAACATGTCAATACGCAACGGATGCTGGACGTAGAATCTGTACAAATTTGTCTGTACGCAACAAATTCTAGACGTAGAATGTGTCATCGTAATATGTACGTACTGTAACAATGATATTATTCGGGATCGAAGAACCGCTTCAAAATTCAACGTCATCATCAGTCTGATTTAGACCTTCATCGAAAACGTATAGTGTAGTGATACAGTGAATAAGTCTGTGTGTATGTATGAATGTTCATTGCACCATACAAACAGCAAGCCAATTGAAGCGGACATGTTCAATTCAAGATTCTTGGGTGAGTGTGTGTGTACTCGCTTTACTTAGATTTAGTTAGTTTCACGAAAGGACAAATACTTGATTATCGGACTCGGGTAATCAACTCTGCTCGGTGCAGAACATTTTTAGACAGTGCTAGGCAGAATGGAGGGGACGATGGGATCTGGACATGACCCAACGGACCAGCAAAATGTAATATTTCTCGAGTAATTTAGAAAATTGCAGAAACAACTAGATCAGGTTCTCAAGGAGCTTCAGTTCACAAGAGAGCAACTTCAGACATCTCAACAACAACTGCTGAACGCTCAGGCCGAACTTGCGGAAGAACGCACAAAAAATGACGAGCTCTTACTGAAGCTCGTAGAGAAAACGTCGCCCAAAAAGGGTACGAAAAAACGCAGGTTGTTGAACTCCCCGACTTCCTCGACCAAATCGGCTTCCTCTTCAGAAGAGGAAAAATAAGAATCGGTAGAATCGGTTGAATCGGTTTCCGATGAAGAAATGGAGGAGGAACTCTGTGCAGAGGAGGCAGAGGAGGAACCGGAAGAAGGGACATTTCTAACCCTTCCTCCCCCAAAACCCGCTGTCAGTTTCCCAGAAATGAGGATAATCCCCAAGGTTAAACCTCCAACATCTTCAGTTCTAACCAATCCCTCTCCCACAAAACCAGAACAGGACAACGAACAGAAACGAACTGTACCGATTGTACTACGTGAACCTGAAAAATAAACGAAGATGCTACGTGACAAAAACATAAAGTTTGTTTCGGCGAAACGTGTATACCTCGGTATACAGATAATACCACAGACTACAACTGACCACCGACAGATGACGAAACTATTGACCAAACTTAAACTTCAATACCATACGTACTATCTGCCGGAAGACAAAAAACTAAGCGTGGTCCTTCGTGGACTACATGGCCTCACCTGTGAAGAAATTAAGGAAGACCTCGAACTACAAGGCTTTCACCCATTTGAAGTTTTCTTCATAAAATTACAAAATGGACCATCAAGACTAGTCAAAGTCCTCCTCCCAAAGGAGGAAACTTCTATTTATAATATAAACGTGGTTTGCCATCTGATCTGCAAGGTGGAAGCTTTGAAGCCTAGAAAAGGTCTAGCGATGTGTCACAACTGCCAACAATTTGGTCATTCCTCGGGCAATTTTCATGCAGAGGCCCAGTGCGTTAAATGTGATGGCATGCATCACCACAAAGAATGTGTCAAGGCGAAAGATGACACACCGAAATGTGTCAACTGTAAAGGAGAGCATCCGGCCAACTATGGGGGTTGTCTAAAAAATCCCAATAATATGAGAAAGACGTTTGCACAGATGGCTGCATAGAAAACCCCCAACACAAACACAAGCCTACCCACAACCGCAAAAACGAACAACATCTCAACACCAACAGACAAAACACAATTCACCAAAAAACAACCACAAACAACACACAACACTTTCACTCCACCAGACATAGGACAATTCTTCGCCTCAATGCAATCTCAGTTTCAGCTGATGATGCAAGATATGATTGCGAAGATGTTACAGGGAATGTTCTCTGCTCAAAACATGACACCAAACACAAATAAACGATCATGGATCCAGTGAATCACATTTCCATGCTCACGTGGAATGCAAATTCCTTGCTTTCAAAGGTTGGAGAGTTTAAATAATTTATACTAGACTATAAATTTGATATTATACTGCTCCAAGAAACCTTTCTGAAGCCCGGGATACGTCTTCACATCCCCAACTACATGCTGTACAGAAACAACAGAATGATTGGTAGGGGGGTGGAACATCCATTCTCGTGGGAAGAAATGTAAATCACCACATAATCACAACACCACAAATGCAACGAGCAGAAGCCACCGCCATTAAAGTGCAAACGCCCGCCTTCGAATTTGTCGTGATTTTTTTGTACTACCCCCCCAACAACAAACACCTAGACCTTGCTTCTCTCTTCAGCCTCGAAGGCCCAGTCCTGGTAATAGGTGACTTCAATGCATATCATCAACAATGGGGAGCTGTGAGAAGAAATCAAGCTGGGGCTGTGCTAAGTAGATTCATCACAAGCATTGAAGGTAGCCTGCATATCCCCGATCAACCAACCCACTTTGGCTATTGGAGTCTCTCGAGAATTTCATCAAAATATAAGAATCAGGGTCCTCAATGAGCTCTCCTCAGACCACCAACCAGTTCACTTCTTAATAGAGGACGAACCCTTAAAAGTTAAGAAGCTCATAATTGGAAGGCTTTCCAAAACTCGCTGGCGAACGAAAGTTTCACCTAAGAATTAAACACAGCTAGCGACGTCGAAAAAGTTATTCAAGAAATAACAGAGAAGGTGAAACAGGCAAAAGAGGACCACACAGTCACAACTTTGGCAAGGGAACACAACCACTATGAACTCCCTCAGGATATAAAAAAACTTGATAAGGAGGAAGAACCAAGCGCGGAGAAGAGCTAGGAGCACGGGTCATCCTAGACTTAGAACGAAAGCCAACCAGTTAACAAACAAGATCCAAAATAAAATCCACGAGTTTCGTAACGAGCAATGGGAGACTTCTTACAGAGCCTAGAGCCTGGCGAGAACGCCTTTTGGAGGACTACTAAATATTTTCGAACGAAAAACAAGGTAGTTGCGCCACCAATCCATGGACCAAATAGCCTCAAATTTGACAATGCAGGTAAGGCGGAAGCCTTTGCAGACACACTAGAACTTCAGTTCCGCGAAAATATCTTCCAAGAGGAGGACATTGACGAAGAAGACCTAATTTTAAATAAAGTTCACGAGATAACACAGACGCAAATTCAGGCAGATAGTACACTAGAACCAATCAACTTAGAAGAGATAAAAGACCTTATACTAAGACTCAACAAACGTAAAGCACCTGGTTTTGATACACTGACAAACACGACGCTTCAATAGCTACCTGACAACCTGCTACTGACAATCACCGACGTCATTAACGCAATTTTCCGTTTGCGGAGATACCCCAAAATATGGAAGTCGGCAGTTGTAATAGTTATCCCCAAAACAGAGAAGGATCTTACTTTTCCACAGAATTGGAGGCCAATCAGTCTCCTCTCATCTCTATCCAAAATAGCTGAAAGAGCTATTCTCAAAAGACTTCAAAATAATATAAACAGAAATCAAACTCTTCCTGACGAACAATTCGGATTCAGAACAGCTCATTCCACAGGACTCCAGCTAACAAGAGTGATCCAACATATAAGAAACGGGATCAACCGCAGGAAGTCAACGGGCTTAGTTATGTTCGACATAGCTCGAGCTGTCAACACCTTCAACCGTGTTCACTTCGACGTCTTATTTTTCTTTCAATTTCTTGCGAATATAGTGATTTCTGGTTCGGTTATAAGTGATCTTATTGTACAAGCCTTAGCTACGGTGCAATTGCTTCATTATTGAGTGTTTTCGGTTCCCTTTGCAGCCCTGATATCATTTTGAATATTGGGTTTCGTATCTTTAAACTTTAATTATAATCGTAAAACGAAAACAAAGCAGCGTTTCAGTGCCACCTATTTGCTGAGTTGAAATTTGCGCAGTAGTGTTCACAACCCTTTATTTAAGTTTGCAACCTTACTCATCCGTTGCATAACCAGATGTCATCTTGCCGTCGGCATCCCTCGTTGGAGTCTGAATTGAATATCTCGATCTTATAACCAGTTATAGTGCATATTGCGTGAACATTTCATTCATGTCCCCAAAGTTCAAGTGAAATTCATTTTTCCGTGTCGATTGATAACACCTGTACACAGTAACAGTACCATCTGTGCGGTGACTAATATTTTAATAAATTGCACTCAACTATTGTGTCGTTATTCTGTTCATCAACCGTGAGTTATTCCATGTACAAAAGTTAATTCCGACGAGTTAAGTTGTTTGAGTGAATTTTTATTGGAGTCGTTTATACGTAACACTCTAGACTCAGAAGCTTTCAAATTAAATAAGGAGATTTTCTATTCAATTTTTTATTTTTCTATTTATCAAATACAATGACTTTTTGCATGTCATCATCTTGCACCGATAAAACAAACAATAAAAACATTCTGACGTGCTCCGGCTTGTGCGAACTATCTTTCCACGCAAAATGTGTTGAAATATCCGGTCCAGTAGCAGATCACATTACTAGAAACGAGTCAGGTATATTGTGGTTCTGTGATACCTGCAGAAAGTTTTCTATACCAACGTACATCTCTAAACTTCGGGCAGCACAATTAACAATTGATTCTCTCCTTTCGGAAGTCTCTAGTTTACACAAGAAACTTGAGGCCTCAAAAACAGAGATATCAAACTTGCTTAAAGTCGCTCAAAAGGAACAACCATCTACTTCCCCAAAATCAGCAACTCTTGCGACATCTGCTCGTTATGCAATGACTACAAGAAGCAAGGGAAGCGCTCAGCAGACTAAAACTCAATCTCATACCGAGTTACATCAATTGGTCCCGCAAAATAATCAACATCTTCAGGAACACCGTAAGCAACCAACATCTCGAGCGCTCACTGAGGAAGTTACCGAACATCGTGATAACCCAGTTGACACGCATGCCGATCTCCAGTCTTCCATCACCCAGCCATTGCAGGCTATCAGTCCACCTTCAAGAGTTTTCGTATCTCGTCTAGCGCCGCATACGACTTCCGAACAAATCGAACATCATATAACATCAAAGCTAGGTAATGTTCCATCTATATTTACTTGCAGAAAGTTGACTGGTGAGCAGCGTTACATTTCATCCTTTAAAATTGATATTTCGTCATCCAAAGCGGATATTATTATGAAGCCTGAGTTCTGGCCCAATGGTGTGCTTGTAAAAGAATTCATCTCATCCCGTAATATGAATTTTCGGAAAATGCGTCACGCTCCAACCTCCAAAAAATAGTATAAATGGTCTTCAATGCTACTATCAAAATGTTAGAGGGCTAAGGACCAAACTTTCTAGATTTTTAACCGCCTCCACTATTGCCAACGATGATATTTTCTTCATTACCGAAACCTGGTTAAATGATTCCGTGAGTGACTTCGATTTGTCTGGTACGCACAATATTTTTCGTCATGATCGAGACACTAGTGTTTCCTCAAAATCAGACGGTGGTGGAGTCATGGTAGGTGTCAAAAGATGTTTTCCTAGCTCCATTTGTTGTGATTTTCAACCATCTCCTCCTATTGAATGTATCATGGAGAGAATATCACTAAAGCCAAGTTCATACCTATTAGTATCATCTACATATATACCTTGCAATTCTGCATTACAAACCTACACAGTATTCTTTGATGAAATATCTAACTACGTGCTCTCTGGATTTCCTCATGATACTCTGTTGATATGTGGAGACTTTAATGCACCTTCAGTTTTATGGAACCTTGATAGCTCCATACCTATCACGTCGAACAACCCTATCTCCTTCGATTTCTTGTCTTTTCTATCCTACTTGTCCCTCTCTCAGATTAATTCCATTTTTAATTTAAATGATCGACTACTCGATCTTGTTTTCGTCAGCCCGGCCTTGGCAAATAATATATCTATTTCTTCAGCTGAACCTTATATCCCGCCTGACCCCCATCACCCTCCGTTATGTATAGAGCTGAATCTTCCGGTAACTCGTGGTAAAGAGAAACTCTTACCTCCATCTTTTAATTTCAATCGAGCTAATTTTGAAGCCATATCCAGTGCCCTAAACTCTATTCACTGGCCCAATTTTTTTCATAATCTTTCATGTGATGATGCTTTGGCAAAATTTTATGATCTCTTAAATGAACAAATCACTGAATTTACCCCCTTATATTCACCGAATAATCGGTCTGATGCCCCCTGGATTACTGCCGATGTGGACAATGCCCTTAAAAATAAAGAGAAAGCCAGATTGATATCCAAGAAATCCTGTTCTGTGGAAGCTCGTTTAGAGTATTGTAAATTGCGCTCCTTAGCAAAGACCGAAGTCAAACGTGCACTAAAAAATTATTATTGCTCTATTGAGCAATCTATTTCGTCTAACCATCCTAAACGTTTCTGGTCATACATACGATCCTTAAAGACCTCTCCTCCAATACCTAATAAAATGTTTCTGGAGAATTTGCACGCAAACACCCCAGAAATTATCTTAAAATTGTTCGCTCAATTTTTCGCCTCAACGTTCAATGCCCCCTCAGCTGCTGGTAATTATTTTCCAAACTTTTTCCATCCAACCTTCCAGTCCTCTTTTTCGTTCTCTCCGCCCGAAATCGAATCAATTATCCATAACCTAAATGGATCTGTCGGCCCTGGCCCGGATGGGATTCCTTGCTTTTTTATCAAATCACTTTCTACTGCTTTGTCTTTTTCCCTATCCTTTCTTTTCAACCTTAGCTTAACTGCTGGCATATTTCCTGAATGTTGGAAAGTTGCCTTCATTACTCCAATTTTCAAACAAGGCAATCCATCTGATATCGCAAACTATCGGCCAATATCTATCCTATCGTGTTTTTCAAAAATATTTGAAAGAGCTATGTACCTCAAATTAATCCCTGTGCTATCACCCATCTTTCATGATCAGCAACATGGTTTTCTTCCGCGCAGATCAACTACTACGAACCTACTTGAGTTTTCTAACAGTGTTGCTCTAGCTCTGGACTCTCAGGCACAAATGGACGCTATCTATACGGACTTTAGCAAGGCTTTTGACACAGTTCCTCATAACATCCTACTTATTAAGCTCAATCATTATGGTTTTCCGGAAATATTAATATACTGGCTCAAGTCCTACCTTTCTTCCCGTTTGTGTTGTGTGCGTCTGAACAGAAATTTGTCTCCATATTTTAGTCCTACTTCAGGAGTTCCTCAAGGTTCTATTCTGGGACCACTCTTATTTATCCTCTTTATCAATGACCTTCCACTTATGCTAAATTCGTCATCTTTGCTTTATGCTGACGATCTGAAACTATTTAGTTAAATAGATAGTACTGCTGATTGCAGCATTTTGAATAACGATCTGATTACGTTAAGCAACTGGTGTTTATCTAACAATTTCCATTTAAATATCCCAAAATGCCACGTAATGTCTTTCTCATTGAAACGTGAACCTATAGTTTACCAGTATAACATAAACGATATGCCCCCCCCCCAAGGATCTTGGAGTCATCTTCGATTCTAAATTAAAGTTTGAGAGACACATCTCTCATGTTATCAATAGGGCTACAAAAATGTCTGGTTTTGTGCTGCGTCATGTCCACATATTTAGTGATACTCACACTGCGTCCCTTCTTTACGTTTCTCTCGTACGAAGTATTTTAGAATACGCTACCCAAGTCTGGTCTTCACACCAAGAATATCTTACTACTGCCTTAGAGTTAGTTCAGCGAAAATTCACTAAATACTTATTTTACAAGTTTAAAATTCCGTATTGTTCCTATTCAGATCGGCTTAACTTTTTGCGTTTACCATCTCTTTGTGATCGACGTCTTTATTTAGATGAATGTTTCTTGTTCAAACTTTACCACCGTCTGATCGACTCATATCTTGTAGACAAAATACATTTACGGGTTCCTGCAAGAACTACTCGATCATGTCAAACCTTAGTCACTCCTTTTGCACGTACCGATGTTTATTTTCACTCTGCTATGGTGCGCCTCCCTAGAGGCCACAATAATCTTGAGCTTGGTCCATTTCCTTCTTCATTTTTTAGTTTTAAGTCTTTGCTAAGAGAAAAATTATTTAACACGTAATTCGTTAATGTTTGAATAATTTGTACAGTTCCAACTAATTCATTCAGTATGTTTTTGGTTTTTTTCATTATTGTATTCAATATTTTGTAATTGGGCTAACCGCCTGTAAGATTTGGAATTAAAATAAAATAAAATAAAATAGCGAAAGCCTTTGACAAAGTCTGGCATGCAGGACTTATCTTTAAAATGCATGAACTCAAAATACCACTCGCGTTAATACAAATTATTCATTCATTCCTACAAGACAGATTTTTCCGTGTCAAAATCGACAACTTCTTCTCAAACCTGCGAACAATTCTAGCTGGAGTTCCCCAAGGATCACCTATTTCACCAGTCCTTTACAGCCTATACACTTCTGACTTACCCGGCCTTCCCAGCAATGTTCAAGTTTCCCTATATGCTGATGATACATGTATATATTATTCAGCTCGACAAGCAGAAGTCGTCACCTTAAAACTTCAACAATCCATCAATACTTTCCTGGAATACTTCCGCAAATGGATGATCAAACAAAATAACGACAAGACGCAGGCAATCTTTATCTCAAGACGTAGACATCAACAACCACCAACTTTACAAATAAATTCAGACATTATACCTTGGAACAGAACCGCAAAATACCTAGGACTAACACTGGACCATAAACTGACATGGAATGACCGCATACGAATAAAACGACAGCACTGCATTGGTATCCTATCCTCATTAAACCCTATCCTAAAATATAACTGGCTCAATATTGAAAACAAGTTGCTCATATATAAGCAAATAATACGCCCGACATTACTCTATGGATGCATCGCATTCTGCCAGACATCAAAGATCAACAAGAAAACACTCCAGTCACTGCAAAACAGGGCCATAAGATGGATCTTCCAAATCCCATGGTATATTAGAAACACAGACATTTACAAAGACCTACGAATCGAGACTATTAACAAATATATACGCGACCATGCTTTAAAACTTTTTGACAAAATAGATGAACACTCTAATATAACCTTGGGATTTCTAAAGATCTCTGATAGGGCACGAGTGACTTACCCGAGCCTACGGTCTATATTAGACAATACAGAAACTAACTCTCAATCATAGGTAATAGTGAGTGCATAAGCACTCGCAGACAGGAATGGGGTGAAAGTGCTCAATCGCACTAGATCCAAGGACCCCCCCCCCCAACTCCAGGCTTCAAAATCCACTTCATCATAGATAGTCGCGGTGGCCCAAAATCTGAAATTAATGCTATTAATCTACTGAATTGATAGCATTGTTCATTGCAAATGCAATTTATTATTATTTTTAATAATCTGAAGTCCTCTCTTGCTTGAAAAAAAACCACTCCATACTGCTGGATATTCGAGAATTCCCCTCATCTTCTAAACTTATCAAACTGAATATTTAGATATTTTATATCCCAAAGTCAAAGTCAAAAGCGCTTTATTTAATACTAATCGTTATACATTTTAAAAGAATATAAAGCAAATTCCAAACAATAACAATAAAAAACTTAATGGCCCAAATAGCTCCCTAAATTTGTACGTTATCATTCATCACATTTAAAAAAAGAAGCTATAGCAAATTCAAATCAATGGATTATTACATATTTTTACAATTCAATTGGAAAAAGGAGAAAAAACCAACCAACACTATTCTAAAATTATTTATAATCTTAACACTACTGTGAACTTTGATCCTACACAGAATATGTTTTAACTTAATTCTAATAAATGCTATCAAAAACTTTATCTTATACTTAAAAAAAATCTATAACAATGTTCCTAACCTAAGCGTTTTACCTTATCTCTCACCTAATATAATAAACATGATATAAACCTAGCCTATACCTAATTTTTAACAAAAATAAACGACAACACTAAATGTAGCAATAATGAGCTATGAAACTCAATAACGAAAAACACCAAAACTGAAAATAAACACGAATAATTTAGACATTGTCATTCAGCCACCAATACCTGGATTGCGCCGTCTCAACTCGATCAGCTTCAACGAATCTAGCAAATGAGTATCTCCATTGGAACCGTTGGTCTCGTGAACTCAAATTAGGAGGATATTTAATCTTCTTATCGTGGCCCGTCGATATATGTGATATATGACTGGGACGCCGTCAGAATCAAAAACATATCGATTCATGTCCAAATACACGAATGCTTCTGGGGGAATGAAGCCAGTAGCGAGGCAAGTCGCTATATACCCGTCTGTAGGGTGGAACGGCTGTGAAATCCAAGGGTTTTCACTCACAGTCACAGACCTTGCGATATGATTCCGAAGAAGCTTCAATATGAAGATATCGACTCTAGTCACTTCAGCAGTTTGATAAATTCTTCTATTCGATATATAATGTTTCCAATCCGTCTCAGGCTTTCTGTACAAACCAGTACATGCACGAATCTTAATTTTTCTTAATTTTTCCATAGTACTAGCGCTCTGACTGTACCAGATCTGACATCCATATGTCAAAACTAGTCTAACCAGTGTCTTGTAATAGATAATTTTGACCTTGTGATCAATGTATCTGGAATGAAAGAGTTTTCGAAGGGCCATAGCTACTTTTAGTGCCTTACTGAGCATGATTTTCACATGTTCAGTATAGTACAGATACTGATCAAGATAAACACCGAGGTATCCAACACAGGATTTATGTGGAACCCGTTCTAGATTACTCTCACCAGCCATGATGTGGAAATCTTTCCAATTACGTTTCAGGTCTTGACTGACCCCCTGCAGCGTTGTCCGAAACAAGATTGTTTCACACTTATGAGCATTGATTTTCATTCGCCAATTGTCAGTGTACAGCTGTACATCATTGAACATTTTTCGGAGATTGCTCTGAACTATTGTAGCTTTTCGGCCTGCCGTATAGATGATCAGATCATCAGCAAACGCTACCAATGATCGCGTTGGCGAGACGTTAAAATCAAAGCCGTTCAATAGCTTGCGAATGAAGATTGAGAAGAGCAGAGGCGCAGTAACTGTTCCTTGCTGTAGACCATTCAAGACCTTGAACTCGCGCATTGTTGTCAGATTTCCATCAGTTACAACAAACGATTTCCCGTATAACATATTACACATCATGGCGACAAGGTGTCTGGGGAACTTGTCCTGAAGGAGTTTAAAAACTAGTCCATCTAACCACACCGTATCGAAGGTTTCTCCATATCAATGAGACATGCTCCAACACATTGTCTATCATTTAGTTTCCAACAGATGTCTGAGGTTACTTACGTTATTGCATGTGTGGTCGAATGTTTGGCACGAAAACCAAATTGGCAATTCGGCATCAACTCATTTTCCTCAATGTGGGCGTTTAATGCTCTGTTGAGTATCACTTCAAACACCTTGCTGATGTTAGGCAGCAAGCTGATTGGGCGATAGCTTTTGGGGCATGAAGATTATTTTCCTTTCTTCAAGATCGGAAATACCTTAGCTTTTTTCCACTCATTTGGGAAATATGAATTGCTCAACATGTTGTTGAACAATATGCAATAGTTCCTAATAGCAACCTCAGGCAAATGTCGGAGAACTACATTTGGAATATCATCAGTACCGCATGATTTCTTGTTGTTTATCTTGCGAAATATGAAACACAAGTCTTCATAGCTGACAAAATAATCAATAAGATTCAAGCTCGGTATGAGGTCAGATGTTAATGTTTCATTGAAATGAAGAATTGATTGGCCGTTCAGGCTTGATTTGAAGTCGGAATCTTTTGCTTCAACGATCTCTGAAAATACTTCGTTCCCTCTCTCAGGGTTTGGTAGATGAACCAATTCAAAATGTGTTCCAATCAGGGCAAGTTTATCCAATCCTTCACAAATAATCCTGTTTCCATTTCTATCCGGAGTTGTACTATCAATTTCGATACCAGCCCTATCGAGAAGATTTATCTCATCATTAGTGACTTCAAGATTCGATACCTTCACTCGAGACTTCTTGCGGAATATGCTATTCACTTTCGCGAACACGCCGTCTGGGTCCTGTGGGCTAATACCCCTCAATTTTTCCGCCCATTGATTGCTGACCTCACTCCTGAAGTATGACCGGATTAAGTTCCGGACATTCTTCAGATGTAATTTCAACAAAGACAACGAGGGATGGTTGTAGTCCAAAAATCGCCGATAAATATTGTTGACGCGTGTGAGAAGGAGGCTTTTCAATCTTTTCAACCTTGCGATGGTTGGTGTTTCATATCCTTCCATATTGTTTCGATGTTTAAGCTTGGGAACTACTTTCTCAATCGTTTCCAACGTCAGCTTCTCTAGCTTCGACAAATATACATCTATTTCATCGTCAGTTAGATTCCTGTCATTAGGAACCATTGAGCAAGAGTTGCCACCATCAGAAGGGGGACATTGCTTCTGGTACTTGCGATTAAACTTCTTTTGAAACTTTCCCCAGTCTGTTTTTTTTTGAAATTCAACCGATGATTTTCATGTTGAACTGGAATGAGGAAGAAATCATGCCTGTGATGATTGATTTCCATTACGATTGCGTTATGGTTGCTATCATAAGGAAGCACCTGCAGTTTCCGTTGAGGACTATTAAAGCTGATTTCAAGTCTTGCGTCAGCAATGCAAAGGTCCAAATATGAATTTGTCCTAGGGTATGTTGGGAACTCCGACCCATATAGATTGCACCTGTATTCAATTTGGTTCTCTGTTATCCACGATTTCAGGAATACACCTCTTGGATTATTGGTGGCGTTCAGCCATGATGTATGCTTGGCGTTCAGGTCACCAGCAAGAATATAACAGTTATGCAGCCTGTTCAATTCGAGTATTTCGAACAAGGAATTGAGCTCCTCCTTGAGCTTGAGAACAGTTCCACCAGTTGCATAGGCAGAGATAACGATGAGGTTATCCCCACCTGGCAGTGAGATTTTGATAACGGACACTTCAAGAGATTCAAAGCTTTTGAATTCGACTTTTCCAATATTTTGGAAACAATATCCCGGTGCCACCTCCCCCATCACTTATCACCCTATCGTTTCTTACGAACTCAAAATCCTTGAATCTCATGGAGTGCCATGAACTGAGGTGGGTTTCGGTGAGAAGCATGATGTCAGGCTTTTACTTAACAATGAATTCAAGGAGATAATCACGCCGATGTATAGTAACAATGGAGTTGACGTTGATTGAGACGAGACGAATCCTATCCATGGGAATGTGACTGGATGACAAAATATTTTGAAGCATGTTAGCCTAAACGTTGAAAAACGAAATTGATTTTTTGGTCTTGCTTATTAATTCTATCTGAAAGAGATTCAAGTTGCTGGTAGATTTTGAGAAGCAGCTCAGTATTGCCACTTTCATTATTTATTTTATTTACATTGTTGTCTGCTGGTCCTCTGGCGGCAAGTGCAAATGATACCCCGGGTTTGACGAAGTTGGGAGGTAATAAATTGTGATTTACTTTGGTTTGTTTTGGGGAAAATTTAACTCTTGCATCTTGATACCGAGGGCATCCTCGATATGATGCTGGATGACCAAATATACCACAATTAACACAATACAATTTTTCTTTTTGCTCCATCTGAGCCAATTTGCATTCACGGGGGTGTGAATATCTTTGCACTTAACACAGCGACGGTGCATTGCACAATTGGCAGCTGAATGACCGAATCTTTGACACCTGTAACACTGGTTGACCTCAGTTTTTTGGAGGCGTTCCCGCCTCACAACTCTAAAGTTTAAGTACCTTACCTGTTGGAGGGCACTCGGACTGCTGTCGTTGGAAATTTGGACCAAATAAAATGGTAATATTTTACCTTCGACAGTTGATCTCCTTGTAGCAAAATTTTTCACACAGATGAAGTTAACAGCTGGTGCTGCTTCCTGCAACATTTTAAGGAGATCAACTGTATTCTCCCCACTGTCCAAGCCCTTCAACAGGAAGGTCTGATTTTTTCCCGCCTTTGGCGTATATGTGAAGTGGGGAGCTTTGACACTATTAAGAGCATCTTTCGCCAGTTTGAAATCAGCCAGTGTTTTTGTCTTGATCGTGAGTTTATCAGCGGTTACTCTCTTAACTTCGAAGTAATCGATTTTATGTTCGGCTGCCAATAACCGAACGGCATCTCCTCCACGCTGCCCAAAAACGTTGATTGGAGGAACTTTCTCATTTACCTTATTAATTTTATTAGGAGAACCAGCAGACACACCGGTTGGCTTCTTCTCCTTTTCCTTATTTTTTAATTTTAAATATTGGATGAAATTATCACTACTATCAATATTACCTATGCAATCGTTGCTCTCCATCTCGATGTCCATTCCTTCGTTCATTGCAGACAGCACCACATAATAATTGGCGTTGTCGTTCGCTCCTCCTGCGCTCAGGATATTTTCAGCATCATGGATTGATGGCTTGCTCGTATCTTGTGATTTCGTTTTATATGTTTGAGTCTTCTGTGTTGGCACTGCTTTCTCATTGGTCTTACTTGTTGGTGTTGTTTCCTTTTTCTCATTCTCCTTAGTTAATATCGGGTCTTCTTTGCCTGACGTATTGTGTAGCTTCATCAGTTTCGTTTTGCTCATATTTGATAATGTCCGGACCATATCTTCCAAACTTTGAGTACGGAGTTTCAATTCGTCGTTTTGTTTCGTAACCCTTGCGTTTTCGCTGGTTATTTTGTCATAATCTTCGCTTGAAAGCGTAATACGCTTTCCATGCTCACATTTTTCTTGTTCATTTTTCCGCTTGATTATTTTATCATTTGTCAATTTAGAAATCCCTGGCTCTGGGTCCCGCAGCGGTGGGAAGCCGTCGGGCTCCTGCATCCCCCCAGTGAAAAAAACTTTTCTTCTTTTTTGAAACTTTCTCGCAGGTAAAATCCAGGTACTCGATAAATTGTTCGAATAGTTCGACGATGTAATAAGTTTCTTTCTAAAATTACTTTCTAATTGACGTTTTTAAAAATTATTTTAATTTATAAAAATTCTTGACAGTAGCGAATTAAAAACACATCTACACGCAACGAGTGCTAGGCGTAGAATCATTAAAAACATGTCAATACGCAACGGATGCTAGACGTAGAACCTGTAAAAATTTGTCTGTACGCAACGAATTCTAGACGTAGAATGTGTCATCGTAATATGTACGTACTGTAACAATGATATTATTCGGGATCGAAGAACCGCTTCAAAATTCACTTCATCATAGATAGTCGCGGTGGCCCAAAATCTGAAATGAATGCTATTAATCTACTGAATTGATAGCATTGTTCATTTCAAATGCAATTTATTATTATTTTTAATAATCTCAAGTTCTCTCTTGCTTGAAAAAAAACCACTCCATACTGCTGGATATACGGAAATTCCCCTCATCTTCTGAACCTACCAAACTGAATATTTAGATATTTTATATCCCTGTTTTTAGTGCTTACATGATTTCTTTTTTGGAACAAGGAACCAGATTGAAAGGTTAGCCATCGATTGAATATCTTTAATATTTTAAATGTCCACAATCATTCTGATGTACCTCCGTTGTCATAAATTTAATTTTTTTAAATTTTGTTGCGGATAGCAAATTTATTCCTCATGATTTTATTTATTTTGAGCTTCACTAATGAAAAAAGCTAGACAAGCAGTTGCTAACGACTCAGTCGGTTGCATCTTAACGAATTTTCTTGCAAGTCACATACAGTCTTCCACAAAAGTCAAGGTACAGTGATAAATATCATGAAAATTGTTTGATATTTTTATTTAAAAAACCTATAGTGATAAAATTTTTTTTGGTTACTTCAACTATAATCATTACACTTTAAATTCATGTAAAACAAAACGAAAATTCTGTCGTATTAATATATTATTACATATGATGTGTTGGAAAGTCAATGAATGAAGTCCACAAAAGTCATGGTACACCTAAAGAAAAATGATACAAATTGTAATTATAGTCTTGCATAGTTATTTGAATTATACTTTTCTTAATATTTTGTCGGATATCCTTTCATCTGAATTACTGACTTCAGTCTTTTAGGCATAGAATATATCAATTTTTTAGTAAATTCGCTGCTGATTCTGGCCCACTTTTCCAATATAACATCCTTAAGCTGCGCCTTGCTTGATATCACTCTTTTTCGGATTTTTGTCTCAAGCTCATTCCAATGATGCTCTATAGGGTTCAAATCAGGGCTTTGAGGCGGTGTAGCAAGCATGCGAGTATTGTACAATAGCCACATTCGAACTTTATGCGCAGTGTGCTTAGGGTCATTGTCCTGTTGAAACAAGAAATCTTCTCGCATACCTAATTTGGCTGCACTTTGTTTCATGTTGTTTCGTAGAATCTCTAAATAAGAGTTCTGATCAATAGTATTTTCGATGAATGTCAGATTTCCAACTCCAGCAGCAGCCATGCAACCCCAAACCATAACACCACCACCTCCATGTTTTACTGTTTTAATAGTGTTCTTGGGATTAAATGCTTCTCCTACTTTTCGCCAGACCCTCTTATGCCCATTTACACCAAATATACAAAATTTAGACTCATCCAAAAATAAAACATTATCCCAAAACGTTATTGGTTTGTCAATATATGCTTTTGCAAAGGTTATTCTTTTTTGTTTGTTTATGGAACTTACAAGAGGTTTTCTTCTAGGCGTACGAGATGAAAATCCAGCTTCTACGACAGCTCTACGCACAGTTTCTGCGCTAACCTCCTTCTTATCATTAATTACAAGAACATCGCAGATTTTTCTACAGCTTAGAAATGGATCTTGTTTTACCATTCGCGAAATTTTTCTCTTGTCCTTTGCACTTAGTTTAGATGGACGACCTGTTCGGGGCACATTTTCCACTCTATTTTCCTTCTTAAATCGATTTATCACTTTTTGAATGGTTGACCGACTTCGCAACACTAGTTCAGCTATTTCAGAATATGATTTGCTCTGATTTGAATGCAGATTAATAATTATTTCACGCTCCTTAATACTCAACTCCTTTCGACACATTTTTTAAAAATTTTATTAAATAAAAGATACACCACGAATACGGACGCGATATTAAAGACAGCGGCCTACGGTTGTTAACTCACTCTGATAATATGTACTTGGAGGATTCCCCTTTTTACAAATAACAGGGCATTTTCTGCAACTGTACCAAGACTTTTGTGGAGTAGAAAAGAGACATTGTCAACAAAAAATTATTGTCTTCAATGATCATTATTGCCGAATCCCTTTAAATTTATGAAAACTTAAATTCAACAGAACTCGTATTATTACCATTTCATAACTTTTGGTTTTCAAATAAAAATATTGATTCAGTAATACAATTTTCAGTTACCGATTCTCTGTACCTTGACTTTTGTGGAAGACTGTAATCTGACAACCAAAGTTGTGCTAATGTTTTTTTTTCCCCAAATGGTAAAGCATCAAGTAGAATACAATATGTTACATAAGAAACGCCGCCAATTGTAATATGAGTGGGTAAACCACTGTACCATAAATATCAACTTTAGAAATGGAAATTGCATATCATCATGCATGCACACGCTAATAATACAGAAACGTGCTTACGAGTATGTATAATCATGTGAAGGCAAATTTATAATTTTTTAAGTTCTATTTTTATTTTTCTGGGAAGAAATAAATATTTGTTTGTTTTTCCGCGAAAGTGGCAGTGCTAATAAACAAAACACGAATGTGTGTAGACTCAGTTAACGATGCATCTAAAAGCACAACATTAATTGAGAATCTTGGGATTGTTAAATGAGTTTTCAACTAATTGATAATTTAGATACTAAGTTAGTTATCTCTGATATCGATTCAAATTTTTGCATTGCTGGTTCCATTTAGTTGGGCACGGGATATTTAGATAGTTTAATTTACGATCACGGTGATGTACCATCCTAACGACTTTTCCAGAAGAGTACAAACATAATACATACTAAACCATAAAGCCGGTAAAATTGAAAAAATAAATCATTAGGCAAACTAAAAACAGGCCTGCATGCTAACAATGGTGGATTATTTAATGCCTCGACATAGTTAGAGGTGAATGTTTTGGTTTTTTTGACAATTTACCAAATAATGATGGAAATCGTATTTAATTTTGAGGTCGCTCGGAGAATTCGTGATATGGAGCTATTTTAATTTAAAAGCAAAATGGCAGTCGTTTCGATATAAAATGAAATGGTATTGAGGTCTGTACTTTAAGACGCGTAAAATTTATGATTTATAAATGAAAAAGTATTAATTTGAATTTGCTTAACAACCTCGAAATAATATTGAATTGAATGACTTTTAAATTACGAGTATTTTCCACTATACATGTTAGTACTTAGATAGAATGGCAAACAAACAATTTCAGCAGTAATGGTATCTTTTAGTTGGTTCAACCAGCTGTGACCATTTTAAACTGATTACTTTAGTAATAATTTTCTTTAATCCTTGGAGATATATCCAATAATTTGGTTTCATTCTATTCTACAGATTCATCGATAATTTGGCAGTAATAAAAATCGACCAAAATGACGGAGAAAAAAGTGAGTGCGTGGAAAAAGATGACATTCAAAGAGAAGGTTTCGCATGTCTACAATAATATCACAGTGGAACCCATGTTGGCTTGTTATATTATGCCCAGTGTCCTGGCCGGTTTAGCAACACAAAATTTAAATTTGGAGAAAGCATGTCGTGTTAATATGGCATATGACGATGTTGTGTGTGATGCATTAACTAGACGCGAGACTGCAAATTATACAGTGTAAGTATGTAATAAAACAATATTGGTTAGTATATCATAAAGATTGCAAATGTACATATAAACATATAATTAACACTCACAGATTCCCAACAATAATATTTTAAGTACATTACTGTGTTGAATCGTTTATTGCTTAGTCTTTAAATCTTTCCGACAAACTTTAATGTATTGCTGGGTTCTTGGAAGCCACGGAGATTTCTTTATTTAGAATATGAGAGTGGAAAAGTAGACATCAGTAATTGAATTATTAAATTAAACTTTTCGGGAAATTATATTCAGTGCCTACTGCTCATAACTGGAATTTACAGAAATTCTTTAAGGTTGATTCCACTTCAATCGTGAATGAATCGTTCAACAAGACTGGAAAAATAATTAACACATCTAAGAAAACCATTTTGGTATATCATTTCAATTTGGTATTTTCAATCATTATTTGCTTTAGTGTTTTTGAATTTGAATTATTATTTTAGTATTTTTAGTAGTTGGCTTTAAAGGTCCATGACTGGGAAAAAGTTTTATAAATAGTACTGTGTCAAAGAAATGCAGTTTCGGGCTACAAGATTCGTCAATAAAGCTTATTGTTTCCTTGTTACTAAAACCACTAATAGCAGCTTAAATGAAATTTTTTTTGGAAGTTTTACCAACCACTGTAATCGTTTTTTCAAATTCAATATGTTTTTTGGTAGCTGGAATTAAAATACCAAAACCAATTTCAAAACGCCGTGAGAAGGAGGTAATAACGATTTTTGGAATCGGTGCCAAAATTATTTTTTGCCCATTTTCAGCCTGGGCTACAACGAAACATAAGCAGACATAAGCGCTACATAAGCAAATGCAAAAAGTTGAATCCGCGTATTTGATTTGGCATTGAACACATTTCACATGAACGAAGGTTGTAACGTTGAGCTCCCTGTTGGTAGGATTCTTTTGACATACTTTGACACGGTCTTGTACAGCTCGCAATCGATCAGTATTTGCGCTTAACTATTCTTTTCCATCCTCAAAAACATTCAAGCTTCTAAGAAGGGTATACTCAGGCGAAAATCCGTAGACTCGTGAATCACCTTGCGGAAGGCAAAACATGATTTCGAAAAATTCTCGTCCCACTTGCTATGATAGGATCGTATTACACCCTGATGGCGTTCAATGTCACTGATTCAACCTCTCCAAGTTATTCGCTTGCAGCAAATGGTATGGAGTGAGGCAGTGCTACACGGCAGCAGAGACTGTCGTATACGAAGATGCAATCCTCAGTGCTCCTTTTCTCTGTACCGGTGCCAAGGGTTTTCGGTATAAATTCTTACTGAGAGTGTCGCCCCATACTTTTGCTGCGTACAGTAGCACTGAGCTTACAGCACTCATCAATAGGAGTCTTTTTGATGGACTGGATTCCCCTACGTTGGCCATTAGTCGACTCAGAGCTGATTCTTCCGAAGCAGCCTTCTCCGATTTGCTCAGAGAAACTCATCTTCGAGTAGATCAGTAGCCCCAGTTACTTCACCGATGGCTTTGATTCGATTCACATATCTCCAATACTGATCATCCTTGTTCTAGGGATTTTCTTTTTATTTTTCAAGATGACTACTTCAGTTTACTCCAGTACTAAACTGAACCCGCGAGCAGTCATCCAGTCCCTCATTCGGCGCATTAGCATACCTAGCCTGAGTTGCGCCTGTTCAACGGTCCGTCAAGTGACCAGAGCCGCAACATCATCCGCCGCCCAAGCGCGACTAATCTGGCATCGCAAGTCTCAGTAGCCCGTCGTAAGACACGTTCCACAGGTCCGGACCAAGGATAGATCCCTGGGCAACACTTGATGTAATTTCCATCCTTCGTTGGCCCTATGCCGTACCTTAGAGCAGGCTTCGGTCCTTTAGATAGTTCCTCGAAAGTCGCATTCGATATTCTGGAACTTGAAAAGAGCTTTCCAGCGTATCCAGAATATCCACCCATCTAGCGGAGTCAAAGGCATTCCTGACGTCAAGTGTCGCCAGCAGGACGATCTGTCGCTTGGTGCGACTGTATGCCTCTGGCTTTTGGACTGTATTCACCACCTCTGCAATCGCATCAATGGTAGAACGTCCTGCTCTAAAGCCGTACTGCCCTGGAGATCGGTCCCCACCAGTACGAATCGCGTCAGTGAGTCTTCCCTTGATGAGTTTCTCCCACACTTTCCCAACCGTATTTTGCATGCAAAAGGAACGGTTTGCAGATGTTGATTTGGGATTTCCCTTCCCCTTGCTGAACAGCACAAGCCTCGCAAGCCCCCGTTTCGTGGGCAAGCGTTGAATGTGCTTAGCAGCGAATCAGGACAACGGTGATACACAAGCTGCAACACCTCAGTTGGAACACCATCTTGGCCTGGAGCCTTCCTCGCTTTCAACGATAAGACTGCCTCTTCCAGTTTCGGCTGTGTGCCAAAATGGACGGGATGGGCGGGAAAGAGTACTCGCACTATCTCGTCCATCTTTTCCGCATCATGTATACAACGTTTCCGTAGGGCACCAAGCTTTCGCATAACTAGCTTGTAGCCAATGCCCCACGGATCCTTGTCCACTAGATCTTGCCAACAGTGAGCCTTGCTGATGTTGATCAATTTGCGAAGGCATTTCCTGGACAACTTATATGCTGCTGCGCGGTTGCTTGCCTCGTCACGGTTCCAAGCTTATGTGACACTCCCTTCGTTTTTCAGCGATTTCAGTTGACCACCAATATACTGTCGGATTGCCGTATCGGGGTTTTCGATGGGGCATAGAAGCATTGCAAGCAGTCGTGATGATGCTCATAGTTGAGTACACCACGCCTTTAGCTACCAATTCTTTGGTCCCTCCGAAGCTCCTTGCAGCGGCTCACCTGCTATGAGCACCTTGACAAACTTCTCGACGTCCATCCTTTCGATGTTCCATCTAATCGTAGAAAGCCGAGAGCCCGAACGTCGGAAGACAACATCGCTTATCTCAAACAGAATGCACTGATGATCACTGGCTGAGTAGTTCTCTAATACTCTCCAGTTGTGTATCCACCATACTAAGGACTCCGAGGCAAATGTCACGCCCGGTATGGTTCCTTCACAGAAAGTCGGAAAGTGGAAAGTCGGCGTGTTTCCGTGTTTAGTACGCCGAGTGCTGTTCTGGCCGCCATTTCTGTGATTGGTTTTCCCCACGGATCTGTTTAAGGTAAGCTCCATTCGATTGCTTTAGCGTTGAAGTCTCCCTCAACGGGCACGTTCCCGTCTGCGTTCGAGGCAGCGGCCTCCAAAGCATTAGACTTGGCTTGGAAAGATGATATCGATTCGTTCAGCGTTAGTTACACACTAAAGAAGGTGGTTCCTGAGCACCCACGTCTACAGCTCTCCGCCTCGAAATTACTATTTCGAACCCAGATGGCAGCAGTACCAGTTTCATCAGGATGCCATGATGCCTAACTTATCATAGTGTTGCTCACTCAGCAACAAAACCCAAGCAGATTTTAGGTGGTTGCGCTGTGGTGTAGGCTTAACTGCAGGATGCGGACCATTGAAGTTCTAATTTATCCTTGGCCAGGGCTTCCTGGAAAACCCAGCATTTTCCTGATCCCAAGACGTGTCCAATATCATATCTTGGATCAGCATCCTTGCAAAGAATACAGTGTACCACCTTCGTACACTCTATTCTTTTATGTCCCATTTCACTGCATTTGTAACATAGAGGACTCCTATCGGGCCCTTTGTGTACTTGTGCGGTATGGCCATAGCCAACGCATTTGAAACATTGAAGAGGCATTGCTCTTCGCCGTACCCTATAGACAACGCACCCTATTCGTACTTTGCCCTTGTTCAGAAATCGTTCGGCGTCCTTTTCGGCCAAGTCGATTATGGCCATGCATAGTCCCCCATGGTTTTCTGGTGTCAGCATTGCCTTGATCCTGCCCACGCTAGGGTTCTCCTTTTTGATGGCCTTTTCTACCTCGGCCAGATCCGTGACGGAGTCGATGTCTCTTATTTCGATCGTTGCCATCGGCTCGAGCAAGGATATAGCTGCGCTTTTGCTGCGGACTTTCTTCACTTCGTTGTAGAGTGCTTCCCTATTCTTGGCCTCCGCTCCAAATTCGATCAGTATGTAGCCCAACCACGTTGGTCGTACTGCTTTAATGACAGTGTTAGTGTCTTTGGGCCTTACGTTAACCCTGATGTTCCGTAGCATCTTCGCTTTGGATCGACCATCTTGGGGTTTTACAAGCAGTGTCTGCTGCCAGGGACTTCGTCGGGGCTTCCTTCCCTCCTGTTTTGCATCGGGTCTTTTTTCTTGTTGGGTGGCCGTGCAAACTTTACTTTCTGGCACTTTTTGAAGGAGTTTCTTTGCGGCTTTCTTCGCTTCTTTTGTAAGCACTGTCTGGAAGCCCTGACCTCATGTTCCGCGCCCATCAAAGGCCTCTTCCTTCCTTCTTTTATCCTGATCTCCTTCGATTGGGCTAGACCCCATTCTTTTATTGATTTTTGCTTGTGGAACTATCTGCACGTGCCCTTAAGATTTCTCTCCCAGCGCTTCTTTAGTCTTTTGCTCCTCTTCGGCCTTCTGGTCCTCTTCGGCCTTTAACCAGCTCCTCCGATAATGCCCTATTCGGTCTAGGAGCTCCTCTAGTTCAAGGAGCCCAACCTTTGCTGCTTTGGTGATTTTTCGGGAATCGCATGCAGATTGTATCCTTTTAAGAACAACTCTCGCTTTTCGGAATAGCCTTTCTTCTTAATGTCGCTTGGCGGTAATTGTATTTTGCGGCCATCGTCCTTGGGAGAGGTGATCGGCTTCTGTTTCCGAGTACAGTACTTCCGTCACCTTTTCGATGTTGGTGATGAAAACACACATCGTCGTTATATTTGCCTGGTCACTCGTTACTTTTCTTGCCGTAATCTCCTCGTTGACTTCAGAACGGTTCTTTATTATTTCGGGATTTATGATCCTTGCTTCAATCGCTTCGGTAGCGTTTGCAGCAGTGACCATCGAATTCTCGAATTTTTTTATATTTTCCTCCACTGCATTTGGTGCGTCTTACAGGGTCTCCCGCATTTCTTTTATAGGACGCTCTGGTGTTTGCATTATTTTTTTGCTACGCCCGAACGCCGCAGGAATCTCAGTTTGGACCAGAATATCGGTTAATCTCATCGTCGTATTTGTCATCGTTAGTGACGCTCCCGATGTGCTGATAACATCGTGGCTGCAGCCGCTGGTTGCGTCGTCGTTATTATTATTTTTGCATTCTTTTTCTTTTTTGGGTTTTTTTTGGTCTTTTTTAAGGTTGCTCCTATTTTTTTGGGTCCCCCACTCGGAACCACTATTCCGTTTGTATGTGTAGTCGCCGTTTTGGTCCCATGGTTATCTTTGCAGAGCAGGGAGGCCATGCGAGGGTTGGCACAGGCCCTTATGGGGAACTTACACCACCAACCCAATGGTGGGAACTACGAACATACTCCGAGACCTGCCAAAGTTTTACCGGGACGAAGATGGTATGAGAGTTGAATTTTAGCCGTTCACACACGAGTGTCACCTCGGTGCTACCGTGGAAAGCAGCTAGGTCCAAACTATCATATCCGCCAGTGCAAAGCATGAATTCCAGTTCGTTGTCCAAAGCGTAGTCCAGATCCAGTCAGGGTCGTTACCTGTCAACCCAGGAGGGAGCCTCACGGTGCCTCCCATATCCTCGGGTCCGTAGAGGTGGCGCTCTCCAAAGAATGCTAGCCTCTAAGAGGGCTCTTGTCGACCGGCATTCCACCTGCGGGAATTTTCTTGGGTACGTGGGAGCGGAACTCCCCAAAGAATAAGCAGCATATAAGTTGACCAGGAAATGCCTTCGCAAATTGATCAACAACAGCATGGCTTGCTTCTGGCAAGATCTAGTGGAGAATGTGAACAAAGATCCGTGGGGCCGTGGCTATAAGCTAGTTATGCGGAAGCTTGGTGCCCTACGGAAACCTTGTATACATGATGCGGAAAAGATGGACGAGATAGTGCGAGCACTCTTCTCCACTCATCCCATCCATATTGACGCTGCCCATGATGAAACAGCAGTCGAGTGTCCACTCTTCACACAGCCTGAACTTGAAAAGGCAGGCCCCAGGCCCAGATGGTGTTCCAACTGAGGTGTTGCAGTTTGTCTATCACCATTGTCCTGATTTGCTGCTAAGCACATTCAACGCTTGCCTACAGGACAGGGTTTTCCCGGTACAATGGAAGGTGGCGAAGCTCGTATTGTTCAGCAAGGCGAAGGAAAATCCCGAATCGCCGTCTGCATACCGCCCGTTATGCATGCTAGACCCTGCTGGGAAGGTGGTAGAGAAACTCATCAAAAGGAAGACTCATTGACGCGATACGTGCTGCTGGGGACTTATCTCCTCGGCAGTGTGGCTTTAGAGCAGGACGTTCTACTATCGATGCGATTGTAGAGGTGGTGAGTGCGGTCTGGAAGGCAGAGGTATATAGTCGAACCAAGCGACAGATCTTCCTGTTGGTGACACTTGACGTCAGGAATGGCTTCAACTCCACTAGATGGGTGGATATTCTGGATACGCTGGAAAACTTTGGTCGGCTATGCGGATGATCTAGTGGCTCTGGTCGTTGGACGTACCGTTGAACAGGCGCAGTTTAGGCTAGGTATGCTAGTGCGCCGAATGAGGGACTGGATGACTGCTCGCGGGTTCAGTTTATGGGGAAAACCGAAGTGGTCATCTTGACAAAAAAAAAAAACCCTAGAGCAAAGATGATCAGTATTGGAGACTTGCATATCGAATCGAAACCATCGGTGAAGTACCTGGGGCTACTGATCGACTCGAAGATGAGTTTCGGTGAGCAAATCAGGGCAACGGCTGAGAAGGCTGCTTTGGGAGGATTGGCTCTGAGTAGACTTATGGTCAACGTAGGGGCACCCAGGCCATCAAGTAGACTCCTCTTGATGACTGCTGTAGGCTCAGTGCTACTGTACAGAGCAGAAGTATGGGGCGAAACTCTCAGTAAGGAGGTATACCGAAAACGATTGGCGAAGGTACAGAGAAGAGGAGCACTGAGGATTGCATCTTCGTATCCGACAGTCTCTGATTCGGCGGTGATAGTTATTGCAGGCGTGATACCTGTCACCTTCCTTGCTAGAAAGTGCCGCGCTATTTACCTGCGCCGAAACGAGGATGCGAGGGAGATGGTTGTCCGCGAGGAGAGACAGCGCTCGCTCAACGATTGGCAGCAGTTTTGGGTGAATTGGACGGAGGGAAGGTGGGCTGCGCGCCTCATCCCGGATGTGAGGCCGTGGCTGAATTGAAGGTATGGTGAGACTGACTTCTATCTGATGCAGCTTTTGAGCGGGCATGGGTGTTTTCAGTCTTACCTGCACAAGATTGTCCTATACCTGGTCAGAGTTGATAAAATGGAAAGATAGAAAGACCGAAGGATACGTTCAACAATCCATTGAATTTTTTTGTAAAATTATTATAGCATAAATATCAGCTTTACCCTAAAAACTTAAAAAAAAACAATAATAATTACGGTAAAGCACTCGATTCCTGTATTCTCAATCAATTTATAAGTTTTCTTATGAGGTTATCATTCAAAAATCAAGAGCAAAACTACTTTGGATACTACTTTCCAAACTAAAGCCAAAACTAAACCAAAATCATGCTAAATTAAATCGTATAATCAGGCATTTATTACCATCGAGCTTACTTGAAAATCAAAGCAAAAAATAATTTTTTATCAAATGATCATGCACAAACGTTGTAGAAAAATTTTTGAAACAAACTGCAAATTATTTTTTTGGATCCAATGCAAAAAAAACCCAAAAGGATACTTACCCTACATCCTTGGTGGTGCTGTGGGTAGATTGCTAATAAAAGTAGATCTCCTGCAATTTTAAAGAGTTAAGCTCCCTGGTCTTCACGCCACTACATTACATAAAAAAATTTAAAATTGAAGGCTAGATATAGTGATGAACTTTGTTTACAAATTTTCCATCATTGCAATTTATAACTTATTCCATCCAGGCTACACCTTTTGTGCGTTTTCAAAGCACTTCATCTGCTTCCTCGATTCGTTTTCACCATCACAAAATTACCACTAAGTTAGGACTAGGGTACCGCATCCCAATGTCTTTTGCTTGTCCGTCGTCTACCGTAGCGTTACGCTGTTACGGTGGATGAAGACGAGCCCCTTGCTCAGCCACTGCAGGTTGCATTTAGCAATGCAACCCGTGGAATGCTGTATTATCTCAGCGTTCCTACACTCGAAATTTTATTTGGCAGATTTAAAATTTTTATTTTGTTTTATTAACAAAATTTAATTGGAGTAACGAAAAATGAGGAACATTGTAAATAGTAATAAAAATTAAATTTTATAAAAAATATAATTAAAGGAAAACGTTTAAATTTACTATAGAGGAAAATTGATATAAAGTTACATTGAATAATAATAATAAGAAAGAAAACTATTTTGCAAATTACGATTATGAATGGAAATAAGTAATTATTTTTCTAAATCTGCCATTGAAATTTCGAATAGGAGATAGGAAGGTTTTCGAGCAGTTTGCTAGTGTGACTGCTCGATTACTACATAATTTTAATTTCGTTTGAAGGCAATGCGTCTACAGTGCGTTCCAGGGTGCTGTAAAATTCGTCCTTGATTGCCTCTTCCCTATCTTCTGTGGGTGCGTGACAGTTGACCAGCCAGACATTAATGGATTCGGTATTGATACAAATCCCAAAGAGCCTTTTGTCAACGGGCTTGAAGTTGGTGATACTTTGTTTAAACGTGCTGTCAACAATGAAAGCCACTCCAAAATCATGCCTTCTCTGCGATTAGTATGCAGAATATGATCAGATGAGCAATTTAATATGTTTTGTATATAAAAACGGCGTTCTAGCGTGTACGTCCTATAAAGTAGTCCCCAAAATCAAAAATTGAAATTAAAAGCCGTACCATGAAAGTATTATAGAACATCAGGGAGACTTTTGAAGTAGACGGCCTACAATAGGCCAAATATTTTCAGTAAAGCAGGTGCTTGAAAAGTGCTGGGAAAATAGCATTGATGTGCACTAACTCTTTGTAGACTTCAAGCAAGCATACAACAGTGTCAACAAAATTGTGCTATATAAAATAATGCTTGACTTCGGTGTCCCAACAAAACTAGTTCGCATGGGAAAAGTCACCATGCTGAGCACAGAATTCCAGGCCAAGTTAAATGGTGAACTAACAAACACCTTGATAATGGAAGCAGGCTTAAAACAAGGGGATGAGCTTGCCTCAATTCGGTAGGCATCAGTTGAAATCTCGGGTACACTTATATTCAAGCCCACACAATTGTTAGCATATACTGGTGACGTCAATATTTATTAATTTTTTTCTTAGATGCCAATGGAGAATCTCTGAGCCAAGAATTTTAAGCAAACTAAATCGGCATGCAAATTGATGAAACTTAAACTAGATTCATGACTCAAACGAGGATAAACACCCCAATCTGACCGAAACTTATCGTGGGAGACCATAACCTTGAAAGTGTGCATAGTAAGGGTTTTGTAATAAATTTTTTTTAACAATGGCTTTTGAATATCGGTGCCTATCTGGCCATCGTCAGCAATAAAATAATTGGGCAAAGAGAAGAAATTTGCGCAGCACCGTTGTAATACAACACATAACCAACTTCTACATGGGAGAGCAGTCCGGCTGTCAGAGATGACAATTTAAATTGTCAACTTTTCTTTCTATATGGAAGTCGCATGCGAAAATGCCTCTGCATTTGGCATTTTCAGTGGAACGGAAATTACAACCAGCCACAAAGCAATTTTATACGTCTAAATATTGGAAGAAAGTTCATCCGTCTCGCATGATATATATCTGGGAGTCAACCTTAACCACTGACTTCTATCGAACCCACCGGTACAAATCAGCATTAAAATACAAAAGCGGTAGTGGCATTCATCGGTATCCTCTTTGCATTCAAATCCATCTCACCAAACGTTAAGGTACTTTTGTAGAAAACATTAATCCGTCACATCATTGGCTACTCTTTCCCAGCCTGGAACACAGTAGCCCTCACTGTAGCTGAAGAATTACAAACCTTTGAGAGATGCGTTCTCTGGAAATGTACCTCAAAATATCGAAATCTGAATAAAATGTACTACAGGGACTGCGTACTCTACCGAGAGAGCCTCGGAGTACGTATGGAGTTTCATACCATTATGTTGGTGGTGTAGGTTCGGTTGAGACAGACTTCCGATTAGCGTTGGTCTGGCTCTGGGCACTTGTCCCCATAAGGGTTTGTGCCCATCCTCGCATGGCCTTCCTACCCTGCAAGGATAACCATGGGACAAAAAAGACGACTACACATACAAACGGGGAGACAATCAAAATGGAGTAATTGGAACTTAGAAACGTTAAAATAAATAAAAAGAATCGACAAAAAAGTAAGTGAAAATTTCAACAACGACGCCAGAACTAACAGTTACATCCAAGGTGTTAATGTTACAATGAAAACGGTACCAACGACAACAAAAACGATGACGACAGTAAAAACGGCTATTAATGGAAAGCCTTGTGCAGACTGAGATTTATGTGCAGTAAAAAATTCTGCAAGTCGCACCAAACTTTTGTTCGATGGAGGAAAATATAAAGAAAATCGAGAATTTGATTGCTACGGCCGCTACTGAAGCGATCAAAGCAAGGGTCATAAATGCTGAAATAATAATGAACCATCCTGATGTCCACTAAATAATCACGAGAGAAAAAGAAAGGAGTGACCAAAATGAAGCTGAAGTACTGTACTTGGAAACGGAAGCCGATAACGTATCCAGTGACACCAAGAGAAAGGCTATAATAAAATCTTCAAATGACTCGCCAAAAATCAGTAAAGGTCTAAAGAATAGACTTCTTGAACTAAAGGAGCTCAAAGATTGCACAGACCATTACTGGGGGAGCTGGTTCAAAGCTGAAGAAGAGCAGAAGGCCTAAGAAGCGCTGAGGGCTAAGTCTAAAAAGTACGCGTAGATATGTCCACCATCAAGCATAAATAAAAGAATAGCGCCTAGCCCAATCAAAGGAGTATAGTATAAAAGAAGGATAAAAGAGGCATTTGATACACGAGGCTCAGGGTTTCCAGACAGCACTGACAGGAGGAGTGAAGAAAGCCGCAAAGAAACTCCGTGCCAGAAAATTAGACACCCAACAAGAAAAAACACCTGACGCAAAATAGGAGAGAAACAGGTTGGGTAGACAGACCTATGCTCATGTCAGAAGGGTTTTGTACTCAGCTTACAAAATGCAGTAACCAGCAACGAATAAAATCAAGAAACACGTCATGTTCGAGGATCATACTATTATTACCAAAGCTGAAAGAATCTTGACTTCTAAGGTATTTGTTATAGCTATACCCTTGATAATTTTTTCAGATTTTTTAGATCACGGGTGTCCATTTGCAAGGGAGAAAACACATTTTTCATGTATTTCCCCCCCCTGTGCCCCCACTGAAGCAAAAATTGTCAGTTTAATAACTGTTTTGAAAAGCTCTCATAGAGAACTTTCAGTTGATACTCATATCGGCTACCTTTGATGAAATTTTTTTTTTCAAGGGCCATTCCTCTGTACTGTAATCATCGATTCATGGCCTATTTTTTCGAATCCTAGAATGGTTACAAAGCCCTTTTGCTAGGAGCTCTCTCCTGCCTCCTCGACTTGTTTCAATTGTATGTAGTCATTTTCATGATACCTATCATTCCTGAAATTTTTGTGCAAATCCTAGCAAAGCTATAGTGTCGAAGTCGGTAAGAAGCGCATATGGCTCCATAGCCATATGTTGCCATAGTAATACAGGGCATATTGTTCCATAGTAATACAGGAAAATTCAAATGGCTATAACTTCGTTAAATACTATTCAGTCTTTATGAAACTTTCAGATAAGATCAATCTTATAAAGAGTCAACTGTTTGCTAAATTTTATTGAATTCAAGGGTACCGTTTATATGTTATTCAAGAAAACATAAAATCAATAAATCATACTATTACTAATAAAGTTGAGTGAATTTCGACTTCTCATGTATTTGTTGTTGTTGCACTTATTAAGGCCTACATTCATGATTTTTTTCATATTTTTCGGATGGAAGGTGTCTAATCGCGAGGGGGGGTACGTGAAAAGTTCGTACATTTCCCCTTCCACTGCCTCCCTCGGTACTCATAAGGCAATTTTAAGACGTGTTTTGAAAAGATCTCATTGAGTCCCTTCCAATGACAACCTACTCGACTACCAATGGTGAAAAATTTTTTTTGAGGGGTTACCTCCCTATATGGGGAGACCCCCCCTTAAACCCCTTTGAAAAATTTTCCACCCTTGAACTTTCAAGAAGTCACCACTTCTGACCTTTCCACAAAGTTTCATGGCTGTAGCCTCTATAGTTTCGGAGAAAAAGTGCTGTGACATACAGACGGACGGATGGACGGACGGGCGGACGCACGGACAGACAGATGGACACAGGTCGTGATTGCAATAGGGGTTTGTATTTTAGTACAAAACCCTAAAAAGCCATGATGCAGACCCTGGCAGCAGGCACTGCTCGTAAAACCTCGAGATGGCCAGATGTTGCGGGATATTAGGGAGGATGAAAGGGCCAAAGGCACCAATACTGCTATTAAGGCAGTGAGCCACATTGACCACGTCACGGGCCTGGCCAAGGTAGAAGAGGTTATCAGAAGGGAGGTCCCTAGTGTAGGCAGGATCAAAGCGGGTCTGACACCAGGAAATTATAGGGGACAACGCAAGATCATCATTGACTTGACTGAAAAGGACATCGAAGAGTTTTTGAATAAGGACAAAGTAAGAATAAGATGGATTGTCAGCAGCAAACAGGGAAGAGCAGTGTCTTTTCAATACTTCAAATGTCTTGGATATGGTCACACCACATATGTTTGCAAAGGACTTGATAGAAGCTCCCTCTGCTACAAGTACGAAGAAATGGGACATAAAAGAAAAGAGTGTACGAAGGGGGCAAACTGTATCCTTTTCAAGAATGCTGATCCAAAACCGAACCTTGAGTACGTCTTGGGATCAGAAAAATGTCGAGTTTTCCAGAAAGCCCTGACCTGAATGCTGCAGGCAAACCTACACCACAGTTTAACCGACTGGCTTGAGTAGTTTGAAAGGGACATGGAAGCTGACTTTTTGCTGCGGAGTCAGCAACACCACGATAAAAGTTCAATGTCATGGTATGAAACTTGTACTGCCACCATCTGGGTTCGGAACAGTGATTTTCAGGTGAAGAGCTGAGGATGGGGGGATGATTTTGTGTCGGTCCGGTGCTCAAGGACCACCTTCTTAAGTGTGTACTTGACACCAAATGAGCTGATATCATCTTTTCGAGCCAAGTTTAATGCTTTGGAGGGCGCTGTCTCAAACGCAGATGGCAATATGCTCGTTGATTGAGACTCCAACGTTGAAGCAACCGAATTTGGCATACCTTTGATGGATCCGTGGGGTTAACAAATCCTAGAGTTGACGCTCATTACGGAATTTGTCGTACTAAACACTGAAAATATTTCAACTTTCCACCGTATTGGCTGAGAAGGAGCCATGACATTCGTCTCGGAGTCTTAAGTACGAAAGATACGCAATCGAAGAATGTTAGCGATTTAATCATCATCAGTATATTCTGCTTGAGATCCATGATGTTGTCACCTGACGTCCGTGCACTCAACCTTCTGCAATTGGGTGGCTTATCAGAAGGATGGACATCGAGGTTTGTCGAGATGCTTACGACAGGTGCTCCACTACAGAGCAATTCACAGGGGATAGAAGAACTGGTAGCTCAAGACGTGGTGAACTCAGCTATGAGTGACTGCTTGCAGCGCTTCTACGCCTTGTCCGGAAACCCCAGTATGGTAAGCCCCTAATGTACCTGTTGTTGACTGAAATCGCTGAAAAGCAAAGGGAGTGTCACAAGGCTCAGTGTGAGGCTCAACGAGCATAAGATTGTGACAATGCATGCAACCGGGTAGCAGTAAATAAGTCGGCCAGGAAAGGCACTGACGCTTGCTGCTGGGAAGATTTAGTGAGCAACGTGAATAAAAATCTATGAGGCCTTGGCTACGAGCTGGTTATGCAGAAGCTAGGTGCTCTACGGAAGCCTTGAAGCGGAAAAGATGGATGAGATTGTGCCGGCACTTTGCCCCATCCATCACGTTTCTGTTGATACTCTCCATGGTTAAACAGAAGAGGTAGTACTACCATCGAAAGCAAAGAAGATGCTGAGGTGTTGCAATTTGTCTATCACCATTGTCTTGGCTTGCTTCTCAGCACATTCAATGCTTGCTTACTGGATGGGGTTTTCCAGTACGGCGGAAGGTAGCAAGGCACTTCCTGATCAGCAAGGAGAAGAGGAATTTTGGAACACCGTCTGGATACCTCCCGTTATACATGCTAGACATTGCTAGGAAAGTGCTAGAGAAATTCATTAAAGGAAGACTCACTGCACAAGATTGGTAAGCCACGGTCTCCGGGCTATCAGTTTTGCTCAGGAGAGAAAAACGGTGCCTACCATATATTTTTTGCTTGCAAAAACTGAGACAGGCTGTGGCGAGATCTCTACAGAGAGACGGAAGAGCTCACTCCGGATAGTGTAGTTGCAGTGATACTTGGATCCGTTGACAAATAGAACCAAGTGGCACATTATGTTCGGGCCGTTCAGCAGCCAGGGACGTCAGAGCTGGGGGATTGTTTGTCAGGGAATTCCTCCTTCACCCTTCCCTCCCACCAAAGATGGCATCCCCCACCTCACAGAACAGCAAAACGAGACCTGGCCTGATATAATATGTCAAACGGTTCCAGGCTAGGTTCTCAGGTTGACTGGGGAGGAGTTTAGTGGGTAGTCCGGTCGTTCGTGATCATGGGAGCCCCACACTCAGTGCGTTAATTGCATTCACCTCACAACCACAAAACAAAATTGTGCCGACTAACCCCAATGCAAACTATTTGTTAACTAGCAGACACACCCCATAGGCGCCATTCCTCCCAACTTCGGAGAATCCATATTACCTCTCTCTGATGGAAATTTTTCAATCCTATGTGTCCGAACTAGATAACAATTTACGCTACATAAAGCCGAAATTCTACGCGAAAACGAATGTTCGCTCAAATAGAGGTTAAAACTACAAGAGTTTTGCGTATGTATATATACATGCAAACATAGATCCATCTAATGAATTAATTTCTGTTGTAAATACATGCAACTATAAAAACATCAACTGAATTAAATTTTGTTAGTATTCAGTCAAACATGTTTAATAAGATGTAATACTAGGAACTACTAAATGAGCCCGGATCGAACCCATACTCTCAACTGAACAGGCCTTTGAATAAAATGTTAGGGTCGACAATATGGATTCGGCCAAATCAAAGCCAGAAGACTATAAATTCTTCTTTAGGTTAAGATTAGAATTAGTAAGTTGATTAAGTTAGATTAACTTTTTATTTTTTTGTGTCATAAATAAATTATTACAAGCTATAGGAGCAAACAGCAGTCACCATACATTGAATCGAAAAACTTTGAAATATAGGCTAACGTCAAATCAAACTCTACAATCATCTATGGCATTGCAGCCCAAGCCAGGCTGTGGCCTCCAGATTAATTTCCACCAATCATCACGGTTCTGTGACCTCGTTCGCTAGTTGATCATTCCCAGCAAGGATCTGCCGTCAGTTTCTATTGTGTTTCCCCATGGAGTCCTCGGTCTTTCCACTGGATGTCTACCTTCTGCTCTACCGTTAAATGTTCTTTTGGGTACTCTGTTCCTTGTTTCACTGGGCCGTGGATTTTTCAGAACACTCAAATATGTCCACTACTTTTTCGGATTCACTAGTCAGGGTCCATGTTTCATATGTCAAATGTATTAACGATATTGTTAGTATTAAGTCAAACGTGTGTAATCAAGTCTCAATGATAGGGACTACTACTACTCACGTACAATAAATTCTGCATCTGAGTATCATGTTACCAATTCATTCTCAGCACTTTTAACTTATGTATGGGTTTATTTGACCATTGTTTCTCAACAAGCTGTTCTCAAAAAGTTACTGCGTGTAATCACTATCAATTGAGAATCAAAAATAAAACTTAGACAGCAGCATTTGAAGTTGAACACTTTTCGGCAGTTTCTTTTGCTGTTGGGCGCTTCGAATTCCTAAAGATGTCGCAATAGGTTCGTTAACCTTATTTCACCAACATAAATATATTTTCACAATCCGCTAGGAAAACAATATACGCAAGTAAATAAACAAATATTTATAACTCCATTAGACTAACGGAACTGTAGAAACAACTTAAAACTCATAAATTATTTTCAGGAACCACCCAATTATTTTTTCATTCACTCCATCCAATCCATTCTCTATTTTTCTACGATTCTCTTTGAAAAAACACTCGAAGACTTTGAAAGCAACAAAGCACGTGATGCTGATGGGTACAGTAAATCAGACACCTGTCAACTAAAATTAAAACTGATTTTATCCATGGATCGATTTTGCAGAAAATTTCTTTATAATCAATATCTAGTCACTGGCCGACTGGCAAATCTCCACCGGTATCCCCTTAAGATGTTCAAGTAGCTAAACATCATCATCCACTGTCGTCCTCATCTAAATCGAAGTAATTGCATAAAGAACAAGTTTTTGCTAGCATACGTATGTATGTAGTACTCGTACGTTGAACAAACAAAGCCGACGTACTCAGATGGAAATAAGCACATTAAGATAATAAATAATTTGCAACTCATGGCGCCTAGATACACATCCTCAAGTCAAGTCATGCTTAAACGAAAGATACCGCCTTGTCTAGTCTTCATATGCACTTTTAGGCTCATATCTTTGACTGGCTCAATATTTCGGATGTGTATTCATATGACTACTTTCTAGCTGTCGGTTAAGGTGATAAATAATCTAGCATAGTTGCCGGTACTCATATGTTTGCTGATATGCAAATAGCTCCAAAACACTTGAGTGAATTCAAGAGTTTAGATAGTGGTACACCTTTCTATATAGGAAACATATGATTGACTGAGGTGAAAGGTAATTCAAGAAATGTTTTTAGGTCTTTTTAAAAAAATTTTTTACAAAGACCTACTAGTTTCGCGACCTGTCTGTCCGTCTGTCCGTGCGTCACAGCTGATTTCCTCAGAAACTATAGAAGCTAGAATGGTCAAACCTTGTGAAAAGGTCAGAAGTGGTGGTCTCTCAAAAGTTGAGGTCTTAACAAAAATTTAAAATAATTTTAAGGGGGGTCCCCCCTAATAACGAATTGGCCCTTAAAAATTTTTTTTAATCAAAGGTAGTCGAGTGGGGTAGCAGATGAAAGGTCTTGATTAGAACTTTTAGAGTCTGAAATAAAAAAATCATTTTATGAATTAGGGGGTCCAGGGGAAGGCAAAATGTACCAAAAATTTGTGTCAACCCCCCCCCCCCCTCGCGATTGGACACCTTTCAGCTGAAAAATCTGAAAATTATCAAGAATGTGGACCTTTACGAGTACAAGGGCAACAAATACCTTAGAGAGTGTAATTCACTCAACTTTGTTAACAATAGAATGATTTGTAGATTTTACATTTTTGCCCATAAAATCAAAACGGTACCTTTAAACTTCTTGAAATTTTGCAATTATATAGACTAATATAAGATATATATGTTCACAAAATTTAATTCAGATCGAATCATAATCAAGTGAGTTATAGCCATTTCAATTGTATGGAATTACAACAACAATAACACGTGATTATGGTTGATATAGGGTTTTCCAATAAGAGGTGTCATTTTGATATTTGAAAATAAATGCTATTTTTAATATGAATGGTTGGATGTTCATTTCATTATAAAGAAGAATATATGCCGTTAATAGCAAAAGATAACATCAGGCAAATAATCACGACGAAACGCTTACAGGACCATATCCTTTTCATGAAATTTTCCATAAACAAATCGCAAAGTGGTTGCCCTATGTCCTCGATAACCTCACAAATTTCATCTTTGAGGTCCTGAATTGACGCCGGGCTATTGCCGTAGGCCTTCTTTTTCACGTGGCTCCAAAGGAAGAAGTCGCAAGGTGTCAAATCACAAGATCTATTCAAAATAACACCTCTTATTGGAAAGCCCTATATATATTTAAAATTGACTTGGGCAGTTTTATTTTCTTTCAATTTTCATGGAAATTTGGGGGATACTGTTTAACTTGAACATGTTCAATCGACCGGGCATTCAGAAAGACCATTAAAGCTAGATCAAAATGGCGGCTGCACTGTGCTTATGAAAGAAACTGTGCATCTTTTGCATAAATTTGAACGATTTCATATCCAAGTATTGGACGAATAATTCAAATCATCGATTCACGCCATTAGAAAACTTGTTTCTAAACCATAGGATGTTTACAAAGACCTTCTGGTAGGAGCACTCTCCTGCTTACTCAACTTGTTTTTGCATGTATCTGAAGTAATTCATCGGCAATTTGACAATGTATGGAATGAATTTTTGAGAAAACATCTGACAAATATACAAACTGTTGGATCGGATGTATTGGATAAACTTGCAACATGTGTCAATTTACGCCTAATTAAATAAAATTGTTTTTGTCTGTCCTTACCGACATTTCAATGCATTAATCAACTCTTTTTAAAAAATCGTCAAAGCATACCATTCAATTTACAAAAACGAAGCTCTACTACAAAAAATTCATAAATTTAGAATAAAATTCTGAAATTCACTGCCATAATATAGGGTTATCCATTTTACGCTTGGGAAAGTAAAGCTAAAGAAAACACATAAAATATTCAGATGGAAACAAAATTTTTTATTCAATATAAAGATTGAACCTTGCCATTATACGCAAAACACAACACTATTCAAATGTTCACCACGGGACCTTTTATAGGCCTCAATCCTTTTGAGGTAATTTTCAATGGCTTTTCGGCACATTTCCGGCAATATCTCGGCCATAACTTCACGAATATTGGTTTTCGATTGCTCAAGATTTTGAGTATTATTCGCGTAAACAAAATCTTTCGCATAGTTCCATAAAAAGAAATTCAAACGTGTTAGGATCTTGCGGGCCAATCGACATCACTCAATCTCGAAATTACGCGTCCTGGAAATTTCTCTTGCAAAAGTTCTCGATTAGCCTGTATTGTGTGGCTTGTGGCTCCGTCCTGTTGGAACCACATGTTCTTCAAATCATAATCTTCAATGTCTCTCCAAAAATAATCGGTTAACATCCGTCCATAGTGGTCAGAATTGACTGTAATGGCTCTTCCTTGATCGTTTTCAAAAAATACGGGCCAATAACACCACCAGACCATAATGCACACCAAACGGTCGCTTTTTCTTGATGTAAAGGCCTTTCAGCGATCACTTGAGGATTTTGAGAGCCCCATGTGTAGCAATTATGTTTATTTACGTAACCACTGAGCGAAAAATGAGCCTCATCACTAAAGAAAATTTTGTTCGAAAAATCGTCAATGGCTTGTTGTTCAATCACCCAATTCGCATACATTCTGCGTTGTGTATTGTCTTGAGGCTTAAGTTTTTGAGTCAGTTGGATTTTGTACGGATGGAGATGCAAATCCAAATGCAAAATCCGCCACAATGAGTCGTAAGACAAGCTCAAATGTTGAGCACGTCAAGGAATCGACAAATTCGGGTCTTCCTCCACACTTTGAGCAACGACAGCGATATTTTCAGCAGAACGAATGATGCAATGCTGCACAGGCCTTGCAATATCAATAACCGATCCAGTCGCTTCAAATTTTCTCACTGTGTTCAAAATTGTTTGCTGTGTAGGTCGATTATGTCGACCGTAATCGGCTCGTATAGCCCTAAATGTTGATAAACGATCCATATTTTTAAATGGCAAATCTTCAACAAAAAAAAATGCTTTGGATGACATTTAATTCTGACACATGTCAAATGACAGGGTTAAACTTTCCTACCACGAATTGGATAACCCTGTATTTTCTATAAGAATATGATTCACAAAATTCATACATAAAATCATAGAGGTGTAAGATAATAGAGGGGCTATCCTCATGTAAGTGCCTATACGTGAGTATCGGGAGAAAACTCTTCCTCTTTTGAGGGTTTTGTACTAGCTTACAGAGCCGTGTAGGCGCTACGTCGCCCTACAAATAATAACAACAACATTTTTATCTTTTAATTAATGATAACCTTTATTCGCCTGGAATATCCGCAAGTACTCGTAACAATGATTCGATGTTGTTGTGGCGCTGTCTTCTTTCAGAAAAAGACTCGTGCTCTTTCCTCGCTTCGCTCGTTCTGCTTCGATACTCGCTCGACTCGTTCGGCTTCGATACTCGATCCTCTAGTTTAGTGGGAAGATATGTTTTATGTTACGGCCGGTTGCTACATCTGGCTGGCGGATAAGTTCGAGGCTGCGCCCGGTCGCTACAGGGCTCCCCTCCTAGTAAAATCAAATTGCTATTGCGATGACGTTTGGCTGGTGGTCAAGTCCAGACTTGTGGTCCTTTGTGTGAAGGGCTCCTGACGTTTGCATCCCAGCTGACTCGGCGATTACATGCTTGAGTAGGAAATGGCTGATTTACGAAGTTGTTTTCAACGTGATGTCATCTTGCGATTGTTGTGGGAGTTTGCGAAAGGAATGGCGTGACAATTTTGCTTGAATCTGTGGCCGTACAAAGAGTTTCTGATAGAAAAGATTTGTCCTAGTTTGCAGATTGTAATATCTGTTGTGGTGACTGCACTTGCGACGCTGGAACTGAGCTGTCACTGCCAGGATCCTGGATAACAAGGAATACTGCTTTGAGGCATTCCGCTTACCTGACTACGTGTACGCACGCCGGCAGCTAGCTTTTGCGATATCATGAGGTAAATTCAGTCATGCATACGAGTGAGGAGATTTCATTCAGCTTGGCTAAAACTAAAGTGGGTCTATCAATCTATGTGTACACTAGTTTAAAGCAGGAATTACCCTTTCGTTTTAAATGGAGAAACTAAAAAGTACTTAAAAATTAGGGTAACCGGGTAGATTTCTGATGACTAGGTAGGGCGTATCCACACTTGGCATAAAAGTTCATGCAGTAATCAAGCAGTTCGTCGACTTGAACTACTGGAGAAACTTCCAATGGAAAATTATGGGTCTCTAAGAAACAAAAAACGTTATCAATATTGTGGAACGGAAAAGTTTAGCCCTTCATGGAAATTAAAAATAAATCGGCCACATGGGGAGGTTGTTCTTCAGATGTGAGCATCCATAAGGTTGTTTCTTGCTGTTTTCGGGGCTTTTACGCGAAGGGTTAGTAGGTCCATGAAGATGAACCTAGTCATCAGGATTTATATCCGGATGGGAGGGTACACCAAAGTAGCCCGCGTGGCTTAGTGGTTAGAGCACTAAGCCCGTAAGCCGAAGGTCTCTGGTTCAACTTTCGTTGGCGTCACCGGGATTTAGTTCGAGTGGTTCTTCGGACGGATTATAAGTCTGTTCAGTTGTGATACGTGCTGGTTTAAAATCATAACATATCGCAGCACATGGCTTAAGCGTGATAATGATCATATCACCTTGTGAAGTGCCGATACATTAGATCATGACAATGAGATACTCTAACTATCTCTAAGCGAAGACCCGAAAGGGGCTGTATGACTACGAAGAAGAAGAAGAAGATGAAGGGTACACCAAATTTACCCAATTGCCCTGATTTTCAAGTACCTTTAACTTCCCCATTGAAAACAGAAGGACGACCGATGCCATCAGTTAGTGTAGCAAAATTTAAAGACTCCCCTTGAATTTTAATGAGGAAGAATGAAATCTCCTAGTTTGTGCGCATGACTAAATATTTCTAGTAGACTTTGCGCCCACTGAAAAACCCCATCGCATGACATCGTACAGCGTGCTTGCATCATCAGGCAAGGTCATTCCAGTGAAGCGCAAAATATTAGCTCCCCGAGGCGCTTACCATCATTGTTGTCCTTAACGGATTGAAAAAAGCACTAAAAACGGGCTACTAATAAGTGTTCAGTTTGTACTCAGAATAAGCTTTCCGTGCATTTCCTTCAACCATATGCATATCACGTGACTTCGTTCGGCACACCTTGCGCAATATAAAACGGTCCGAGGTCTCGCTTATTTGAAAAGAAATGAGGGCATACGACGGCCAATAACACCATCAGACCATAATGCACACCAAACGGTCGCTTTTTCTTGATGTAAAGGCCTTTCAGCGATCACCTGAGGATTTTGAGAGCCCCATGTGTAGCAATTATGTTTATTTACGTAACCACTGAGCGAAAAATGAGCCTCATCACTAAAGAAAATTTTGTTCGAAAAATCGTCAATGGCTTGTTGTTCAATCACCCAATTCGCATACATTCTGCGTTGTGTATTGTCTTGAGGCTTAAGTTTTTGAGTCAGTTGGATTTTGTACGGATGGAGATGCAAATCCAAATGCAAAATCCGCCACAATGAGTCGTAAGACAAGCTCAAATGTTGAGCACGTCAAGGAATCGACAAATTCGGGTCTTCCTCCACACTTTGAGCAACGACAGCGATATTTTCAGCAGAACGAATGATGCAATGCTGCACAGGCCTTGCAATATCAATAACCGATCCAGTCGCTTCAAATTTTCTCACTGTGTTCAAAATTGTTTGCTGTGTAGGTCGATTATGTCGACCGTAATCGGCTCGTATAGCCCTAAATGTTGATAAACGATCCATATTTTTAAATGGCAAATCTTCAACAAAAAAAAAATGCTTTGGATGACATTTAATTCTGACACATGTCAAATGACAGGGTTAAACTTTCCTACCACGAATTGGATAACCCTGTATTTTCTATAAGAATATGATTCACAAAATTCATACATAAAATCATAGAGGTGTAAGATAATAGAGGGGCTATCCTCATGTAAGTGCCTATACGTGAGTATCGGGAGAAAACTCTTCCTCTTTTGAGGGTTTTGTACTAGCTTACAGAGCCGTGTAGGCGCTACGTCGCCCTACAAATAATAACAACAACATTTTTATCTTTTAATTAATGATAACCTTTATTCGCCTGGAATATCCGCAAGTACTCGTAACAATGATTCGATGTTGTTGTGGCGCTGTCTTCTTTCAGAAAAAGACTCGTGCTCTTTCCTCGCTTCGCTCGTTCTGCTTCGATACTCGCTCGACTCGTTCGGCTTCGATACTCGATCCTCTAGTTTAGTGGGAAGATATGTTTTATGTTACGGCCGGTTGCTACATCTGGCTGGCGGATAAGTTCGAGGCTGCGCCCGGTCGCTACAGGGCTCCCCTCCTAGTAAAATCAAATTGCTATTGCGATGACGTTTGGCTGGTGGTCAAGTCCAGACTTGTGGTCCTTTGTGTGAAGGGCTCCTGACGTTTGCATCCCAGCTGACTCGGCGATTACATGCTTGAGTAGGAAATGGCTGATTTACGAAGTTGTTTTCAACGTGATGTCATCTTGCGATTGTTGTGGGAGTTTGCGAAAGGAATGGCGTGACAATTTTGCTTGAATCTGTGGCCGTACAAAGAGTTTCTGATAGAAAAGATTTGTCCTAGTTTGCAGATTGTAATATCTGTTGTGGTGACTGCACTTGCGACGCTGGAACTGAGCTGTCACTGCCAGGATCCTGGATAACAAGGAATACTGCTTTGAGGCATTCCGCTTACCTGACTACGTGTACGCACGCCGGCAGCTAGCTTTTGCGATATCATGAGGTAAATTCAGTCATGCATACGAGTGAGGAGATTTCATTCAGCTTGGCTAAAACTAAAGTGGGTCTATCAATCTATGTGTACACTAGTTTAAAGCAGGAATTACCCTTTCGTTTTAAATGGAGAAACTAAAAAGTACTTAAAAATTAGGGTAACCGGGTAGATTTCTGATGACTAGGTAGGGCGTATCCACACTTGGCATAAAAGTTCATGCAGTAATCAAGCAGTTCGTCGACTTGAACTACTGGAGAAACTTCCAATGGAAAATTATGGGTCTCTAAGAAACAAAAAACGTTATCAATATTGTGGAACGGAAAAGTTTAGCCCTTCATGGAAATTAAAAATAAATCGGCCACATGGGGAGGTTGTTCTTCAGATGTGAGCATCCATAAGGTTGTTTCTTGCTGTTTTCGGGGCTTTTACGCGAAGGGTTAGTAGGTCCATGAAGATGAACCTAGTCATCAGGATTTATATCCGGATGGGAGGGTACACCAAAGTAGCCCGCGTGGCTTAGTGGTTAGAGCACTAAGCCCGTAAGCCGAAGGTCTCTGGTTCAACTTTCGTTGGCGTCACCGGGATTTAGTTCGAGTGGTTCTTCGGACGGATTATAAGTCTGTTCAGTTGTGATACGTGCTGGTTTAAAATCATAACATATCGCAGCACATGGCTTAAGCGTGATAATGATCATATCACCTTGTGAAGTGCCGATACATTAGATCATGACAATGAGATACTCTAACTATCTCTAAGCGAAGACCCGAAAGGGGCTGTATGACTACGAAGAAGAAGAAGAAGATGAAGGGTACACCAAATTTACCCAATTGCCCTGATTTTCAAGTACCTTTAACTTCCCCATTGAAAACAGAAGGACGACCGATGCCATCAGTTAGTGTAGCAAAATTTAAAGACTCCCCTTGAATTTTAATGAGGAAGAATGAAATCTCCTAGTTTGTGCGCATGACTAAATATTTCTAGTAGACTTTGCGCCCACTGAAAAACCCCATCGCATGACATCGTACAGCGTGCTTGCATCATCAGGCAAGGTCATTCCAGTGAAGCGCAAAATATTAGCTCCCCGAGGCGCTTACCATCATTGTTGTCCTTAACGGATTGAAAAAAGCACTAAAAACGGGCTACTAATAAGTGTTCAGTTTGTACTCAGAATAAGCTTTCCGTGCATTTCCTTCAACCATATGCATATCACGTGACTTCGTTCGGCACACCTTGCGCAATATAAAACGGTCCGAGGTCTCGCTTATTTGAAAAGAAATGAGGGCATACGACGGCCAATAACACCATCAGACCATAATGCACACCAAACGGTCGCTTTTTCTTGATGTAAAGGCCTTTCAGCGATCACCTGAGGATTTTGAGAGCCCCATGTGTAGCAATTATGTTTATTTACGTAACCACTGAGCGAAAAATGAGCCTCATCACTAAAGAAAATTTTGTTCGAAAAATCGTCAATGGCTTGTTGTTCAATCACCCAATTCGCATACATTCTGCGTTGTGTATTGTCTTGAGGCTTAAGTTTTTGAGTCAGTTGGATTTTGTACGGATGGAGATGCAAATCCAAATGCAAAATCCGCCACAATGAGTCGTAAGACAAGCTCAAATGTTGAGCACGTCAAGGAATCGACAAATTCGGGTCTTCCTCCACACTTTGAGCAACGACAGCGATATTTTCAGCAGAACGAATGATGCAATGCTGCACAGGCCTTGCAATATCAATAACCGATCCAGTCGCTTCAAATTTTCTCACTGTGTTCAAAATTGTTTGCTGTGTAGGTCGATTATGTCGACCGTAATCGGCTCGTATAGCCCTAAATGTTGATAAACGATCCATATTTTTAAATGGCAAATCTTCAACAAAAAAAAATGCTTTGGATGACATTTAATTCTGACACATGTCAAATGACAGGGTTAAACTTTCCTACCACGAATTGGATAACCCTGTATTTTCTATAAGAATATGATTCACAAAATTCATACATAAAATCATAGAGGTGTAAGATAATAGAGGGGCTATCCTCATGTAAGTGCCTATACGTGAGTATCGGGAGAAAACTCTTCCTCTTTTGAGGGTTTTGTACTAGCTTACAGAGCCGTGTAGGCGCTACGTCGCCCTACAAATAATAACAACAACATTTTTATCTTTTAATTAATGATAACCTTTATTCGCCTGGAATATCCGCAAGTACTCGTAACAATGATTCGATGTTGTTGTGGCGCTGTCTTCTTTCAGAAAAAGACTCGTGCTCTTTCCTCGCTTCGCTCGTTCTGCTTCGATACTCGCTCGACTCGTTCGGCTTCGATACTCGATCCTCTAGTTTAGTGGGAAGATATGTTTTATGTTACGGCCGGTTGCTACATCTGGCTGGCGGATAAGTTCGAGGCTGCGCCCGGTCGCTACAGGGCTCCCCTCCTAGTAAAATCAAATTGCTATTGCGATGACGTTTGGCTGGTGGTCAAGTCCAGACTTGTGGTCCTTTGTGTGAAGGGCTCCTGACGTTTGCATCCCAGCTGACTCGGCGATTACATGCTTGAGTAGGAAATGGCTGATTTACGAAGTTGTTTTCAACGTGATGTCATCTTGCGATTGTTGTGGGAGTTTGCGAAAGGAATGGCGTGACAATTTTGCTTGAATCTGTGGCCGTACAAAGAGTTTCTGATAGAAAAGATTTGTCCTAGTTTGCAGATTGTAATATCTGTTGTGGTGACTGCACTTGCGACGCTGGAACTGAGCTGTCACTGCCAGGATCCTGGATAACAAGGAATACTGCTTTGAGGCATTCCGCTTACCTGACTACGTGTACGCACGCCGGCAGCTAGCTTTTGCGATATCATGAGGTAAATTCAGTCATGCATACGAGTGAGGAGATTTCATTCAGCTTGGCTAAAACTAAAGTGGGTCTATCAATCTATGTGTACACTAGTTTAAAGCAGGAATTACCCTTTCGTTTTAAATGGAGAAACTAAAAAGTACTTAAAAATTAGGGTAACCGGGTAGATTTCTGATGACTAGGTAGGGCGTATCCACACTTGGCATAAAAGTTCATGCAGTAATCAAGCAGTTCGTCGACTTGAACTACTGGAGAAACTTCCAATGGAAAATTATGGGTCTCTAAGAAACAAAAAACGTTATCAATATTGTGGAACGGAAAAGTTTAGCCCTTCATGGAAATTAAAAATAAATCGGCCACATGGGGAGGTTGTTCTTCAGATGTGAGCATCCATAAGGTTGTTTCTTGCTGTTTTCGGGGCTTTTACGCGAAGGGTTAGTAGGTCCATGAAGATGAACCTAGTCATCAGGATTTATATCCGGATGGGAGGGTACACCAAAGTAGCCCGCGTGGCTTAGTGGTTAGAGCACTAAGCCCGTAAGCCGAAGGTCTCTGGTTCAACTTTCGTTGGCGTCACCGGGATTTAGTTCGAGTGGTTCTTCGGACGGATTATAAGTCTGTTCAGTTGTGATACGTGCTGGTTTAAAATCATAACATATCGCAGCACATGGCTTAAGCGTGATAATGATCATATCACCTTGTGAAGTGCCGATACATTAGATCATGACAATGAGATACTCTAACTATCTCTAAGCGAAGACCCGAAAGGGGCTGTATGACTACGAAGAAGAAGAAGAAGATGAAGGGTACACCAAATTTACCCAATTGCCCTGATTTTCAAGTACCTTTAACTTCCCCATTGAAAACAGAAGGACGACCGATGCCATCAGTTAGTGTAGCAAAATTTAAAGACTCCCCTTGAATTTTAATGAGGAAGAATGAAATCTCCTAGTTTGTGCGCATGACTAAATATTTCTAGTAGACTTTGCGCCCACTGAAAAACCCCATCGCATGACATCGTACAGCGTGCTTGCATCATCAGGCAAGGTCATTCCAGTGAAGCGCAAAATATTAGCTCCCCGAGGCGCTTACCATCATTGTTGTCCTTAACGGATTGAAAAAAGCACTAAAAACGGGCTACTAATAAGTGTTCAGTTTGTACTCAGAATAAGCTTTCCGTGCATTTCCTTCAACCATATGCATATCACGTGACTTCGTTCGGCACACCTTGCGCAATATAAAACGGTCCGAGGTCTCGCTTATTTGAAAAGAAATGAGGGCATACGACGGCCAATAACACCATCAGACCATAATGCACACCAAACGGTCGCTTTTTCTTGATGTAAAGGCCTTTCAGCGATCACCTGAGGATTTTGAGAGCCCCATGTGTAGCAATTATGTTTATTTACGTAACCACTGAGCGAAAAATGAGCCTCATCACTAAAGAAAATTTTGTTCGAAAAATCGTCAATGGCTTGTTGTTCAATCACCCAATTCGCATACATTCTGCGTTGTGTATTGTCTTGAGGCTTAAGTTTTTGAGTCAGTTGGATTTTGTACGGATGGAGATGCAAATCCAAATGCAAAATCCGCCACAATGAGTCGTAAGACAAGCTCAAATGTTGAGCACGTCAAGGAATCGACAAATTCGGGTCTTCCTCCACACTTTGAGCAACGACAGCGATATTTTCAGCAGAACGAATGATGCAATGCTGCACAGGCCTTGCAATATCAATAACCGATCCAGTCGCTTCAAATTTTCTCACTGTGTTCAAAATTGTTTGCTGTGTAGGTCGATTATGTCGACCGTAATCGGCTCGTATAGCCCTAAATGTTGATAAACGATCCATATTTTTAAATGGCAAATCTTCAACAAAAAAAAAATGCTTTGGATGACATTTAATTCTGACACATGTCAAATGACAGGGTTAAACTTTCCTACCACGAATTGGATAACCCTGTATTTTCTATAAGAATATGATTCACAAAATTCATACATAAAATCATAGAGGTGTAAGATAATAGAGGGGCTATCCTCATGTAAGTGCCTATACGTGAGTATCGGGAGAAAACTCTTCCTCTTTTGAGGGTTTTGTACTAGCTTACAGAGCCGTGTAGGCGCTACGTCGCCCTACAAATAATAACAACAACATTTTTATCTTTTAATTAATGATAACCTTTATTCGCCTGGAATATCCGCAAGTACTCGTAACAATGATTCGATGTTGTTGTGGCGCTGTCTTCTTTCAGAAAAAGACTCGTGCTCTTTCCTCGCTTCGCTCGTTCTGCTTCGATACTCGCTCGACTCGTTCGGCTTCGATACTCGATCCTCTAGTTTAGTGGGAAGATATGTTTTATGTTACGGCCGGTTGCTACATCTGGCTGGCGGATAAGTTCGAGGCTGCGCCCGGTCGCTACAGGGCTCCCCTCCTAGTAAAATCAAATTGCTATTGCGATGACGTTTGGCTGGTGGTCAAGTCCAGACTTGTGGTCCTTTGTGTGAAGGGCTCCTGACGTTTGCATCCCAGCTGACTCGGCGATTACATGCTTGAGTAGGAAATGGCTGATTTACGAAGTTGTTTTCAACGTGATGTCATCTTGCGATTGTTGTGGGAGTTTGCGAAAGGAATGGCGTGACAATTTTGCTTGAATCTGTGGCCGTACAAAGAGTTTCTGATAGAAAAGATTTGTCCTAGTTTGCAGATTGTAATATCTGTTGTGGTGACTGCACTTGCGACGCTGGAACTGAGCTGTCACTGCCAGGATCCTGGATAACAAGGAATACTGCTTTGAGGCATTCCGCTTACCTGACTACGTGTACGCACGCCGGCAGCTAGCTTTTGCGATATCATGAGGTAAATTCAGTCATGCATACGAGTGAGGAGATTTCATTCAGCTTGGCTAAAACTAAAGTGGGTCTATCAATCTATGTGTACACTAGTTTAAAGCAGGAATTACCCTTTCGTTTTAAATGGAGAAACTAAAAAGTACTTAAAAATTAGGGTAACCGGGTAGATTTCTGATGACTAGGTAGGGCGTATCCACACTTGGCATAAAAGTTCATGCAGTAATCAAGCAGTTCGTCGACTTGAACTACTGGAGAAACTTCCAATGGAAAATTATGGGTCTCTAAGAAACAAAAAACGTTATCAATATTGTGGAACGGAAAAGTTTAGCCCTTCATGGAAATTAAAAATAAATCGGCCACATGGGGAGGTTGTTCTTCAGATGTGAGCATCCATAAGGTTGTTTCTTGCTGTTTTCGGGGCTTTTACGCGAAGGGTTAGTAGGTCCATGAAGATGAACCTAGTCATCAGGATTTATATCCGGATGGGAGGGTACACCAAAGTAGCCCGCGTGGCTTAGTGGTTAGAGCACTAAGCCCGTAAGCCGAAGGTCTCTGGTTCAACTTTCGTTGGCGTCACCGGGATTTAGTTCGAGTGGTTCTTCGGACGGATTATAAGTCTGTTCAGTTGTGATACGTGCTGGTTTAAAATCATAACATATCGCAGCACATGGCTTAAGCGTGATAATGATCATATCACCTTGTGAAGTGCCGATACATTAGATCATGACAATGAGATACTCTAACTATCTCTAAGCGAAGACCCGAAAGGGGCTGTATGACTACGAAGAAGAAGAAGAAGATGAAGGGTACACCAAATTTACCCAATTGCCCTGATTTTCAAGTACCTTTAACTTCCCCATTGAAAACAGAAGGACGACCGATGCCATCAGTTAGTGTAGCAAAATTTAAAGACTCCCCTTGAATTTTAATGAGGAAGAATGAAATCTCCTAGTTTGTGCGCATGACTAAATATTTCTAGTAGACTTTGCGCCCACTGAAAAACCCCATCGCATGACATCGTACAGCGTGCTTGCATCATCAGGCAAGGTCATTCCAGTGAAGCGCAAAATATTAGCTCCCCGAGGCGCTTACCATCATTGTTGTCCTTAACGGATTGAAAAAAGCACTAAAAACGGGCTACTAATAAGTGTTCAGTTTGTACTCAGAATAAGCTTTCCGTGCATTTCCTTCAACCATATGCATATCACGTGACTTCGTTCGGCACACCTTGCGCAATATAAAACGGTCCGAGGTCTCGCTTATTTGAAAAGAAATGAGGGCATACGACGGCCAATAACACCATCAGACCATAATGCACACCAAACGGTCGCTTTTTCTTGATGTAAAGGCCTTTCAGCGATCACCTGAGGATTTTGAGAGCCCCATGTGTAGCAATTATGTTTATTTACGTAACCACTGAGCGAAAAATGAGCCTCATCACTAAAGAAAATTTTGTTCGAAAAATCGTCAATGGCTTGTTGTTCAATCACCCAATTCGCATACATTCTGCGTTGTGTATTGTCTTGAGGCTTAAGTTTTTGAGTCAGTTGGATTTTGTACGGATGGAGATGCAAATCCAAATGCAAAATCCGCCACAATGAGTCGTAAGACAAGCTCAAATGTTGAGCACGTCAAGGAATCGACAAATTCGGGTCTTCCTCCACACTTTGAGCAACGACAGCGATATTTTCAGCAGAACGAATGATGCAATGCTGCACAGGCCTTGCAATATCAATAACCGATCCAGTCGCTTCAAATTTTCTCACTGTGTTCAAAATTGTTTGCTGTGTAGGTCGATTATGTCGACCGTAATCGGCTCGTATAGCCCTAAATGTTGATAAACGATCCATATTTTTAAATGGCAAATCTTCAACAAAAAAAAATGCTTTGGATGACATTTAATTCTGACACATGTCAAATGACAGGGTTAAACTTTCCTACCACGAATTGGATAACCCTGTATTTTCCATAAGAATATGATTCACAAAATTCATACATAAAATCATAGAGGTGTAAGATAATAGAGGGGCTATCCTCATGTAAGTGCCTATACGTGAGTATCGGGAGAAAACTCTTCCTCTTTTGAGGGTTTTGTACTAGCTTACAGAGCCGTGTAGGCGCTACGTCGCCCTACAATTGAAAAAAGCACTAAAATTGGGCTACTAATAAGTGTTCAGTTTGTACTCAGAATAAGCTTTCCGCGCATTTCCTTCAACCATATGCATATCACGTGACTTCGTTTGGCACACCTTGCACAATATAAAACGGTCCGAGGTCTCGCTTATTTGAAAAGAAATGAGGGCATACGACGCATATTTTGGTATCAGAACGCGTGTCTATACCAAGTGTTTGATTTCTAGTCAAAATCCGCTTTCTGTCAACCTTGAAACTTAGCCTGGAACCGTTTGACACATTACTTCGGGCCAGATTTCGTTTTGCTACGCTGTGAGGCATCTTCAAGTTAGGGGACCCCTTCTCCAGTGGGAGGAAGAATAATTGTTAGATAAGTGATCCACCAGCGCTGACGCCCCTGGCTGCTAAAAGTCCTTTTTATCTTTTAGGAGCTGCCACATGGTTCCATTTGGAAACCGATCTGAGCATATTTACGACTATACTATCCGGGTTCAGCTCTCCTATTTTATTGTAGAGGTCCCGTCACAGTTTGTCCCATTTTTTGCACACGAAAATTGTCTGGCAGGCACCGGCTTTCTTCCATGGGAAAAATATACATATGGGTGAGTGTGAATGACAAATCTTATGTAACTAAGATTGAAACCACCCATACCCGCTCAAAAGCTAGGTCAAATAGAAGTCAGTCGCACAATGCCTTCAATTAAGCCACGGTCTCAGATCCAAGATGAGTCGCGCAGTCCGAATTCCCTTTGTACAGCTCACCCAAGACTGCTGCCAATCATTGAGAGAGTGGTGTCTCTCCTCGCAGGCAATTGTCTCCCTTGTGTTCTTATTTCGATGCAGGTAAATAGCGCGGCACCCTCTAACAAAAAGGTTGACAGGTATTAAGCCTGCAATAACTTTTATCACCGAATATGATGCTGTCGGGTATGAAGAAGGTTATCTTTGAGCACCGAACCCACATGAAACCATCCCTATCATCAATAACCCCCACGGAAATCACTTTTCCGAATGTAGATGGCGACTGTACATAGTTTCATCAGGGTACCATAATGCAAAACTTTTATCATAGTAGCAGCAAATAAGTTGGCTTGCATATCCCGCGCAAAGTGCTCAATCATTTTCAGGACGTTTGAGCTGTGGTGTAGGTTTGTTTGTAAGATACGGGTTTTTGAAGTTCTGATTTTGCCTTGGCGAGGGCTTCTAGGTAAGCCCAAAATTTGCCTGATTCCAAGACGAGCCCAAGATCCAGTCTGTGGTCATCATCCTTGCAAAGGATATAGTGTGCCTCCTGCGTACACTCTTATTTTTTATGTCCCATTTCATCGTATTTATAAAATAGGGAGCTCTTACCAAGTCCTTTGCAAACTTGTGCGATGTGACCACAACCAAGGCATCTGAAGCATTGAAGAGGCGCTGCTCTTTGCCTTATCCTACAGATGACCCACCTTATTCTTACTTTGTCCATATTCAGTAATTTTTCGGTGTCCTTTTTGGTTAAGTCCATGACGGCCATGCGTTGTTCCACATGGTTTTCTGGTGTCAGTGTCGCTTTGATCCTGCTCACGTTAGGTAGCTTAGTTTTGATGGCCTTTTCTAGCTTCGCTAGGTACCTCTGTTTGATCTAGTATTTTGATCATTCTATCAGCTCGAGTGAGGCTATAGTTGCGCTTTTGCTGAGGATTTAGTTTACTGCATCGCAGAATACTTCTTTATTGTCGGCCACTGCTCAAATTTGACCAGTATGTGGCCCGTTTTAATAGCAGTGATGGTGTTGTTGAGTCTTACATTTCTCATGATTTAACGAGTAGTGTCCACTGCCGGGGTCTTCGTCGGGACTTTTTCTACTCCTATTTTGCGTCAGATCTTTCTTTTTGCTGGATGTCCATGCAACCTTTATTTTTTGGCACGTTTGGAAGAAGTTTTTTTGCCGTTTTTCTCACTTCTTTTATCAGCACTGTCTGCAACCCTTCTTCTGGTGTTCCGTACTCATCAAGTGCCTTCTCCCTCCTTCTTTTATCCCGATCTTTTTCGATAGGGCTAGACGCCATTCTTTTATTGATGTTTGATGGTGGAGCCATCTGAGCGTACCCTTTAGGCTAAGCCATCTGCTCTTCTTTAATCTTCTCGTCCTCTTCGGCCCTTAACTACCTCTGCCAGTAATGCCTTATGTGGTCTAGGAGCTTCTCTAGTTCAAAGAGCCCATTCTTTACACCTTTGCTGATTTTACGCAATTTGCATGCAGATTTTTTTCTTTTTAGAACGTCTCTCATTTTCGGATTAGCCTTTCTTCTTGGTACTTTGTGACCTCTTCTGTTGAGAGAGGTTATCGGCTTTCGTTTTCGAGTACAGTACCTCAGCCAAATTTATGACGGTTGCGGTGAAATCGAACCATGGGGCTTCGTTTGTCTGATCAGTTTGTGGACCTCAGGATGGTTTGTTATTACTTTGGCACTTAAGACTCTTGTTTCAGTCGCTTCAATAGCGGTTGGAGCCGTAATTATCAAATTCTCGATGTCCTTTACATTTTCTTCTACTGCGAGAACATCTGGACGCCCTCTTCTTATTCAGCACGCTCTGGCGTTCACATCGTTTTTTTGCTACTCCAAAATGCCACAGAAATTCCTGTTTTGACAAGGCTGTTGGTTATTCTGCGTTTTTTTCGGTCTTTTCTGTCGTTGTATTCGGGATTATTTTTGTCGTCATTGATATCGTTCTTAATGTGCTGATAACATTGCGGCTGTAACTCTTGGTTCCATCGCCGTTGTTTTTTTATGGTATTGTCTGGGGAGATATCTCCTATTTTATTGATAAATCGTTGAACTACATACTCCAGCTATTGTAGATAACAAACTTATCTCAAACGTCTTTTTTTCTTGGGGAAAATATACACTCATGAGACCGTTGCTTACTAGGTTCAATCTTGTGCAGATAAGACTCAAAACATTCAAGTCAACTCAAGAGATACGTGTGTTAGAAATCAGTTTCATCATGCCTTTGATTGAGTTATAGCCTCAGCTCAGGAATGACGTGTGCCATCCATCTTTCCTTCCATCCATTCCTCAGGAATTGTTGCTAGTTGCTGGGTGAGCGTTAACTCTCTTCCGTCATAGCGTGTGTGTCAACAAATGTAGATTTAACCGCGCTCTGAATAGCATTGAGAGCAATGGGTTTCACCTCCCCCTACGATGATCGGTAGCACTGATTAAGAGGCTTCATGACATGCAGATGCAATCCTCAGTACTTCTCGTCACTGTACCTTTATCAGGAATTCCCCATACAGCACCATGCTGTGAGCGTATGCCACTCCCTGCAGGAAGGATGCCAGTCTATAGGAATACTCTTGGAGGCTACTATTTCCGGGGAGTGCCACCCTACGGCCTCAAGGATATGGAGGTCACCGTTAGGTTCCTCCTGGGTTGATAGGTAACGAGCCTGCTTGAATCTGGACTACACTTTGGACAATGAACTTGAATTGATGCTTTGGGTTGGCAGATATGATAGTTTGGGCCTAGTCGCTTTGCACGGTAGCATCGAGATGACACTCATACGTGAATGGCTCCAATTCAACTATTATACTATCTCCGTCCTGGTAAAACCTTGTTCGCCCTTAGAGTACATTCGCAGTTGGCACCATTGGGTTGGTGGTGTAGGTTCAGTTAAAACGGACTCTTGATTAGCGCTGGTCTGTCTCTGAGCGCTTCTCCCCAGAAGGGCTTGTGCCAACTCTTGCATGGCTTCTCTACTCTGCAAAGTTAACCATGGTACCAAAAAGGCGACTAGGCAAGGATAGTGAGGGGTATAAAAAGCTTGTAAATTTTGATGGTTGCTGTAGCAGCCGCTACCCAAGCCACTGAAGCAACGTTCTTAAATGCCGAAATAATATCGGCCGATCCTGGAGTCACAAAGTGATCATGACAGAAAAGGAAAGGAGTGAAAATTTCACCGCTACAATTGATAATGTGGCTGAAGTATCGTATCCGGAAACGGAAGACGATAACCTCTCCCAAGAATTGAGATCGCAAAGTACAATTGTCGTCCATCGACACCAAGAAGAAAGGCTAATCCAAAAAGCGGGAGGCGTTCTAAAAAGAATGAAATCAGCATGCGGATCGATAGAAATCAGCAAAGGAGTAAAGATTGGACTTCTTGAGCTAAAGGAGCTCCTAGACAGCATAGGGTATTACCGAAGGAATTGGCTAAAGGCTGGAGGGGCCCAAAAGGCTGAAGAAGAGTAGAAGGCCAAAGAAGCTCTGAGGACTAACTAAAGGGCTCGCGTAAAAAGCTTCACCATCAAACATCAGTGAAAGGATGGCATCTAGCCCAATTGAAGGAGATTGGGATAAAAAATGTGGGGTTGCAAACAGTGCTGCCAAAAAGAGTGAAGAAAATTGCAAAGAAATTCCTTCAAAAAGTGTCAGAAAATAAAGTTCGCACGGACGACCAGCAAGAAAATGTCTTAGCATGGGATAGGGGAGAAAAAGCCACAACGATGACCTCAGCAGCAGACGCAGAAGTGTGGCGGGGTATCAAGGCAAATGTAAGGCCCGAAGACACCAACACTGCTATTAAAGCAGCATAAACAACGCTGTCGGGCAACATATTGGTCGAGTTCGGAGCAGAGGCTGACAATAAAGAAGGATTCTGCGACGCAATAAACAAAGTCATCGGCAAAAGCGCAACTATAGCCTCGCTTGAGCCGATGGCAACGTTCGAGATAAAAGACATTGGGCTTTTTCACACGGGAATGGTAAAAAACCATATCCAAACAGGTTTCGCGCTAACGCCCTTATGTTTACACGTTGCATAGTTCAGCCAACCTATTTTTGCATGCTATACACGTCTTGCGAGTGTATGTGTCAAAAGGATCATTTGATCGTTAAACATCGTGCGGACAACATGAAAGCGAAGATAGAGAGAAAAGCGATTGAGAATTGATGTTTTAGCCTTGAATTGTGCACGAGGTAACAAAAACTGGAATGAAAAATGTATTTTATTTTATGATTGTTAAAGTTTTTCGATTCGAACTTCTATTGGATTTATTTGAATCCTCCATATTTTTCGCTTTCTGAAAAATATATTCCAAATTTGAATATCTTTTTTAGTCGCATATTTTTCTTGATGTGTTGTAAACTGGCTTATTATAATGTGATTCTATGAAGATTATGCGTACTGTTAATTTTCCATGGATTTACAATAGTCAATTTAACTTCATTGTAATCGTGATATTCGTCGTGTTGTTTCCTGAAATTGAACATGGCCTCCGCTTACATAAATTTATTAAATAACGCGTAGCTTCTCGCATCCACGAATCCATTTTTGCACACAAATCAAAGAAAGGCAATCGTTTCATGACGGCCACCTTCTTCACCGAATGTTCAATTTGGAATGATTACCGGCGTTTGTATAAAATTTCCCCCACCAAATGATCAACAAAATGCATTTGTCTATGTGCGTTACGCTCGTTCACCCTAAAAAATGTTGGCGTGTTTTTACCATCTTGTTCCCTCAATGCCTCTCACTCTTCCTGCCCATATAACCTGTTTAACGCTCACTTTTAACGCTGCGTCTGAAAAAGTCCATTGACTTCATCACAAACCTAGCCGAGATAGAAGAGGTCATCAAAAGGGGGTTCCCAGGCGTGGGCAGGTTCAAAGCATTCACTTGGCCAAAAAGTACGCGAAACGATTTCTGAACAGGGGCAAAGGAAAAGTATGGTGGGGTGTCTGCAGTCTACGGCCTTGGCACAAGTATGCAAAGGACCCAATTGGAAGCTCACTATGATACAAATATGGTGAGATGGGACATAAAAGAAAAGAGTGTACAATGGAGGCATACTGTATTCTTAGCAAGGATGCTGATCCATGACCGTATCTTGGACACATTTTGGGATCAGGAGAATGTAAGATTTTTCAGGAAACCCTAGTCAAGGCAAAATCTGGTCTTTGATGACCCGTATCCTACAAGTAAACCTACATTGCAGTTCAACCTCTCAAAACCTGCTTGAGCAGTTTGCGGGGGAGAGAAAAGCTGATGTCATGTGGCTGAGTGAGCAATATCACGATAAAAGTTCTACATCATGGTATCCTGATGGAACTGATACTGTCGCTATCTGGGTTTGGAGCAGTTACTTCCAGGCAGATGGTTTTGTGTGAGTTTGGTGCTCAGAGACCACTTTCTTTAGTGAGTAACTAATGCCAAACGAGCAGATATCATGTTTTCAACCCAAGCTTAATGCTTTGGAGAGCGCTCTCTCGAACGCAGATGGTAACATGTTTGTTGGGGGAGACTGAAAATCTAAAGCAATCGAATGGTGCATGCCTTCGACAGATTTGCAGGGAAACGGATCCTAGAAATGGCGGCCAGGACGGTGCGTCAAGCTAAACATCGTAAATATGCCAACTTTCCGTCGTATTGGCTGTAAAAGAACCATACTCAGTGTGACATTTCTCTTGGAGTCCTTAGTATGATGGATACACAATTGGGAGTATTAGAGGACTAATCAGCCAGTGATCATTAGTTCAAGATGTGGTGAACTCAACTAAGAGCATCATCACGATTGCTTGCAGTGCTTTTATGTTGGAAACCCCGGCACGGCAAGTCCCCAGTGTCGTTGTGCTCAACTGAAATCGCTGAAAAGCGAAGGGAGTGTCACAAGGTTCAGCATGGCCCTCACTGGGTTTGGAAACGTGATGAAGCATGCAACCTAGTAGCAGCATTTAGTCGGCCAGGAAATGCCTTCGCCAACTGCTTGACAACAGCAATGTGCGCTACTGGCAAGACCTAGTGGAAAATGTGAACGAGGATCCATGGAGCCGTGGCTTCAAGCTGGTTATGCGGAAGCTCAATGCTCTATGGACTCTTGAATACATGAAGTGAAAAAGATGAACGAGGTAGTGCGAGTACTTTCCTCTGCCCATCCTGTCCATGTCGACCATGTCTGCGGTGTAACAGCAGCTGTAAAAGGCAGTCCTATCATTACATCATCAAAGCAAGGAAGGCTCCAAGCCCAGATGGTGTTCCAGCTGAGGTGTTGCAACTTGTCTCTCACCATTGTCCTGACCTGCTCCTCAACACATTCAGCGCTTGCCTACGGGATGGAGTTTTCCCAATATGATGGAGAGTAGTGAGACTCGAGCTGATCAGCAAAAGGAAAGGACATTTTTGATTGCCGTGTGCATTCTTTCCGTTATGCATGTTACACATGGCTGGGAAAGTGCTAGAGAAACTCATCAAGTGAAGGCCCACTGACGCAATTCGTGCCGCTGGGGGCCTACCTCCATAGCAGTACGGTTTGAGAGTAGAACGCTCCACCATTGATGTGATTGCAGAGGTGGTGAGCACGGTCCAAAAGGCTGAGCACATAGCCCCAAAAAGCGGCGGATCGTTCTGTTGCGTGACTCAGCCGTCAGCTCGGATTATGGTAGCGCATGGTACGAGATGTTCTATAAGCCTAGGTTAAAGGCGGAACATTGAGCAACACCCAATCAGTTTTTGCTATCAGGTAGTCCCTTAAAATCAGCATAAGACATGCCGTAACTTGGAAAAGATTTTCTAATTTTTCCAGAATATTTACCTGAATGAAGGGGGTCGCTGGAAGTAAAGCGAAGCTGAAGAGACGATAACCGTACAAGGAATTATATTTGCATTACTTTTCAAAATGAAATTTTGGCCCTCAGGGGTATTAAGGCAGGATACAATAGATGTTTAGATGACTTAGTCATTTATTTGGTTAAAGTTTCCTAGATAAATGCGTGATCCGATTAATAAGACTATTTTCAGCTTAAACTCATAATTCTTGCCACATGAAAAATCATAGGAACAAATACCTAGCACTTTTCACCTTACACGAATGACAATGAACTTAATTTTACCCACTTTAATTTCACATTCACTTTTCAATTAAAAATCAATAAAATCCTTGCCGGCCTTTTTTCTTACAGGGAAGAGCAAGTAGTTCAACAGTTGGTTGCGCGAATGGCAGGTTGGAAAACTGTGATACAAAGCTTAATACCATCTCTCCTCATTCTATTCTGGGGCTCATGGAGCGACAGGTAACAATACAAAACTGATTTCTTTAGATATTGTATCTGCCCTACTCCTACTTCCCGGAAAAACGAACTAATGATACGCAAAATCTCATTCAACAGACATCGAAGAAGGAAACCGTGCATGCTGATTCCAGTGATTGGTGAATTCTTAGCAACAGTTGGACTCATCCTCTGCACGTATTTCAAGAGTTGGCCGATGGAGGTGGCCGGCTTAGCTGAATCCTTGCCACCCGGTCTTACAGGTGGTTGGTTCACTATGTTAATGGGGGTCTTCAGCTATATAGCGGACGTAACAACTGAAGAGGAACGTACCCTTCGAATTGGGATTTTAAATCTGTGCTTTTCACTAGGGATCCCAATTGGGATGGCATTGAGCGGTATATTGTTGAAGTAAGTTCCGGATTCAAAGCCTTATCCTTATCCTACCCTTTCCATTGAGCGGATAGTCTAAATATAGAATTAAATCATTTTCTACTTTCACTTCCGTTCGGCAGATATATTGGATTCTATGGAATTTTCTCAATATCGGCCACGCTCTATTTGATGTCCTTCTTCTACGGATTATTCTTGGTAAAGGAGCCGGCACCGAAGCTACCAAAGGAGAAGGAGCAAGAGTTGGCGAATGGAGAGAAGAAAAATATGATTTTGGACTTTTTCGATCATAAGCATGTTGTCGAGACGTTCAAAGTGGCATTTAAGAAGGGCTCGAACAAGAGGAGACTTCGCGTTATTATGCTGATAATTGTGGTGATGGTTGTTATTGGACCGTTGCATGGTGAGTAACATTTTGATTTCTTAAAGAAATATATTTCTTCAAATAAAAGAATATCTTTTGATTCTTCTTAAACTGAATTGTTCGCATTTCCTTGAAAGCAGGTAAGAAACAATCATTGCTTCTACACATGCTATTTTTGGATGCAATTAATTCATCAAAGAACGCTTCAAGCATTTATTATGTAATAAACGAAAATGTAAATTTCTTGTACTCATATTTTCCCCTTGATTGATAGTAATTTCTGACTTCCTTATTAACGACACGATGCTGATTCTTCAAAATATACTTTAGTATACGCTACAGTATGTTTAGATACAAAATATATAAATACGTGTGTAAATACCGTTCACTAATGAATGTGTATTATCGCCACTAGTATGAGTTCGCGTGATGACATGGGCATTAATACATAGCCATACTATAGCAGCGCGAAGATACAGATATAAAGATTTGCATCTCCAAGATGCTCCTTTCCGTTTACTTTCGCGACCCTGAGTAGGTTCAGAGAAAAATTTTATATTTTAATAAGATTAATGAATTAAATGGTCAGCTTTGTATGTTCTCGTCAGATTACCGGCAATCTGTGTAGGTTTTCTGAAGCCGCCATGTGAACGCAGATGGACTTTTTTAAACGTGAGAGGATTAAAAGATAAACATGCACTTGTTTGCTTTGCTGTTTGTGGTAAAGGAATAAAGTCTGAATTTAAATAATTATGATAAGTACTCAAGCGACGTGGGTTTTAAGTTGAACACTAAGCTTTTATTTAAGAATAATTATGCTCATTTAAAATATGAATCAATATACATAATGCATATACATAATGCACTGGTCTTAAACTAGGACTATTTGCATCGAGGGATGCAGGGGTAGGCGAAATGAACGAAAAATTTGTATTCCATCCCTCGCGATTGGACACCTTTGATCCAAAAAATCAAAAATAAACAACAAAACTGCTCATATAAAGGTTATTATAAGTACACTCTGAGGGAAATAACAATATAAAATCAAATAAAACAATATGAAATTGAAAATCGTCAGTTTTAAATGAAAACGTGCCAAATCGATTTTTGTCATTTTCATATTTTGATACTACTCAAAAGGAAATAAGATGACCCATATTGTTTCCGAGTTGAACGATTATATCGCCTACGTTCTGCCTTTTCCTATTGCGTTGCCTACGTCCTGCCTACTTTCCACTCCATAAAAAACTTCAACTTTTTATAACAAAGTTTCTATTTTCACTCTAGATTTATTCCAAAATTAATGATTCCGCATAGAATAAATGCGACTGTCCGTTGGCTCATCTCGACTGAGATTGGTTATCTGGTTATGTGTGTATGTGATTGTTCACTCTCATCGTTCTCCGAAACATTATAGGCCTCCTCTGAAGCCTCGGCTTCTGAATTATCTGCTTACATCAGTGTACATATCTTCTAGACTGGAAGCTTGTTGTGAACTTACCGCAGGTTCCTCCGTCTACATGTTCCGTCGTGACGATTAGCAGCAAATTATCTTCACCTCGGTCTAATGCGATTGCTCGACCGGTGCACCAATGCGTGGGCGGCAACTCTTCGTCTCGAAGTGCCCCCACGTCACCGATCACTAAATTCCGTTCTCGTTTTCTCAATTTCGTTCGTCTTTGTAATATGTGCAAATACTCTCTTGCCATCGCCTTCTGATGTCATAAGTCCACCTGCGAACTATTTGCCATTGCTTGATGTGGTTTGTTGGCAGTTGCCTTAGCGTTGGTTCTGGCAGCACGACGGTTGGTCCGCCTGTCAGAAAGTCAGCTGGGGTGAGTGACAGTTTGTCATCACCAATGGCTTTGAGTTGAGGCAGCCTTTTACTCGCGTGAGCAGCGTATAAAATTGCGGATAGCTCATCACCTGGCGACCGATGACACAAACTATCTGCTTCTTCGCTGATTTCACTGCCGCCTCCCACAGACCATCCTGGTATGGTGCACCAAACGGTATAAACGTCCATTTAATACCTCGTTGAGCCAATTGCTGGGTTGCGAATTCGTTGCGCCAGGCCTTCAGATCTTCCTTCATTTGCTTGCTTGCGCTGACAAAATTTGTGCCATTATCCAAAATAATTTCATCGATCTTACCTCGTTGTTGCAAAAAACGTGTAAACACGTCAAGGAATGCCTGCGTCGATAAATCATCTGCCAATTTGATGTGCACACGAATAAAGCCACGTATGCCTTCGTCAGTGTGTGGGATCTCCTCGCACCCAGTCGAACCAGAAACGGTCCACAGTAGTCGAAAACGGCCTCTGTGGACTCACACGGCATTATGACAAGTCTCCCATCGGCTGCTTCGCCACAGCCTTTCATTGCAATCGACATATGATGCACTCGTTGACAAATCATGGCCACAACTATCATCTGCAACAATGAACGGTTAGGCATAATTGCCAGCTCACGGATCATGCTACTTTACATACAGGAGGACCAGTATTATTCAGTATCCCCATCAGAACTTCTCAGTAACTACCCAAATTATCGTTCCATTGGATACTTATGTTGTTTTGACCAGCCAAGTACAGCAACATGCAGAGGGACAGCTGTGAATTACATATACTTCTGCAAAAATCCAACATTCCAACATAGGCGACAGAAGAAGCACTCGTTGGCTCGCAATGACAATGGCTCAGCTATTCCAACAAATAGCTATACACTTTCGCAGAGGAAGCCATCCTAACTACGATATCTCAAGGGCATGTCATCAACATTCCCGTTGGCTGTGCCGTAAAGGATGGCACTAAAACTATCGAAGCAATCCCGATTACCAAGATGGTAATAGCACTTATCTCCAAGATAAACCTAAGCGAGGTTCAATTCAAATCAGCCCACAACTAAATCGAGGGGTAGCAATCTCGCAGATCAAGGATCTTCGAGCTCGCATCAGTCAATTCAAGGAAGCCGCCAACCTAGACACGCGTCTCAAGTCAAGATGTCCTACATAAGTTTAGCGTTAATAATCCTAATACCAATCTATTAGGCCATTTGGCAAGGAACAAGATTCCAAGGGTGACATTCACCTATACCAAGGCCATGGCTATGATTAATCCAACACGAAGGCGACTTCACCGTGCACACAATATTTTGAATTTTAGCATTTAAGGTGAAGAGTATATTTAAAATCTCTGTAACATAATCAAAAAAAAAAAAATTGTACCAATATTAAATCATCCTAACGCCCATCCCGTAAGCCACAGATCCCTGGTTCAAATCCAGCTGATGACAATGAGATTTGTTTCGAGTGATTCTTTAGTCGGACAAAAGACCGTTCAGTTATGATATGTACTGGTTTAAAATAACACACGGCCAAAGCGTAGTGCTGACAATATCACCTTTTCGAGTGCCAATAGATACGATCAAGAAAATGAGATACTCTAATTATCTCTAAGTGAAGGCCCGAAAGTGGCTGTAGTGCTAAAATAAAAGCATCCTAATCAGCACTTTTACTGGCCATACAAGTTTATCATTAATTTTCATAAAATGTTATTTCATAGATAGAGTTCATACGGAGATAACAGATGGAGAAACTTAACACCAAAGTACGATTGGCTGATTTCTTATTATAATTCAAAAGCATGAGCAGAATATACCAGGCACGTGCTGTTCAAGGATGTAGTGTTACATTTCATCGCCAGAAAAAATATGTAAACATCACTCGATGCATATTGTTGCATTGACACTAAAATGTTCACGCATCATAAAAAGACGGAAAGTTAAAGAAGAAACGAAGGAAACGTTCTATATTCGCCTGGAAATACTAGTCGACTCATTGCCTACAAACGACACAAAAATAACTCTGGGGGACTTCAACGCTAAGCATGGCAATAAGCTATCTCATCGGGGAACGACTGGAGGATATAGCCTTGACAATGAATTGTATGACAACGGTCAGCACCTGATTGACCTTGCATGTAGCAGAAATCTAGTTATACGTTCGACTTGCTTCCCACATCGATGCATTCATAAAATAACCTGGGCATCTCTGGATGGCAGTATACAAAACCAGACCGACACGGTTCTATTCCAACAACGTTGAGCATCAAGCCAATTGTAACTCAGATCATTACTTGATCAAATTAACCTATCGATGTCGTATGTCAAAGGCGTGTTTGACGAAAACCAGCCCGTTACAAAAGGCTCAACACGGCATCTGTAGCGAAAAATTTCACGGAGATCCTGAATAACCAACTAGCTCCCATCCTATCAAATACATCGCTGAAATTGAGCAACGAGCTATGGCTGGAAGTGAAAGCGTCTATTAAGACCGTGGCAGAACAGACAACCGGACATCAAGCCGGGCGCAAAAGAAATGATTGGTTCGATGATAAGTGCCAGAATGCTTTAAATAGAAAGAATCAGTCGTACAAGAAATAACCTAGGTAGAAAAACCAGGACGAAGAGATAACAATATGAAAACTTCAGAAGAGAAGCGAATACGATAATTAGAATTCAGAAAAGAAAATTCTATGACGACCAATTACAAAGCGTCGATGTAAGTCTAGCGAGCAACAACAGAAGAACCGTCTTAATTTTCCGTCCAGCTCCAGAACATTGGAGTTTATAGATATTCCTAGAGAGTTCAGAAAGTTACTCATGAAATCATCAAGCACATTTGGCAAAAAGGACATGTGCTGAACGAGTGGAACCAATCATATATATTCCCTGTCCACAAAAAAGTGGCTAGCTACAGTGTGAAACTATATAGTCTTATCAGTACTTTGTACGGCGTAGAAAGTATTTTCAAAGATCTTAGAAAGTAAAATCGGGTCATACGCCAGCAATATTGTTGGGGAGTATCAAGGTGGCTTTAGAGCGAGCTGTTCGATAAAAGACCAATTGCAGGTACTTGAAAAATGCTGGGAGTTCAACAACTTCCAAACGTTCGTTGACTTTAAGCAAGCATACGACAATATTGATCGCAACGCACTGTACCAAATAATGTATGGTTTTGGCATCCTAGCCAAACCAGTCCGTTTTACCAAAATGACAATGACGTGGACGACCTCCTTAGTCCGCATCAATAACCAACTCACCAATGCCCTTGATACAAACATCGGACTAAAGAAGGGAAATGGATTGGCCCCAAAGACATATAAATAAATGGACGAGCAACGAGGATCTGTGTACTCTTCTATGTGAGAAGAAAATTTGCCACATAAATAAGTTATAAATAACTTATGCTCTGGAAACTATATGATTCTCTCTGCTTCCCTTTCCCCTTTGTTTCCATACAGGTTTTTCTTTCCTCTCTTCAGAAGAATCACTTCCCCTACTGACACCCGCTCACACCGACAAAATTTCATTTCACATGCACACGATCGTGCCTTCGTTATCATTCGTAAAACAGTTTGAGTACAACACAATAAAGGACTCTCACAGAAAACTCGAACGTCAACGCAAAAGACAAATAAAGAGGTGCGAAACACGCGAGAAAACTCATGTGTCAAAGCGGATGGAAAATTCGTAAGTTTTTAATAAAAACAGTGAACTAAAGTGCCGATTTCGTACACGCGATCTTCAAAATTATAAACTTTTTAAACGTGAACGTGTTTCGGAGTGAATAAAGTGCAAAAACAAAAGCATATCACTTGAAACCTCAACTTCACACAACTTTAGCGAAGGTTGCTAATTGCTTTGGCTCTCACGACCGGTTGCGGATCCAGTACTCTCTATATCTATGATTTGCCCCATTGCTATTCAATTTGGCTCTGGAGTACGTCATAAGGAAGCTACTTGTTGATACGCGAGGTACATTACTATACAAGTCGAGCCAAGTAGTAGCCTATGCGGACGACATCAACATTTTGTCACGGTCATTAACAACTGTCAAAGGACTCTTTCTTCTCGACAGCGAAGCAAAACATGTAAGGCTACAAATCAATGAAAATAGAACAAAGCTCATAGTGCAGTCGAGGAAAAATACCTCAAGTACACAAAATATCACACTTGGCGAATACAGTGTCAAAATGTTAGCGAAGTTGTGTATTTAGACGCCAAAATAACGAAAACGGGCAATGGAAGAGATGAAATACGCCGACGAATACAACTCGCAAATAATATATTTGATTCAGTTTTGACGATCTTAAAGACCAGCTGCATATACAGGAAAACAAAGCTCCAAGTATACAAATCTGTGATAAAAACTGTGCTATGCTATAGGTTTAAAACATGAACCCTAACCCAAGCATCCGCAAACATATTGAACACCTTTGAGTCACGGGTCCTGAGGCGAATAATCGGAGCGAAGCTAGAGGGAACCAATGGTAAATTCAATACAATCATAAGCTGTATGAAATTTTTGACAAGCCGGAGGTCTCAACGATTATAAGGCTGCGGAAGCTACAATAGGCTGGCCAAATGAATCGTATGGACGAATAACGGATACCCAAAAAGGTATTCGTTGCGAGAACTGAAGGTCGGAGACCAGTGGAGAAACCAAGGAAACGCTGGTCTGACTCGGTCGACGAAGATAGTTCATCACTGCTCGGGTTTCAAATTTGGAGGACGCAAAGGCACGAGAGGGGCTGTAGTGCTACGAAGAAGCAGTTAAAGATTGTGAGAACATAAGTGTTTATATGGGTAAGCACTTTTGTTCATGAGAGAATTTTATTAGATAAGCAATTTAGTTAAGTATATTTTATTGGTAAATATATAGCAGAGTAAAATAATATTATGGGTAACTCAAAGGCGGGTGTATCAGTATTCTTTTGCCGTAACTGTTGGTGAGGCTGCTCTTTGAAGGGCGGTGGATTGTGATTGGCCTTCAACAGTCCAATCACTTGCGTTCTGGTAACTCGTATATCTACCAATTGCCTTGGAGCGCATGTTGGGCTATGTTGGTCAATCACCAAAGGTGGTTGGTCTGAAAAGACCAATCATATAGCTCTTCACAATTGAGGTTACAATAATTGCGTTAGGGTGCATGGTTGGACCAAATTGACCACAACCGGAAAATTGAATGCTTGGTGCAGAGTGCAACAGAATTGAATTGGTGTTTGTAGTATTTATGAGGATTGGTAGGTCCATTAAGGATTGCATCGAGTTACTGCTGCCTCAGCGAGCGAAGATATTAGTGCCTTGTCTGAGGACGCGTGAATGCACGGGCAGGCTAGCGTTGCGGTGTCGTGGGGCGGATTCTTTTCCCTAACACAAGGGCCCACTACAAAATAAAATTGGCATTCACGAATTCGACATTACAAGTATCTCGTTTTTACGGTGTCGAGACCGAGGTAACCCACCGACGGGATCGACTAAGAAAATGCGACTGGCCGAGCTTGATCAACGCGCGCGGGACACGAGAGGATTGCGTTTTTACAATTAATATCTACGACCCCCAAATAAGAGTGGGGGCACCCAGATGGAAGCAGTGCCCCCTCGCATCTCCCCGTCTGGGTCAAGATCCATTGCAGACGTGGCCAGTTATTTTCCATTTAAATGAAAATTTCATACAAAAGTAATTCGTATGAACTTTTCCTTTAAATTATAAATAAAAAAATTTCAGAATTATGTTAAGGTGTTATATGACTGACTCATGTAAAACTTTACCATAAATAGCAAGCCTGTGCGGATGGCAACTCTATCCTGCAAGAGGGCCTGTAACCACAAAGAAAAGGGAAGACCTCACCCTGTTGCGAGCGAACAAATACAACACATATACTTACGCTTCATCATTGAAGTGATTACGAGCGAGCAAAAACTGCCTATATACTCGCGCTTCGCCAATGTGATTAAGCAAGCAAGCACGTACATCCATTGTTATCAAGCCATATACTTGTCGTCCAATGAGCAAACGAAAAAGTAAATAAGCAAGCGTAAAAGTAAATGAAAAAAGATTAACCCGAATTATCATATCGTGGACGACAAGCTTTTGGTGTGCTTCCAAGAGAGTAAAGCTGAAGGGAAAGCTAAAAGTTCAGGCGAAAACGTCCCCAGTTTCACCGATTCGCCCCAAAAGATCGTGAGAAAGCCGGAAGCTTAAGCGAATAGCACTCCTTTGCTCAATTTCCCCCGTTTCGCATATCGGCGAGGAAAAGCTTTCGTGAGACGAGAGTGAATGTGTTCGGCTACTCGGCACTTTTCAAGAGAATTGAGGTTAAAAGCTCACGAAAGAACGATATTTAAAGTTCTTCTGCAAGCTATGGAAAGCAGTCTTGTTCAAGTCCAGTAGGGATAGTGCTGCTTCCTATTTATTATGAGCAACGTTCGAGTAGTTAGAAGTGCTATTTAGTGATCAACAAAATGGTGAAGGGTTAGGTGTTGGCTTGAGTCGCGATTATCAATAGGTCTTTTGGCGTTCCACGCCGTGTGGCCACCCCAATCCATTAGCACGTCAAATTGCTAAGGTAAAAGTGAAAAGCGCTTCACTCAATACTGATAGTTGGAGATTTTCATAACATAACAGGTGAAAATGTAATTTATAAATGTTTAAAAAAATGAACAGTGAAATAAAGTTAAGACCTTTAAAATATACTCTCGTCCTTGGTGTTCCAGTTTGGATGGTTATAGTAGCAAGTAAGTGTCGTACACGTAGATCTCTCCCCAGGAGTTTTGATGGTTTATATAGGATACACATCAGATCGAGCATCCAGTCCATATCAATATACATAGGGTATACTGGTTACGTAACAGAAATGGCGAGCTAGGAGCTCGATCTGATGTGTATTCTGTATACACCATCAGTGATCATTCGCACTTGCTCACGACGACGAAGCAACAAGGGTAGCCTCCAAAAATCAAGAGTAATTACTTGCGCGACACAAAACTTCAATTTCTAAGGCCTACAATCAGCACAACACATCCACAATTTTTCTATAAATAATATTATTCGATTTGATATAATTTATTATCGGAACCATCATACATTTGTATTTTAAATTTCTTCAAATTTCGGGAAGTCAAGCAGATCCGGATCGTAAATAAAATGTCGTATGATAAGTTCAGTTCGAGATGTCGGACAAGATGACCCCCCTGATAAACCGTGTGCCAAACGCAAATCTTACAAGTGTCATCCTACATCAAAATTTAATTTTGTTGTTTGTATTATATGTGAAAATGTGTATCATTTGAGTGATTTTAACAGACAGAACATAAAGTTTATAAGTGGTGTTTTTGCCGTCTGTAATAGCCACCAAAACATTACGTCTAATATTGATGATATATCTCTTAACCAACAATGCAGAGCTTTAATCGCCGAAACAAAGCAAAATGAAATTAAACGAGTTCAGGAACAGCTACATCAGGAGGTGGAAAACAGTTTAACAGGCAAAAATAACAGTGAAAATTTTAATACAACTTCACAAAACGAAGGACAGGATTTTCGTGCAACATTAACTGAAAACCTGTTACTGAGACAATTAAATGAGGAACTTAAGCAAAAAAATGATCTTCTGCTGAACACAATAGAATTAATGAGAATTAACAAGCCCTCATACGCTGATACAGTAAAGGAAAAATATGCTAAGATTGCTAAAATCCCGGACATTCGCATTATTCAAAAAGTAAATACTATCTCTGATGAGCAGGTTACAAAGGAAGTGAATAAAATTATAAAAAGTGAATTGATATTACCCTTTAATAAAGTTTTCCAAACGAAAAAAAACTTTACAATTATTAAATGCTGCAAAACAGACGACGTATCCAGAACATGCAATAAATTGAAAGAAGTGCTCGGGAATGATTTTTCAGTTTCAGTTCAACAGCCTCTTTATCCAAAAATTAAAGTTTTCGGAATTACTAGCGATTTTGATGAAAAAGAAGCTATGGAATATGACATTAATGAGCGAAATTTTTATCAGTTTGATAACAAATGCAAATTACTTAACGTCTTCAAATGTGCTAACAACAAAACTGGGGCTATTATTGAAGTACTGCCAAACTTGTACCAATACGTAGTTGATAATCATTTTAAAATATACATCGGTGATCAGAGTTGCAAAGCGTTTGATGTTCTAAACATTTCTCTTTGCCCGCGATGTTCTGGATTTAATGATAGTGCCAAGAAATGCTCAAATGCATTGAAATGTGCTTTCTGTGCTGACAACCATTTGTCGAAAGATTGCAAAAGCACTCGATCTACCTGCGTGAATTGTACACATTCAAATATAAAGTATGGTCAATCTTACAATACGGAGCATTGTGCTGGCGATACTAAAGCTTGTGCAATCCTAAGGAAAAAAATTGCCTACTGTATATCCAACACTGAATACACAAACAAACCAGCTATCCCAAACTTCATTGGTCGTAAGCGACCTACTCATCATACCGGAAATAGCACTGATCATCCATCTAATATCAATCACATTAGTTAATTCTAAACTAAAAAAGCAACCTGCAGCTAAAGTTAGAGCTTAAATACTATAAGGAATTAAATTACTTCAATACTTTTTGGTTTTTAATGCAACATAGTTTAGATATTATTGAATCTATCCAAGAGGATCTGGTCTATGAATTAATATTTTCTCAGCTCAAATATCTAAATAAATTCATCAATGAAAATAACCAATTTATTATGTTAGTAAATATTAGAAGCTTGAATGCAAACTTTGCCAATTTGCAAGTGTTCGTTGAGAGTCTTGAAGTTAAGCCCTGCATATTGTTTGTACTGAAGCCAGAATTCTTGATTTTCATGAGGTTTTCAAATTGGATGGTTATAAAATGTATTATAACTACAGTTCCATTAATATTACGGATGGTGTTGTGGTGTACTTTCAATATTTTGTCATGGAGGTAGCAGAAATAGTTCAAGTAGGTAGACTTTCTGTGTTAAAATCGATCATGCAGTTAGAAAATAATAAAAAATTGGTAATTTCGTGCTTATATAGAGCTCATGATTTGCTGAAAAATGAATTTACACGTGAATTAGCAAAATATTTAGAAAATAGTAAGAATTATAAAAATTACCTCATAATTGGTGACTTCAATATCGACCTCATAAAACTTGATGTAGAGGGACAAGAACATTTGTTCAATCTCCAAGGTAAAGGTTTTCAACCTGGCTTCCAAAGCATCACCAGACCATCTGTTTTTAATGCTCATGAGGGTTCCTGTATTGATAACATTTTTATCAAAGTAAACGCATTTGAGCCGAAACCTTTTAAATATGAAAACTTGTTTACTGATCATTATCCCCTTTTTTCATCAATTAATAAAGTCAACAAAGTCTCCATAGCTCAAATTTTCTCTCATATGAATTATCATAAGATGAATATAATAGTTTCTAATCACAAGTGGTCTGAAATACTATCAATGCAGAACCCTAATGAAGCAATAAACCATCTAATTAATTTAATTCATAAGTGTATCAACTTAAGCAATATGTGTAATAATAAGCCCGTTAACAAATGTAAGCAAAAACCCAGAAGTAAATGGATTACCGCAGGAATTCTTAACTCATGTCTAAAGAAAGAAGCATTATACAAGATATGGAAATTAGATGCTAATAGTTTATTTGTAAAAGCTGAGTATAAAAACTACACTAAAATCTTGAATAAGGTTATTAAATTGGCTAAGCAAATGTTTCATATGAATTTGATCAAGCATAATATTAATAATACACGAAGTTTATGGAATATAACTGGTGATATGTTGGGAAAAAGCAAGAAAAGAAATGACGATATTACTTATATTTTTGATGAACAGCATAATAAAATTCATGATCATTTTGAAATATCAAATTTAATGAATAATTACTTTTGTGACATCGGAAATAACTTTAGTGCAAACATTTGTAAGCCAAAAAACTCTGCTCTTATCTTGCCTAAACCTAATCCTAAGTCAATTTACACTGCACCAACCAACTCTATTGAGGTTTTAAGTATTATTGACTCGATGGAAATGAAAAATGGTGGCGTGGATAATATCAATATGAAAATGATTCAGAAACTATCTGATTATATTGTTGTTCCCTTGGTCCATATCATTAATGTGTGCATTGAAAAATGTATCTGGCCTGATGCCCTTAAGCGAGCGGATACTAAACCAGTTTTCAAATCTCTATGCAGACATACTACTTCCAATTAAAGGCTCATATCTCTGATTTCTAACTTTGCCAAAATTTTTGAAAAAGTTTTATACCGCAGAATTCTGAACTTCATCAACAGTTGCCAGATTCTATCTACTAAGCAATTTGGATTTATGAACAATGTGGGCACTAGTGATGCGCTACAGCATCTATCCAACATAATTTATAAGCAACTTGATCGTAGCATTCCTATTGCAGTTACGTTCTTGGATCTAGCAAAGGCTTTTGATACTGTGAGTCACAAAATTTCATTAGATAAACTGTACAATTATGGTCTTAGGGGTAATGCTCATAAGTTGATTTTGAGTTATTTGCAAAACAGAAAACAGCGAGTTAAATTAAATGGTTCTTTTAGCGATTTTTGTGAGGTTAAAACAGGAGTTCTCCAAGGCACAATCCTTGGACCTTTGTTTTTTCTCTTGTATATAAATGATCTTTTAATAGATTTACCTCAAGATACGGTCCTGTCTTTTGCTGATGATACAGCAGTTATATCTACTGACAAAAGCTGGCAACTTGTTCAAACAAAAATGAACTATCACCTTGATAATATTGCTGAATGGTTAGCACTTAATGAATTATCACTTAATGTAGACAAAACGGTTTTCATTGCTTTCGGTAAGTACTGTGATAGTGTACCACCAAACTTAGATATACAAATTAATGGGTCAAAACTTCGTCGTGTGAAAACTTGCAAATACCTTGGAATAATTATTGATTATCGAATGCGGTGGCTCAATCATATTCAGTTTATAGTTAATAAAACGAAATATATGACTTTTATTTTTCACAAATTTTCCAAAATCATGCTACCTCAAACTCTTCTAATGATTTACAATGCTTTTTTCACAGCATACTTAACTATGGTATTATTGCTTGGGGCGGTTGTTCGTCTTCACACAAAATCATGTTGCAAAAATTTCAATTAAAGTTGTTTCAAATAATTTTCAAAAACCATTCTCAAATTGGCAAAAAATCGATCAAATGTTTGCACTAGAATCACTTTGTTTTCATTTTAATGATTTAAAACTTAAATATAATATTTCAAAGAGTATTACGAGGATTAAAAACATTTTACTTCACCAGATTTATAAAACTGTTGGAAGTAAAAATAGTTACATTAAAGCTATACAGCTTTTCAATAAACTTCCTAATAGTCTAAAAACTTTGCATTACTCTAAATTCTGTAAATATAAACTGAATAAGTGGATTTCATTACAAAATGTATCTTGAAGTTTTCTACTTTGTTTCAAATTTTATTTCCATAAAATTAATTAAATTGGATTAATTTATTAAATCATTTTAAATCTTATATTTTGTTGAAATACAGTAATCATACATTTTTTTTTTCTTTCTTCCCCTTTGTGATGAACATTGATGACACTTAATCATATGTTGTCTATTGTTTCTCTTAGTATGTAAGCTAGTTTTTCAAGTACCCAAGCTTACGCACAGATATTTAAATATCGCTGTAGGGTTTACAGCTGTTATTGTTACGTTTTCTATGATAATATGTAAACTTTCGATGAAATAAATTGAAATTGAAAAAATAATACGAGTGCATTTCATATGATATGAATGTAGAATTTATTTTTTTCTGGCACATAATATTCTTGCCACAGCAATATCACGACATGCCGTTACAATCGTGTTTTCGGATCGCGCACACAATCACCTGGAAACCTAGCTTCGCCTCTCCTACTCTCGGCTTCAAAATTACTTAACTTAATAGCCTGATTTTTGGTACTGATGATTCTAATGCATTGTTTTAACTAGATTTCACAAGTACATTCATAAATCACAATTTCATATCGCTGGAGTTAAATAAAACCCTTAGCACTAAATAACGCAACGGCTCTCCAGCTCGTTGTTCAAATCGCGAGTCCTCCGTTTTGTTACATTTACCATCTCCCTCGACGAGCCTCTTAATGGCGGTAACGGAAGATTCTCGCCCAAGTCAAATCGGTGTGGTGTTGTTATTATCGGTTTTATTTGGTCTGATCATTTTTGGTTTTCTTTGTTGCACTGATTTAGAATTCAATTCCAAACTGATGACTCGTATAGCCGCTTTTCAGACTAAGTGGTCTAAGTAAATTTGTGATTTTGCTGCAAAATTATTGTTAGTGAATTGAAATTTTCTTGTAGGCTCATTGAGTAGAGATTGGAAAAACTTTTATCGATAATGGTAGTGGTGATAGTGGCAGGGTTTATTTCGGGTTAGTAATTATAATATTAATAAGTTGCCTATCAAATTTTTTTCGCACTTATTGCATTATTATTATTACGAAATTGCTTCTTTACGTGAAGATCCCTTGAGCAGTTTGCCTAGGCGGTCTGCTTGATTATTACATGTCTCTACTTATTTTAATATCCTTCTTGTGTCTGCACCATTTGCTCATTTTCTCCCTCTCTTGACCCCGGAATTTTGTCGCACTGGCTGGGCAGGTTTTTTATTGGACCAGGCGATTCTGCTTAGTCCAAGTTATCGCAGGACGTGCAGTCAGTGCGACCTCTGTTTCACCAATTCTGTGATCTGGTTGGGACAACCTCCTTAAAATCGGTTGAGATTTTTTTGACTATGAAACTATTATAAATTGGAAACATCGGAGCTGTACACAAAATTTGACGACTCTAGTTGACAGATTTTAATAGGGTTCACAAATCCCTCAAAATTACCCCAGTTACAATAAAAATAAATTCTACAATCGAACAATGGATGAATGACCACATGGTGTCCACAAATGTTCCTTCTAAAGAGGTAATTTTATTCACAAAATAATCAATCACTAGCTATAACTTCGAATAGATTCCAGAAATAAGATTCTGCAAGGAACCTTTAACTCAAAGATAAATTCACCTAAATGCAAACATTCTGGTGTTAAGATAACGAAAATAAAACCACAACAGGATAAGTGATGATACCACAAATTGTTTGCACATTCGTGAAGATACTTCAAACAAAGATAAAATCCTTTCCGGTGAAAGTAGGTACTCTAAATAAAAGATATCATTTTTCATGGTAGCTTTAATGTCAGCAAAGTCAGCAAACAGAATCTATCTTAAAGGAGTCACCGTTACAAGTGGAAGGATAAACTCGTTCTCCATCTTGTTGTATTTGAAATTCTTATAAAAGCTTTTTTCATTTCATACTGATATCCTTTATGAAAACTGAATAAGAGTATCTTTGTATGTTTTATAAAAGAAAACGATAATGATTTCCTCGCTTCGGTTTTCGCGTGGTCGGGACAAAATGGAAACTGCGTGGAAAATCATAATGAGATTACAAAAGAGTCAGTCATTTGGGACTGATTTCATCAAATTGGAATGAGGCTCCTGGCGACAAAGAAGTTTTGTGGAGGATTGGTTTGAAGTTCATCAAAGAGTCGTTGTTTGGATTTCAGTTGTGCTTTCTTTTTAATGGGGTTATGGAAATATTTTGAAAAATTAAGTGGAGTCTTGTTGACTGTAAGTTCAAGAGAATATTTTGTAATATACATATTTGCGTTTTTTATCTGCTTGGTTTCAAATATTTATAATTTGTTGAAATCTATTTACTAAGACACCATTCATTGAATGATTTATTATCGAAACTCAACAACCTGTTCATGGTAAAAACAAAATACAAACAATAATAAACCTTGCACGCTAACAATTCAATGCAATTCCATGAACTTCATTGTGGTCGCAATGTTCCTACGTCCGCTGCAAAATAATACTTATACGAGTACATTCATTAAAAAACCTCTGCACGTTGTCGTCGATTGCACAATATATCGCGGGAAGTACGAGTATGAAACTTCCTCAAAAATAAATTACACACTTGATTTTCAAAAATAACTCAATCGCGCTATTACTGGTTTGTACTTAATGTCAAGATCATAAATAATTGCAAGCCATGCATTCAATTTCTTACTTCAAAACAAATTTGGCGCTTTTGCAATAAAAACTTTATCATTGAAATGCAAAAAAATGAGGCGGTAAAATGAATCTGAGTTGGCGGGAAGATGTAGCTGATAATGGTTTTAGGTGTAATGCAACAAATATGATCAATGAACATCCAAATATGATCAACGTGTAGTAAACATAATTAATGCATGCTGGGCATGATCAAGGTCAGATATTTTCACTCGGGCAAAAAGATGAGTGGCATGCAATACGGATTTCCGAGTAGTTTTTAAGGAGTTTTAAGATTACTTTATTCTGTAGTGTAGATTTTCAATATATTTAATATGTTTTGTTTTTCTTTTACAGGCGAAATGTCGGTCATGTATTTATTCACACGGTTCCGGTTTAATTGGAGCGAAGTCGAATTCAGTTTCTTCTCAACATATGCTATGATCACCAATTTATTAGGTGAGTTCAATTTATGGGAACGCTTATTAAAACCTGCATTTATTTATTTTTTGTCATTTTTTATTCAAAGAAGATCAAATGGTCTCTTGCATTTCGGTCTACCGAAAAATTTAGTTTAATAAATTTTTTAACATACTGTAAGCGGCACATTTACTCTAGATGTGATACTTTGAATGTTAATTATGTGAATATGGTGTTCAGGCTCACATCCAAAGTACCATAAATGCCTAAGTGGACCTAAATGTTTAATCGCATTGGGGCAATACACACAATTATAGTGTTTTGGCTTTAAATTCTCTTGGAATAAAGTTTGATACGAGTAATTGAAGATCATTTAGAAGCTCTCCATTCATGTCAACTACATTTATGGCGCGACAGACTAAGCCGGGCCTTAGCCTCCTCCAATCATCACGGTTCTGCGACCTCTTACGCCAGTTAATCACTCCCAGCACTGAACGTCTACCTTGTGCTCTACCTGTGAGCGTTTCATTAACTTCTAAAATTAAAACACGTCTTTTCACTTCGACGATCCGATCATAAGTCCTTTTATTCGCACAAATACACAACCATAATAGAATTTTCGTAAAATAGGAATCCAATACATAAGTGCATAAGTATATTACATAAGTGTTGACATAATAAAACAAGTAAACAAGAGTTGCCAGAATAGAGCTTTCGTAAAGCAGAAAATTAAAATTTTGCTGGGAGGATGCTTACAGTTCGGCCATCCTGATCATAATCGTCCCTGGTTACTGGATTCATAATCTATCGAATTACATTTTCCGATTTCAATACCTAAATCAAATAGGTATTCATAAGTTCAACTCTCGAATGCGATACGTCAATCTAGTAATCATAAATAGAATCCACGGTGCACAATTCATGAAATTAAATCTAATCCTTAAATGGGATTCATAAGTCGACACAGAAAAGTAAAATCGAATTTCCGTTCATAACTTTAATTCAGATTAATTTCTCAAATATCATTATGCGTTGCAAGGATCAATTTAAAACTGTAATACTGAAATCCCATCTGATTTCCGCAAAAGTCATAAATTACTTGATTTCTTAAAGTAAAACTAAATTAGAAGTATATGTAAATATACATAATATCTAGGGTTACTAATGCTATATTGATTAAAACATGAATTTATATTGGATTAATATCTTGACTTATAATTTTATATGAAATATGGCTTATGAAATATTAATTTACACAAAAATATACGTCAATTTGAAAAATCAAATCTTTAAATTCAACATTTTATTGTAATAATAATCATATTTTATTTAATGGAGGTATATCTTTAGTTTAAGTATGACCTTGGAATAGTTCATTAGTAATACAAAATCCATCGACATCTTTAAATATATACCTATCATTCCCAAGTATTTCTGATATTTTATACGTTCTTCTATATTTAGGACTTAATTTCTTGTTAAAGTCAGGAGTCGTATCGACATTAGAAATCACGACTAGCTCATTGACACTATAAGCTCTGGCAGGTTTACGTCTTTGGTTAAATCCAATCCTTTTTCATTCTTTACTTTTCTTATTCACTTCAATCGCATGCTGTTCTATGCTCTCGAAGTTATCAGCTCCATTATTAACCCGTTCTAATAGTTCTAAAATTTTATCGGATTCAGGGTTTCTCTGATTCACTCCATATAATATTTTACTAGGGGTTGTATCTATAGATTTATTTTTAGTGTTGTTGAACGAGAATTCAACTTTTGTCAAAATTTTGTCACAATAAATCTTTTTATCAACATCACTTAATTTAGCTAACATAGGCGTTAAAACTTTATCGATTCTCTCAATTTTACCATTAGACTTTGAAGAACCTGACGCTACTAAAGTATGAGAGACACAATTAGCTGCCAAAACTTTTTGAATGCATCTGACTTAAAAGCGGTACCGCGTACTAAAATACTTTTTCAAGCAGGAGTTAACTTCGGATGCATTTGTGGATCTAACAGGATAAAATTTTGTATATTTTGTAAATGCATCAATGATGGCTAAAATGTATTTATTTTTTCTCAAGCGGACCTAAATGGTCTATATGGATAGTTTGAAATGGTTTGTCTCCTTTCAGGATAGGAAACAAGAAACCTTACTTTTTCCCACCAGGAATATTGTAAGATGGAAGATGGGTTTGTTTGGGAGTATAAAATCTTACCGCGCGCGGCTCAATTCAAGGTTTCGAGAGTGCTAGCCTCTCTAGGTTGTACCCTCTTTGTGTCTACGTGCTAACTCACCGCAGCTACTTTCTCCCGGATGGGAGATGAATCGGGAAAAAAGCTAGAAATTGGATTATACCGACTAGTTCGCCTATTTTTGTCATGCAAAAAGACAGCGTATCATAGTCGGAAGGCCTCCTAACAATAGGATAATCAACGTATAGGATGACACAGCAGACAGGGCATACGTTAATAAGTAAAAAAATTCCCTCCTTAGAGTTGACGCAGCAATCGTAAGTTGCGGACGCTGTGCTTACATCCATTTTCCTCAGCTTGTGTCTTCCTTGCCACCTTCATACCGTGTTTTCATACCTTTAGGGTGTCGATAGGTGCGTAAGGTTGGAAAGCATAAAGCTGCAAAGTATTAGTAAATTCTAAATGAGGAAGCCATCATGATTTTAGTTTTGTTAGCCTGTAGAAGTAGGTTAGTATAAGTTATATCGTTTACAGGTGATGGCAGGTTTTGTAGTTTTGTAGGATTCGAGGAAGCATATTTTCCTGCTCGCTGAGCAAGTTTCTAGTTTGGTGGTGGGATTACTAGGAAGTAGTTAGAAGTTAAGTTTGAACAGCAGGTTAGGTAGGAATTATACAGAGTAAATAATTGATGAATCTACTAGCCTAAAATAAGACCTAGAAGAGTGGTCTTAAGTGGAGTAAGGAGATAGTTGTAATAGTCACTAAGATAACATGGTTAATGGTTAACCTTTGTTTGAGTCGCTGGGGATCCACTTTTTTTCCTCTTGATTGAATTCAGATTAGTTTTATTTTTGCGGTTTTTTTGTGAGGTGTGAGTGCAATTTGCCTAGTGAAAATTCATAGATAGTTTGGGAGGGAGCTCAATTATACTTATTTTTCAGGTAGATCCCCTTCACGATTCTCCTTCTGGAGTCTCGTCCCCTTTTTTTCAGGAGGCTAAAATTGGAGGTAAGGTAGTTGAGAGTTCTCCCTTTTTGCTCGAATTTAACTTTAGAAATAGGGGAAAGGCAAGTCAAGGTTTAAATGTTTAGATTAGTAAAAGTGGGGGTGGGAGGCGGAACAGCCAGCCCAACAATAAAAGTTGGTGAGAAGATAAGATCAAGCGTTGGGCTAGTTTTTATTTTAGTATAATGAGGAGGGTTGGTAGAGCATGAGACTGAGAAGTTAAGGTTTTAGAAGTGGATACAGAATGAATAGAAAGTCAAAATAATAGGGTTTTAGGCGGTAGCGTTAGTCAAGCATTAGGACGTTGTGAGGGTTGGGGTTATTATATAATTTATGATTAAGGCGAAAACAAATTCGAGGTAGAGTAGTCAAATGGAAAAGAGGCGTAGGTGTTCTACTGGAAATGGGTGTCCCGCTGCTATACGGTAGTTATTGTTAAAAAGCATTTAATATATAATTTTTTTTTTTGTTTTCCTACTAGGTTTAGATTCGCTAGCGTACATTTAGGGTAAAATAGGCTTAGAAAAAAAAAAGCGGCGAGGAGACAATGGTTGTAAGATTGAGTAAGGTACAGGCTGCGAGACAGGCTAAGTTCGGACAGATTTCAAGGAAATTCTCTTCAGTTAGGGGGGGAATTGTCACGGACAAATTCCTACCAAACCTCAGCACTTGCCTCTGCAATAAGTTTACAAGTTGTACGGAGAAAAATGATAGAATCATCCGAGACAAGTTACTATTGGAAACTTTGTAACTAGAAATATTTTGTTATCATTAATAATTAATCGTAAACGTAGTATGTATGTTAGGCCGATGGTTGAACAAGCAGTAAATAAATACTTTTAACCTGAAAAAATTTTTTCAAATTAGGCAGGTTCGGACTTTTTGTGATTTTTGTGATTTTTTTACAACTACCCTCGCGCAATTAATTTAATTTATTTATTTTTTCCTGTGCGTTTCTTTGTTTTACTTCATTATAAATGGCTATAAGTTCTCCAACATACGATATTAAATGTCAAAAGTGCAATGAGCCCGAATCATTACGAGCCAAATTTATTGAGTGAGATGGATATTGTGCGAAGTCTTTCTACCTTAAATGCCTAGGCACCCCTGCATCCTTTTATGATATCCGGGCGAAATTCGACTCACATATTTTCTTTCGATGTAATGACTGTCGCGGGGTGACAATCTCAGATACGCTCAGAGTATTAAAAGAGCAGTCTAAAATTTTAAAAGAAATTCGCAGCAAAGTATGTACTCCTTCCATCAACGATAGGGATTGCCCAGTGAACAATCCTCCTGCACTCTCGTCAACTTCTGCTGCCAAGAGCTCTGATGAGTTTGCTGTGGTTGATGCCAGCAAGAGAGCCATTCCAAAGAAACCTCACCAGCAACTATCACCTGGTTCTCAAAAGCAACATCATGTACGACAACTACAGCAACAAGCATAACCGAAACATCTACAATATACATCTAATCAGCAGCAACCTGAACTTCTGCAGCCGGCTTCTATAACACCACAACGGTTAGTTGGTATCGGGACAAACCCAAAGTCTTCATGCCCGCCTGAAACCTCTGTTACAAGATTTGTAACTCAAGGTAAAGCTGATACCGAATTATTGATAAGAAATGTAGGCTCACCAGGATCTACAGCTGCCAGCCGGGGGCCCTCACTTGGAGGCGATATGACGACAAACATTACTGCGATGAAACCTGGCACCCCCCTGCGTGCTATATTCCCACCGCTACAAATATTTCTCTCGAGATTAGAATATAGCACGCCAGTTGAAGACATAATCGCTCATATAAATTACAAACTGAACTTTAGTCCTGAGTTGCTCTAGTGCACCAAGCTTACGCCTGATGGAAAGATGAACAGACTGATTGCATCCTTTAAAATTACTGTTCAAGCTAACCTAAGTATCTTGCTTGGTAAGGAATTTGGGCCACCTGGCGTATCCGTCAAAAAGTTCTCTCCGATTCGTAAGCGAAACCATCCTGTATCCTTTCGCTCCAGAAGAAACATCTCTTAGGCCTATTAATTCATTCTTAACTTGCTATTACCAAAATTTTCGTGGCCTAAGGACGAAGACAACTGAATTTCGCATATCTTCCATCCTTTTTCCCTATAATATCATCTGTCTAACGGAAACATGGCTGACAGATGACATTAGTAATAGTGAGCTTCTTCCAAACCATTTAGTCTTCCGCAGAGATAGAGACTGTGATGCTACTGGTAAGTCTGACGGTGGAGGCGTTCTAGTGGGTATACATGTTACCCTTACTAGCAAATCCTATGATGATTTCACTCCATCTTCACCTGTTGAGTGTAAAATTGTGCTAGTCTCTCTATCTGACTCTCTTTCCTTCCTCGTATCATCTGTGTATATCCCTTGTAACAGTCCTGCTATTGTTTACGAACGATTCTTTGCAGGATTCTCGAGCTACATTAATGCTCGTTTCCCTTCTACCCCTATATTGGTCTGTGGTGACTTCCATTTGCCCTCTATTGTTTGGAATGATTTGTATGTCTCCATAGTTTCTGGCGGTAGCGTGTCTTTTGCACTTTCTTCTTTTATTTCCCTCTGTTTTTTCACCCAATAAAACACTTTTCCCAATGCCAATAACAAATTGCTTGATCTTGTTCTTTCCAACTTGTTACCTTCTTCTCTGTCCACATCGGTGGCACTCTCATCCTTTGTCAAACCTGATCTTCACCATCCACCACTCTCTATGGAGCTTGCAATCTCATCTTCTCGTTCTTTGAAGAACTCCTCACCTTCCCGCTTTAATTTTTTAAAAGCCGATTCATCGAGCTTGGAAGCTAACCTTAATGCTGTGAATTGGTATTCTTTCTTCAATAATCTCCACATTGAAGATTTTGTTGATAAGCTCTATATGTTTCTTTTATCCTTAATCTCGCAATTTACTCCTGTGTGTCCAGCAAGAAGATCTAAAGATGCTCCTTGGTTTAATTCAGATGTTGCCACTGCAATTAAAGCTAAAGATGCTGCCCACAGAAAACTCTTATCCAGTGGTCTTCCAATTGACCTCGTTAAATTTAAAGAGCGTCGTGCCGTGGCCTAGAAAATTGCCACTTCTGCACTTCATGCATATGTTAACCACATTGAAACTTCGTTAATGTCGAATCAAACTCGTGCATTCTGGTCGTACGTAAAATCTTTAACGACCTCTCATCGTGCCCCTGATAATTTCAGTCTAGATGGCAAGACAGCGTCTTCTCCTCAAGAATCTTGTGAACTCTTTGCTTCTTACTTTTATTCCTTTTTTGGTAGGGCTAAACATTCCCCCTCCTTCAACCAATCTTCTTGTGTTTTTTCCTCTACTAATTTTCATACAAATCCCTTGCAGGTTGAGCAACCCTTAAATAATCTTGACAACAGCACCAGTGTGGGCCCTGATGGCATTCCGAATTTTTTAGCAAAATCTTTATCTTCTTCGCTTTGTGTTCCCCTTTCAATTATTTTAAAGTTGAGTTTATCCTGCGGGGTTTTCCCCGCCAAATGGAAAATTGCCTACATTTTTCCTATTTTCAAATCTGGTGATCGTAATATCATCTCAAACTATCGTCCTATTTCCCTTCTTCCTTGTTTTAGTAAAATTTATTAAAAGATAGTTTCTGATTTGCAGTATCCACTTGTCCTCCCATCTTTAGCAGATCAACAGCATGGTTTTGTCAGAGGCAGAACTACCCTTACAAATTTACTTTCTTTTACCCATAGTATTGCAGCTGCCCTCGATCAACAACAACAAGTTGACATTATTTTTACGGATTTTTCGAAAGCCTTTGATTCAGTGGATCACTCTCTCCTATTTGAGAAACTTTTAGGGTTCAATATCCCTAGTTGCCTCTATTCCTGGCTTCTCTCTTATGTCCTGAATCGTCAATGTGTAGTCACCTTAAACTCTTGCTTCTCTTCTTCATTTCACCCGAGCTTGGGAGTTCCGCAAGATTCAATACTTGGCCCCATACTATTTTTACTTTTTATCAATGATTAACCTTCTGTAATCACATCCCCCTGTCTCCTTTATGTTGATGACTTCAAGATTTTTCTAGTTATTGATTCCCTTTTAGATGTGGATATCCTTCAAACCGATCTTCAACGTCTTAGTGACTGGTGTGAATCAAACCATCTCTCCTTAAATTTTTTCAAATGCGGCGCAGGCAATGCTGCTCTTCGTGTTACCATCCACGTCGAAGTGCTGACTCGGTTGTTGTGATTCCATTGATTTCATAATGGGAGCAGTTGTTCTCAACCTTGCTACATATATGCTTCTGCAGTTCTCACAGTTTCTTAAATTTTGCAGCAGTTCAAGTATACTAGCAAAATTTTGAAGCATCAATATATTTTCTATTGATGGATTCCCAATTCTACGAATAATATATTTGATTGTTGCGCGTTCAGTTAACCAAGCGCGTTTTGCAATATTTGCTATTGGAAAGACATAATTCTCAAACGACTCACGTACATCGCCATCGTCGCCGTGCGCAGGGAACGCACACAAAGACTGGTTCTTAAATTCCATCCAAGTATTTGCCTCAGTTTCCAATGTGTGTCGCCATTATTTTGCATAGCCCTTCAAATCAACTGTAACATAATAAATTACCGTATCCTCTGACCAATTGTAAATTGTCTTTAACATTTCGATCTTCGACAGCCATAATTCCGAAGGCATGCAGGTCCCGCTGCTAGGATCGAAACGTGGAAGAATTTCATTCAATTCTAATGGGTGGGTGAGTTTTTCCTTAGCGGATTTATGTATGGATGACTGATTTTCCCGTTTTAAAAGTGTGTTCTCCCTTTCCATCAGCGATTTCTCAGGCCTTAACAACCGATTTCATTATCGACACTCATAACGGATGTAGATTCCACTAAACGTTTTTCAATGTCTTTTTTTTCTACTTGCACTAATGTCTTGCTGTTAACGCAGCCGCTGCAATTCCTTACGATGCATGATCACCAAATCAAAAATCCAACACTCTGACCCATAATTACGTTTTCACGCAAACACAAAAAAACTTGTTCAAAACTGTTTCACCGAAAAGGAACAATTGAAAACATATCCACAAGCAATTTCTCTTATCCAACTTCTGAGAATATGTGAGAGTTTTATTAACTTCTAAAATTAAAACACGTCTTTTTGCTTCGACGATCCGATCATAAGTCCCTTTATTCACACAAATACACAACAATCATAATAGAAGTTTCGAAAAGTGGGAAACCAATACAAAAGTACATAAGTGTTGACATAATAAAACACGTAAACAAGAGTTGCCAGAGTTCCAAAAAGCAGAAAATTAAAATTTTACTGGGAGGATGCTTACATACCTTTTAATGTTCTTTTAAGGAGCCAATTTTCTTCCACTCTTCCCACATGACGCGCCCATTGTGATTTGCGTAAACAGATGGAGGTGGTTCATCAAAAAGTTCATATAACTCTACTCTGTTCCTTGTTTCACTGGGCCGTCGATTACTCAGAGCACTTTGCGTTCAAATATATCCACTACCGCTTTGGCCTCGCTTGTCAGGGTCCATATGACTAGCCCGTTCACTAACAAGGTACCGGGGAAAAAACCTCCACCACTGCCCAAAATTTGTTTTTGTCTTATACGCCATGAGTTGGCATAGATTTAACATATTTTGGTTTAGAACATTTGAAAAAAGTAAAATAAGCATTCGTTAAGCCGTCACGAATATGTAACGTTGGGCTATCGTTGAAATTGATTTTATTCTCGCGTGTACGTCCTGAGAGCGCACATTAACTTCTCTTTTTTTTCAAACCGAATTTCTTATCACTGCTGTTAGTGCAATGGTTTGGTTACTATTGCTTTAAGTGCAGTGGAATAGACAGTACAATTTAGTAAAGTGTACTAATAACCTTTTTGGCAAATATTGACATGTAGAAATAAAAATGTATAAAATGAATAAAAATTTAAAAAATAAAATTAAGTTGTAGTCGCTGCATCACTCCCTCTCCAGTATGCAACCTGTCATACGAACTGGTTAGGCTTGGCGATCTCGAGACCTCACAGTTCTTTCGTATCGTGTTTGGTATGGTGATTTGGAATGATTGTTGCGCTGGTTTGGCTGGTCGTCATCGTTACGGTGGTGTACTGTTTTACTGGATTTCGATGTTTGGTCGTCTTGATCTTGTATTGTGAAGGGTTTCAATCGATCGATAGAAATGTTTTGATGCTTTCCATTTAATTTTACAGCCACGCTTAATGACAATGTATGGTCCTTTGTACGGTGGCCGAAGTGGAGTAGGTATGAATGATATTGACTCTGACAAAAACATGTGAACAATCTTTTAAAGCAGGGTGGACGAAAATTTTCTTCGTCGAAACTTTTTTATAAATTCTTCATCACTGGGGTACTCCTTCGAAGGCTCAAAAAATTCTCCTGGAATGCAAAGTGCTTGTATGAAAGTCATTTCTACTGGTGTTGTTTTTATATCGTTTTTCCATACGCTGCAAAGTCCTTGTAAAACGAGGGTAGTTGGTTGTATCAATCATTAGATAATTTGTCTCAAAGAGATAATTTTAACGACCTGTGCCATCTTTTGATAATGCCATTTGAGTGCGGATGGTAGCTTGTTGTTCGCAGATGTAATACTCCTAAGATTTTGTTTAGCTGGCGAAACAATATAGCGGTACACTTTGGTCCTTTGGTAAAAGATGCAACTTTGTATGAAGTTTTTGCTATCGCGGTATAGATTCGGGCAAACAAAACGCTCTGTTACGAGGCATGTAGTTGCTCTTATTCCGGGATGGAATAAGTTGTGAATTTTGGCCAAAACCTCTAAGCGAAAGTTTTTGGTTATGAAGGGTCTAGCTTTCATATTTTATAAATCGCAGTAGAACTTAATGTCTAAATAAGGGAGTGTGATGCGTTAAAGCTGCAAAGAAGTTGTGATTGAGTGCAAGCTTTTTTGTAGTTCATCATCAGTTTCATGATCTCTAACTATCGCTTCGAACTGAATTTTGGCGGAATTGATTGAATTAATCCGTGATAGAAGATCGGGGATGATATTTTGACGGCCAGAAGTGTAGCGAATATAGGATGAAAATTGACTTATCTAGTCTAATTGCTGAGCTTGTCGAGGTGATGCTCTATCATCTTTTTGACGATAGGCAATATTAAGTGGCTTATGGTCAGTATATATGGCAAACTATTAGCAGCTCTCGATCGTATGTGCTGTATTTTTTTTTGAGCATTATTTAATTTCGCCCAGAAAAAGGCCAAATGTTTACATCCTAATGCATTAGTTTCTAATGCAATGGGTGCTGATTTGGATGGATGAACTAGCAATGTTGCATTGGCTAGCATTTTCTTGTATTCTTTGAATGCATTAGATGCGTCTTCAGTCCAAGCGATAACGAAATCGTCATTTTCAACATTGCCTTTGATAAGACATTGCGGTTTGTCTTGAATAGCTGCGGCGTTTGGAATGAAACGCCTATAGAAATTTATCATTCCTATAAATCTCCGGAGTTGTTTTGCAGCAAGAGGCTTTTTGAAATGGATTATGGCTTCTATTATACCAGGTAATGATTTAATACCTTGGGGTATGACTAACTGACCCAAAAACTTCAGTTCGTTTTGTGCGACTTTGCACTTGTCCGAATTGATTCTAAGTCCATGCTGTGAAAGGCGATTCAAAACGATTCTAACATGCTCTTGATATTGCTCGATATTCTGACTTGCGATGAAAATATCATCTATGTTTGCTATAACAATATCAAATCCACGAAGCACTTCATCGATTAGCCGTTGAAATGTCTGTGCGGCATTTCTGAGACCAATTGTCATAAATATAAACTCAAATAGGCCAAAGGGCATAATGATAGCAGTTTTTGGTACGTCACACGGTTCAACCGGAACCTGATTAAAAGCCTTATTTAAATCAATCTTGCTGAAATTATTTTTGCCATGTAAAATGCATACAAAACCTTGTATGTGTGGTATCGGGTACTTGTCTGGTACCGTAATATAATTGAGTTGGTGATAATCGCTTCATCGTTGCCAAGTACCATCCGGTTTTTGGACCATATGAAGAGGTGTTGCCCAATTGCTCTTTGATGGGCGGCATATGCCCCTAGATAGCAAGTCATTAAACTCTGTTTTAGCCGCGGCAAGTTTGTTGGGAGACAATCTTCTTGCCCTTGATAAGACTGGTGGACCTTTGGTAACAATGCAATGTGTGGCCATTGTTTTAATTTTTACCATCGGTACCACATGTTCATGCAACATTTGTTTATAGCCTCGTAACATTTTTACGAATGGATCCTTAGAATTAGTAAGCGTTACTTGAGGTGCTGAAGATTTGATGACATTGCCTATGCTGTTGAGTTAAGTTGATGTATCTACTAGTGGTCGTTTTTGTAAGCCTACTCCAAGGCCGTGATACTTCAAAAAATCTGCCCCTATTAGTGGCGTGTTAGCAGTCAAAAGAGCGGCGTAAGTTTAGTGAAACGTTAAGTTTTCTCTGGCTGTATGTATTTATCACTGTTCCATTAGCAGCATACAGTCATTTATAATTGGTTTTACAGGTATCGTACTGTTTTGATTCTAGTATTGATTGGAGGACGGATACATCTGCACCTGTATCTATAAGAAATCTACGATTAGTAAAGGTATCGTATATAAAAAGGCGTGGTGTGGATGCGCCAAGTTTGTCCGTCTCGAAACAAACTTGGTGCTTAGTTTTCTGAACTCCTGAATTGGCAAGGTGGCACACATTTGGTTGAATTCTGTCCGAACTTATGATGATACCGGCAGTTCTTGTATTTGGGCTTGCTAGCGCTGCGGTGAAGTTTGTCCGAACTGGACGATGGTTGATTACGCTGTCTTGCGTTACGTAGCTTCTGAACTTCTGCTTCTAGTTTGTCAATTTGCCTTTGAAACGATCCAGTGATTTTGTCGGAGGTTGTAGGGTTTTCAGTTGCATAAACATGATGGACGTCAGTTGGTTCCCAAATTTTGTCGGCATTTTTCGCTAAACCAAGTAATGGTTCCAATGGTATAGATAGAATTGAACGTATGGTTCCGGGCAAGGTCTGTAGCCATAGAGTTTTTAGGATATTATTTCTGACAGCTGCTGATGCTAATTGTCTCATTTCAGACAGTAAAAGTGAAGGTTTTCTATCACCCAATTGCATTTGTGACAATAATTTCTTTAGCTTGGTCTGTTCGCTATCAGCAAATTCTTCAATGATTCTTGCTCTCAAGACGAGAAATTTGCCATGTGTTGGCTGATTTTTATTGACATCGAAAGTATTGCATGCGATGTTCGCCGGCAATCGACTAACTGCATGATGAAATTTGAGCCGGTCTGATGTTATTTAAGCTACTGTGAATTGTGACTCAATTTGCTAAAACCACAACTCGGATTAGCCGTGAAAAATTCCGGGAGCTTTAAATGCAAAATGTTACATACTGCTGTGGCTCCACTGGTGTATCACTCTTTGGATCGTTAAGATGATTTTCTGACATTTCATCTGCCTCGTTGTGTATTTTTGGTAGCGTACTCAATTATGCGGTACGACACGAGTGTTTTTTTATTAAAGCTTTTCTTTTTGATTCCGAAAATCGATATTCAGGGGTCACCACTATGTAGCGCACTCTTCGTTTTGTAAAGTAAAAATTCACAATTATTTTTTCTAATTTAGATGTAATTTGATTTTATTCTCATACTTACGTTCTGTCTGCGCACATTAACTTCTATTTTATAATTTAAACCGGATTTTTGTCACTGCTGTTAGTGCAGGGGTTTGGTTATTATTGCTCTTAGTGCAGTGGAATAAACTGTACAATTTAGTAAAGTGTACTAATAACCATTCTGGCAAATATTGACGTGTAGAAATAAAAATGTATAGAAGGAATTAAAACGTAAAACATGAAATTAATTTGTAATCGCTATAAGTCAATTGGTTTTTACGGATGATTGTGGAACGTTTCCTTCGTTTCTTTGTGCTTTTTTTTTGGCCGGAGCGTGTACATTTATCAGTCAAATTGTGAAAAATTTCGCTTTCATTTGGATCGCACACAACTGTTCACTGATTACCTTAAAATCAATATCAATATTTTGTGCGATATCATATCTTAAATATCACTTCCAGTCCAATTCGTTTCCTGGATTGCCCTTATGTTTAGTTATATTGACTGACCTGGTGGTAACCATCTTTCAAAGCGCCAGGGTAGTCCAGTAATCTTTCCTTTTTCCGTTTGCGAGGTCGTTGCCTTAGATCCAATCCATTCCAAGGCTCTGTTGCAGCTTTCGAGATAAGGTAGGGTTTTCCAGGGATGGTGTAATAATCGAGCAGCCACATAAGCAAACTGCTCGAAAACCTTCCTAAATCTTATCCGAAATTTTAATTCCAGATTTACAAAAAAAAACCTTCATGATATTTAACTTTCTATTACTATTTAAAATCTTTTTTATTTTTCTTTTCTTCAGTTAATTAAAAAAAAAATTAAAACCTACAAATAAAAATTTCGGACATAGGAACACTGATTTAGTCCATCCCGTCCGTGTATTGCATAGTTGAATGGAATCTACTCAGCTGGGTGAGCAGCGGGGTTCGAGGTGCCATTTGTACGGGAAGAAAAAGAAAATTTTTGGGCGGATGAGGCAGTCCACAGAAAATCGTGAGGAACCATGAAGAAATTAGCGAATTTTTGTTCCCTTTCGTAATTCGATAAGTTTTGTCGCCACATGGATCGGTGGCGTGTGAAGCTATTAACATCGCGTCTTAGTTAATACTTGTTGGAAAGTTTTTAAGAATTATTTAAAAGTTCAACTGCAGTGCAGTGAATCGTACGGTTTCAAAGCACAACAAACTACAAACGTTTCTCGACCGCTTTCTATACGAGTGTGTGTGAAGGTTGACTGTCGTGCCGTCAGTATTTATTGAAATTGTTGAATTTGTTCTGTGAACACTGGCAGTGAATTAACAAAACAAATCAAAGTTATTTTCTTATCGTTTTCTTTGTCTGTTCCGCTTATGGTAGTCTCCAATGTAAGTATTTTGCTTGGCAACAGTAAACTTGGAAAGCCATGCAAGGAGCTGAGTACCCAATATGACCTGATTGTCCATTGTTTAAGAGCATCCACGCAATTTTTCTTTCGACTCTATGGCGCCAAATGTCTGTGCTATTGTTTAAAGCCCATTTCAGTGAATACTACGTGGATCTTTGTTAGAAATATTTGTGAAAGTCTTATCGTGCGTGATATTATCCGAACGAAGGGAAAAGTGACGCACAATTAAAAATTGCGCAAGAATTCAGTGAACCGTCAACCTACGGATGCTCCTCCATCCAGTCGCCGTGTGTAAGCATTCAACAAGAATGCACAAGTGCAAAATTCCGCACCGATTCTTACGCACTTCTCCCCTGACCGACTGTCACTCTTGCTAGTGGATTTGTTTGCAATCGAAAGTGTTCAATAGTAAAAAATCAGAACATCGTGTGTTCGCGACAGCACTTTGACAGCTGCGAGTGGGGCTGAGCAAGGTTGGAAATTAATTTTGGTTTGCAATGGTCATGAATGCCGGTAGCCAACCGTGAGCTGGATGTGACGAATGTCGAGCGGAATATGCGGAAAATATTGATATGAAATCTATCTACAATGAATTTTTATTTTATCTGCAACTTGTAGTGCTCGGTGTTGTTTAATTTATGTAGAATTATTACCAATTCCAAAGAATATCATTCGCTACAGAGAATTTAAATTGGACGTAAACTAGTGGAAGAAAAATCGAAAGATAAAATAAATGAATCGCGCAATGGACAATCTCGAACAACTTTCAGATGAGGAGCTGCAACAGCGCTTGTAAAATATGCATGTTAAAAGAAGAGAGCAATGTGCTCCTCTAGATAAAATACCAATTTATTCGAGCTGCAGGTACAAAGAGGACATTGAAAGACGGTAACACTTCAAGAACGGTAATTATTGCAAATTATATCTTTTCTGAAGACTGCAACTTATTTGAGTATGAGTGCATGTATCACTTTTTGTGTAGAAGTGTATAACGATGTTACTTCTTCAATTAAATGGACGGAGTGCTTGAGAATTTATCTAAAGATAAAAGTTAAAAGTGAAATAGTTTAGCATCGATTCGGGTCGTCTTGTAGAGCAAGCGTTGGTAGTATACGCGTATGTGTATTGATTTAGGTGTCGTGCAAAAATACTTTTTTTATGTTAATTAACTTTAAAGGTAAAGATCCTTTATCTTGCCGCAATCGTAAAACTTACGCCGCAAATATGACATTGAACCGATATAAAATTGGTGGAAATGATATATAATCGACAATCCTTTTGACGCGTAAGTGGAAATCATATGAAACCGTTTAGCTACGATGATTTGTTTGCGGCACATGCTTATATAAACTATGTTTCCCCTTCAATCAACCTCCACTAAGTAGCGTTGCAACTCCGGACCTCTCTACTGAGGGGCTTGACATGACTACTCAGTGCATCAACTCCATGCGAACACAAATTCGAAAAAGAAATTGATGCGTCGTTTACATACTTGTCCATGTGAGTTTATTTCCCGCCTGATACCGTTAACCGTCCAGGTTTTGCGGAAACCTTCTTCAAGGCTGCCAGCGAATAGCCTGAGCATGCTCGGCATTCAACTGAATATCTGTCGATGTGCGGTCAACTAACTGATTCGGTTACAAATTTAATCACGGTGCCCACAGTTGAAAAGCATGAATGGAAGGATGGTGTCTAAGTACTCACTGATGCGTTAAACCTTGAAGCTCAAGTCACTAAGTTATAGGCAAATGTGAAAATGCTAAAGTTAACGACTATCATCTCGTGGACTATTTAATTCTTAAAGAAAAAAAAGTAGAAAGAAGGAGGACATTTTATTTTTCTCTATATTTTTTTTACTATTATAGATTTTAGCTATCTTCATAATAATAGAAGTCTGATTTGAAATAGTGAAAGGAATACATTGAAAACTTTTCACTTCCTTATATGTCAAAGCCAATGATTATTTAAACATTGGAGATATCTCCTTCAAAACACATTGAGCTTTTGCTTTTGGTGATAATCTGTTAAACTGTATATTTTAAGTAAGAAAAATGTTTTCCTTATGGTACACAATCGTGATTATATTTCACATTCACATAATTGATAATTTCTTTAAGTATTTAAAAAAAGGACACAAAAAAACCACAACCTAAAAAATTTTAACAATTTTCTAGACCTCAAGTTTAATTTGTCTTTCAAAGCAAAGAAAAATGAAGAAACGTAACGAGTTGCTTTTGATTTTTTTTATACAAAAAACGAAAAACACGCAATTATATGTATATTCTTAAATCACTTTTTATGGAATTGTTTGCAGCTACATATAAATGAGTTGCATATTTTGAATAATAATTTTTCTGAAAAATTATTAGAGAAGAAAAATGTTAGAAGAAGGTGGTTTCGACGTGTGCACTAATTCTCCTCAGGCCATCACACTTAGATACACACCGGTGATGGCGACCACCATGCTTAGAGGTGAGGGAGTTAATTTTTAATTTTTCTACTTATGCAAACTCAATATGTTTTTGTATCTGCAAGTTATATTCAAGGTAAATTTCTCTTGTAAGTACTTGTATTAGCTAAACTTTTTTAATTGGATCATTTCACCCTTTTCACATCAATTTAATGTAAATCTATACGACAAATTTGCTCTACATTTGAAGCTTTATCTAAATTTAAAATTAACTCCCTCACCTCTGAGCATGGTGGTCGCCATCACCGGTGTGTATCTAAGTGTGATGGCCTGAGGAGAATTAGTGCACACGTCGAAACCACCTTCTTCTAACATTTTTCTTCTCTAATAATTTTTCAGAAAAATTATTATTCAAAATATGCAACTCATTTATATGTAGCTGCAAACAATTCCATAAAAAGTAATTTAAAAAGCTATCGGAGCCATCCGAAATAGTGATCGATATCCGCGCGACGTTAGATAAAGCTTCAAATGTAGAGCAAATTTGTCGTATAGATTTACATTAAATTGATGTGAAAAGGGTGAAATGATCCAATTAAAAAAGTTTAGCTAATATATATTCTTGTTTAACATTGGTGTATAAAAAATAAATTGACAATGAATTGTTACAACTTGAAAACTCGATCTTTCCCTTTCACTCATCCTGACAGGGTAGTTGAGTTCCTTTCATTTATTTTAAGGTCTTTGTAAAATAATTTTTACAAAGACCTACTAGTTTCGCGACCTGTCTGTCCGTCTGTCCGTCCGTCTGTCCGTCCGTCCGTCTGTCCGTGGATCACAGCTATAGTTTCCTCAGAAACTATAGAAGCTAGAATGCTCAAACTTTGTGAAGAGGTCAGAAGTGATGGCCTGTTAAAAGTTGGGGTCTTAAAAAAATTTAAAAAAATTTTAAGGGGGTCCCCCTAGTAACGAATCAGCCCTTAAAAATTTTTTTTAATTAAAGGTAGTCGAAGTTGATACCCCAAATGAAAGGTGTTTATTATAACTCTTAGAATCTGAAATAAAAAAATCATTAAATGAATTAGGGGGTCTAGGGGAAGGCAAAATGTACCAAAAATTTGTATACCCCCCCCCCCCCTCGCGATTAGTCACCTTTCTCACGAAAAATCTGAAAATTATCACCAACGTGGACCTTTATGGGTACAAGGGCAACAAATACCTTAGAAATCGAAATTCGCTCAACTTTGCTAATAATAGTATAATTTGTAGATTTTACATTTTTGCCCATAAAATCAAAACGGCACCTTTAAATGTCTTGAAATTGTGCGATTAGATAGACTAATATAAGATGTATACGTTCACAAAATTTAATTGAAATCGAATCATAATCAAGTGAGTTATAGCCTTTTCAATTGTATGAAATTACAACAACAATAACACGTGTTTATGGTTGATATAGGGTTTTCCAATAAGAGGTGTTATTTTGATATTAGAAGAAAAATGCCACTTTTTAGGGTTTTGTAAAATAATTTTACAAAGCCCTACTAGTTTTGCAACCAGTCTGTCCGTCTGTCCATCTGTCCGTCTGTCCGTCCATCCGTCCGTCCATCCGTCCGTCCATCCGTCCGTCCATCCGTCCGTGTGTCGCAGCAGTTTTCCTCGGAAACTACTTAAGCTAGAAACATCAAATTTTGTCTGTAGTTTGGCAAAATTTGCTTCAAGGGGCGCACAGAGAGTGGAATTACACGAAAAATTTGTGTCCCCCCCCCTCGCGATTGGACACCTGTGATCCGAAAAATGTGAAAAAAATCAGGAATGTAGGCCTTGATGAGTACAACAACAACAAATACGTTAGAATTTGCAATTCACTCAACTTTGTTAGTAATAGTATGATTTATCGATTTTATGTTTTCTTGAATAAAATCTTAGCGGTACCCTTAAATTCAATAAAATTCAGTACGAAGATGTCTTTTTATATGATTAATCTATCCTGAAAGTTTCATAAAGATTGAATATTTAGCGATGTTGTAGCGGTTTGAATTTTCCTGTATTACTATGGAACAATATGCGCTACATTTATTACTATAACATATGGCTATGGAACAACATGCGCTTTTTACCGACTCTCACACTACAGTTTTTCTAGGAATTGCATGAAAATTTCAGGAATGATAGGTGTCATGTATATCTTTGAGAATCTGTTCAGCTAGTGGAATCTGTAATCGTAAAACAAAATAGTGGCTGTTTTGATTGCGAAGATTGAATAATGTTGAGTTATTTTTTCCCAACTTCAACGTTTAAGGTGCATGCTTTGAACACTTGATTCAATTTGATGAATGACTGAAGATGAGTACCTACAATTAATACTCATAGGTGAAACAAGTTAAGGAGGCGGGAGAGAGCTCCTAGCAAAAGGGCTTTGTAACAACTCTAGGATTCGAAAAAATTGGCCATTAATCGATGATATTAGTACAGGAGAGTGGCCCCGGAAAAAAAAAATTCATCAAACGTAGCCGATATGAGTATCAAATAAAAGTTTTCATGGGAGCTTTTCAAAACAGCTGTTAAACTGTCAGTTTTTGCTTCAGTGGGGGCACAGGGGGGAAATACATGAAAAATGTCTTTCCTCCGTCGCGGGTGGACATCTGAAATAATTATCAAGGGAGATATTTATGAGTATAACAATACCAAAAATCTCAGAAGTCGAGATTCGTTCAACTTTGTTAATAATAGTATGGTGTTCGTATTTCATATTTTCTCCAATAAAATCGTCTTTGACATGTTTCTTGATTTGATTCGGTCTGGTGACTGCATTTTGTAAATTGAATACAAAACCCTTCTGACATGAGCGTAGGTCTGTTTACCCAACTTGTTAATATGAATGATCGAGTGTTTATTTCATTATAAAGAGGAAGGTATGTCGTTAGTAGTGAAACATAACATTAGGCAAATAACCACCAGGACACGCTTACAGGACCATATCCTTTTCATGAAATTTTCCATAACCAAATCGCAAAGTGGCTGCCCCATGTCCTCGATAGCCTCACAAATTTCATCTTTGAGGTCTTGAATCGACGCTGGGCTGTTAGCGTAGGCCTTCTTTTTTTGCGGTGCCCCAAAGGAAGAAGTCGCATGATGTTAAATCACAAAATCGATTCAAAATAACACCTTTTATTTTCTTTCAATTTTCATGAAAATTTAAGGAATAGTATTTAGCTTGAACATGTTCAATCGGCCGAGCATTCAGAAAAGTCATTTAAGCTAGATCAAAATGTGCACCTTTTGCATAAATTTGAAAGATTTCATATCCACGCCATTAGAAAACTTGTTTCTAAACCTAGGGTGCTTACAAAGACCTTCTGGTAGGAGCACTCTCCTGCTTACTCAAATTGTTTCAACATAACTTGTAACTTGGGAATTGTGATCATTTGTGGATGAACCAACAGCTAATAAGAAAATTGGTCAACTCATACTAATTTGACAAGTTATTGCACCTCTAAGCAAAAGCTCTGACTCTTTTGCTTAAGGACTCAACTACTTAAAAAACTCCTGTGTTATAATCCTTTTATCACTGACCAAATAATACTAAATAAGTCAAAAACTAACAAATTTCCTTCATCTTTCAGGTACCCTATTTTCCGTCGGAGTATTCTCCCACATGCTGAAGATCGATGATGCATTGATTGGAGTCATGTCAAGCATGTCCAAGATTTTATCAAGTTTTGTATACGCTTTTGCGGTCACCGATTGGCAACTTTACATTGCAGCCATTGTGGAAATTCTAAACGGAACTTCTTTCATAGCAATGCGATCGATCGCGTCAAAACTAGTGAACAGTAACGAGTTGGGGAAAGTGAATTCACTTTTTGGAGTAGCTGAGTCGCTAATGCCGCTCTTATATGCACCGATGTATACCAGTTTATACGCTGCGACACTCGATAGCTTACCAGGAGCATTCTTCTTGCTTGGCGGTGCGCTAACGGCTCCAGCCGTTGCAATCTTCTTGTAAGTTGATACGATTTACTGATTTACGTGATCACCACTTTACAGATTAGGTACGAGTGCAGTGGTTGTGCACTAGTAGTTTGCCTAGAATTACCTTTACTTAAAATTTCACATTGAAACCGCTTAACTTAGGCCATCCATGATGGTCAGCAGATAAGGCCGTTTTCTAAAAAAACAAAATTTTTCGTGAATAGTTATGGTTGGTTTTTAAGCGTTGTAATAGCTGTATTAGAGATAATTGCTATAGTATACGCCTAGGTGCCTCGTTGATGCATGCACAACCACTGCTGAAATTTATCGTTTCTAGGATCAACACGCGTTACGCAATATTCAAATAGTCATGCATGAATCTGAGTGGTTAAGCCTTGACTTCACCGAACAAGTGGGTCGCGTCGGATTGGGTACCTAACCGTACCTGTACGACGACGATTCACAGCACTATTAGCTCCATACCGCAATTACCACGATATCACGTATCTTTTCTATTATTTCTTTTTCTAGTTGGATGTATGGCATACACAAGAAAGATGAAAAGCGAAAGGCGCTGGAGGCGAAAAATAATAATACCAACGACAAATCAGGTGAAAAAGGTGACAATGGATCGGTAATTGCCAATGACAATAATGTCGATAGTGATGTTGAGAAACACAAGACAAACAGCGTGGTGGCCAATGGAGATGGTATCGACAACAAGGCCTTCGAAGCTGAAGAGACGAATCGTGTGTTGAATGAAACGATAGACATTGTGAAGGATCTCCCAACCCTACACGTTGAACATTGTAAGCTGTGATATTTCAGTAGTACGAGTACATGTTGGCTTAGTTATTGTATTTTATTGAGTTATTATTTTTGTTCCGTATTTTATCGTTTTATTGAATCGTGTGTATAAAAGATCATACTTGTAGAGAAAGACAATAGGTAATCTTGAATATATGATAATACTATTTTGCAAAGTTACTTTTACCACAGACGGTACTTTATGCGACCGCATTTAATGTTGATCTATGACATTTTCTCCTCTCTCGCTACGTTTATTGTAAAAAGTTGACAATCACGCAAATGATTTTAATGAATTGTGTATAGAGTTACCTAGTTTGTATCTAGTTAACAAGAGTATTATATTTGTACTATAGATTTTATATTGTAATAAATGTAATTATAATTGATTGCTGATTTTTTATCGATTCTATTTACAGTTGGGACTTGATTTTTATATGAGACATTATGAGCTCAAGGATTGGTTAAAAAATTACAATTCATTCTCTTCTCGTTAATAATAAGAAATTATTATTTATTTATTTATTATTATTACCAAACAAGGCATACATATAATACATTGATATACATAAATAACAATTAATAGCATTAACAATTCTCAAAAATGTTAAAAGTATTAAATCATTATATAGTTAAAAATTACAAAATAATTAATTAGATTAAGTTTATTGGACTAGGGAGGACAAGGCGTTTAGAATAATGGATTTGAATTGGACTCTGGAGATTGTTGGAGAGTAACGAGCACTCAATGAGTTAAATGTTTTGCAACATCTATTCATTGGCTCGCTGTCTGCATACCTAGTATGATTCCGCTCTTCTATCAGCATACGCGAATGCTTGGTGGTTCGTGATGTTTCATTCAATTTTATTTTATTAGTTATGTATGGTATGCTAATGGTGCCTCTAAGCACGTCGAAAGCGAAGCAGCAAATTATCATTGCTCTTCGGGAGGAAAGTGATGTTATATTTAGAATTTGGAGTCTTTGTGCATATGAAGGTAAAGTCTGGTAGCTTTAAGGATCATATAAACATCTCAGAGCAAATAACAGAAACTATTTCTGAACAGATTCAATTCTGTCTATATGCACATCAAAAACAGGGTTCCAAATGAAACATCCATATTCCAGTATGGGGCGGACTAAAGAAAGGTATAAGGTTTTGGTCACCCATATGTTCTTAAATTCCTTTGCTCTTCGCTTGATGAAACCTAGGATCTTATTAGCTCTGGAAATTATTTCATCGTAATGCAACTTAAACCGCATCTTTGTATCCAGGATGACACCAAGGTCTTTGACACTATCGACTCTAGCCAGTTTTGTATTGTTCAGGTGATAATCAGCTTTGAAGACTGAATTTTTGCGGGAAAAGGTAATCACCTGACATTTTTCCAAATTCAAATGAAGCTGGTTTATGGAAGACCATTCAAAGAGAGAGTTTATCCTGCTTTGAAGGAATAGTGAGTCGTTTTGAGAGGTAATCACATGATACAATTTTAGATCATCCGCATAAAATAAGTGGGATATATCCGATAAGGTTTCTGACAGATCTGAGATGAATATATTAAAAAGAAGAGGACTGGGATGACTCCCTTGAGGTACTCCAGAATAGGCATTTATTTCTTTAGACAAATGTCCCTGAAATTTGATTATTTGGGTTCGGTTTTCTAGGTAAGAATAGAGCCAATCAAGTAATGAGCCAGTGATTCCAAATTTCTGCAACTTCTTACACAGTATTTTGTGGTTGACACGATCGAAAGCTTTACTAAATATAGCATCAATTTGGTGTCCTTTTTCCATTTCACATAGCGTAGTAGACACCATCACGGTGAGGTTAGTGGTTGTCGAGTGATTTTTTCGGAAGCCATGCTGTTGGTTATTAAGTTAAGGCTCTACGATGGGAGATAGTTTGGAGCAGATAATTTTTTCAAATAGTTTCGGAGTGGTCGATAATATAGCAATTCCTCTATAATTTTTAACGGACCCTTTGTCACTGCATTTGTGAATTGGAATCAGATGGGATGATTTCCAGTATGTTGGGAATATTCCTGAGGGGAGAGACTTATTGAAAATGATGTAAAGTGGTAAAAGCAGTTTCTCCTTGCAGTGGAACAAAAACCAGGGAGGAAGCAAATCAGGGCCGGGTCCTTTGCTCAAATCAAGCTCCTCAATAGCTTTCAATATTTCTTCTTCAGAAATAAACATCTCGTTAATTAGAGCTGCTGAACATGTGGATGGAGAAGGAGTATAGGACGAGGTGCTATTAGTAGAATAAATAGATTGAAAATGACTCGCGAAAAAAATCACAGATTTCTGCAGGCGATGATGATCTTAAGACACCATATACCATTGACTTGGGGTGCCCCTTTGATTTACGTTTAGTATTTATGAAGTCAAAAAATTTCCTTGTATTTTGGATTATATTATCTCCAATAGTGTTTACATATGATTCATAAGCTTCTCTAGATTTTGATTGAAATTCTTTTGCTAGATGATCATATTTCCTTTTCTATTCATTGCTTACATTGGATCTTTTTTGTATGATTTTATGGAGTTTGTTTCTTTGGTTTCGTAAATATCGTAGGTCCCTATCAAACCAGGGTTCAGACAATTTGTCTTTTTTCTTAATCTTAGGTACATAACTTTCAACGGCGTCAATGATTATCTTATAGAAACGATCTATCGCATCGTTTATACCTAAAGTTGTAAGTGTACCGGTCCAGTCAATATTACTTAAATAATTATTAATGCCCTGGTAGTCAGCATTATTAAAGTCATATACAATTAAGTTATTATATGAGAAAGTATAGGTTTCATCAGCATTACTAAAAATAAGATCAAGCCAATTACCATTCTGATTGGGAGTCGGAGCGACCTGCTGCAAATTGTTCCCATAGAATGTACTAACAAGGTTGAAGTCGCTGTGATCTAGGAGATTAACTGGAATAAGACACTTATCATCAGGTTCAATGATGAATGTTAAATTGGGTCGATTAAAGTCTCTCGTAATTAAAATCTTGTCTTTCTCGTCGATGGATCCCGCAAGAGAGGAAATAACACTGCAAACATCATTGTATGTTGCTTCGCTGGGTTTGGGTGGAATGTGTGTGTTATATTGAATTTGGACATTTTAATGCGAACAATTTTATGCTGGAAAGATTTGTTTGTAGCAGTAGGGATGAGCTCATTTGGGAAATTCGTGTGCACAGCGAGTAAAACACCCCCTCCCCGTGTCTGCCCAGTGGTTAAAAAATCTCGATCATCTCGGTAAATAATCCAATTAGAATCAAGAATCTCTTCGTTACGAAATGAGTCATTCAACCATGTTTCTGTAAGGCACAGAACATTGAAATGGTACGATTTGGCGTCAAGAAAGAGTTTGTTCACTTTACCTCTTATGCCACCGCAGTTGTGGTAGAAGAGTTTTAGGCTACTGGATGAAAGTTTATTATTGGGGACGAACAAATTTTTGGTGTTGCTCTCTTGATCTCCGAAGTGAGGATATATAGTTAAATGAAACCTTTAAATGAAAGCTTTCAGGAAGCTGACATATAATCAATGAATGCAAACTTACCTGATCAATGTATTCGAATTATTAACATTAATGAGCATGAAAGCAAATCTATGTACATACTTGTATTTTTTAAATGAGTAATTCAGTTAAATTAGTTAGCCCAAATTAAATTGTTCATTAATGTACGAGTATTATTCTAGTAGTAGTACATTATTGAGACTTTTCTTTTGACATATGTTACTTAACCTACATTTAATGTTACGATCGATTTGAAAGTGACACTTTTGTCAAATGTCCTTGACTTCTTTATACGACCTGAGTCTATACTTTACACTTTTTGAAATTCTAATGTTAATTTTTCTATTCCGTTTGCTCTTATGGTTATTGTCTTTTAGTTGCTTATTTACAGATTAAAACCTAAACTAACCTAACTTATTCTATTCTTAGCCTAATTACATTGTAACTCTTCTTTGTAGTTTTGGTTGTTCGTGTGTTCTCTTCAAGCGTTACATCCAAAATCGCGTTTCAGAAGAGGCACAGTTCCTACCGACCTGATCTTCAGGATATAAGTTAATAATTTAACGCGGGTAATATTCAAAAAAATATATTTTTGGGAACAAGGCCCGTCTTTTCTTTTCTGAGGTTACAAGTAAACTAAAATTAATGTACATTGAAATTGAAATTGTCCTATGATCTAAAACTGCATACTAAGTGGTTCTCATGGAAATTTGCTGTTTCTCGTGAAAATTCCATACAGTTCCAATTTCATGCAAAATACGATGCAGCCCTGGCGTCAGCATATTTATAATATGGGAACGTGTTAATTGCATGTTAACTCGCCCACCTTTTGATGCGACCGTCCTCGGTGGCTTAAAAAAACTTGATGTCGTTGAACCTTATATTTTTTGATGCTTGTGGGACGGGATGCAACGGATGATGTTGGTTCTGAAACTTGTTTAATCTCGATTTCTGCAATGGTAGGTTTATTATTAAATTTTGCAAATAATTTGAATCAAATAAATGCCAGAAGATGCAATACGATGACTGTGATTAAATCGTAACTAGCTAATTGGTGAGTGGTTGTTGTTTTTCTGATCAGCTGGATTTCATCTGTGTTATTTAGTTGTAGTTTCTTCATTAAGCCCAGTGAAAGTACCTCCTGGTATTCTCTCATTTCTGGAGATGGCTGAAATATAGGGGGTAGGGCGTTCAAGGTTGTTGTCTCGTGATTTACAAATGTCCATCCGTTGATCGTTATGCTTTTATTTTGGATTTTTAGCAGATACGTCCCATTTAATGCGTGAGCGGATCGCTCCACTTCGATTGTTCCCGTATATTGGTGTAAAAGAATAGTGCCTGGGGCGATTTCTTCTATGGTGGGTAGGTGCTCGCTGCTGGTGTGGTTACAAACGGGGATGATGCTTTTCAGTATATTTGGAATACAGGAAGTGTTGCTGATATTTATAATTTCGTTTCTTTTACAAATGGTCAATGTGTTAATTTTTTTACAATATTTAACTATGCCAAAAATTTCGTTATCATTTTTCATTACATAATTGAATTTCAAATCTTTTACATTACTCCTTTTTACAGCTTTTATTAACAAAGTTTCGTATATAGAGCTAGTAGTCAAAGGTATATTGATTACGTACAATATTGAGGAGGTATTTGTAATAATTTTAATCTCGGCGAAGTCTAGTGCTTCTTCAATTGTCGTATATGGAAGGAATTCTTTATCAAATATTTCTGTGGCTAATTTAATCTCCGATTTGGACAAAATGACTGAGTTTATGACTCCTAATTTTGCCCAATGAAATGCTGAATTTATGTTTTCTAATTCTTCTTTTGAAAGTGAAAGTCTAAACTGGGTATCCAAAGTAATCTCATAATTTGTTTGACTTTTTGCTTTAACTAAATTTTGAACTTTGTTGGCAATCATAGTTAATTTGTTAATTCTCTTATTGTTCAATCTGTTGATTATAACTTGTCTGCTGTTATTTTGAAGAAGGTTATTAATTTTATCTTGTATAGTTACTAAATCTTCGTGATCGGGGTTACCTTCAATTCACTTCCAAGTAGTACCGATTAAGTCAAGTGATCTCTTGACTGTTCTAGGTTTGAATTTTGAATTAAGTCCTGGATTTGTGAAGTTTCTAAGATAAATGCGACGAAGAAGGGTGGTGCCTGATTTCATAGAGGTTAAGTAGAGGTTCAATGTCGGACAGGAGGCGTTCGTATTAGCTTAGATCTACGATACGGGTCAACTTGAAATTTCCATCTTGAATTTTACCTCTTCCAGTATGGAACGAAACAATTTGAAAATTCGAGAAGTCCAAAATTTCAATTTCGGCATTTGCAACGTAGAATAGAGACAAACTGAAAGAAAATTTCAATTTTGAATGTGGCTTTTATGTATTATTCTTCCAGATTCAGTCAAAAGAGTTGAATTAGGATTTTCTTTAACTATTTCCTGTTTATACCTCGATGTCAATTTAGTTCCTTTCCTCTTATTAATTCTAACATATATTGTTTGCCCTATCTCGTAGGTTTTGGTCGGCTGTCTAGTCTTATGGTGATTTGTCATGTCCTTTTGTTGTTTTAATTTTAGCTTGTCCACATTTGATAGCCGGATTCTTTCCAGTTCTTCAGGTTCTATACTCGGAATCCGTCCAAAATGTAGTTCGATAGGTTTTTTACCTGTTGTGGAATGTATGGTACAATGATATTCATGAACGGCTCGTTGTCACAGATTTTCAAATGATCTAGGGGGCCCATCCTTTTTCAGACATCTCATAATTTCAGTGAGAGTGCTATGCCATTGCTCCACCTGTCCGTTGACTTTGCTCTTATACGGCGGTGTCTTGTAGACCTTAATTTTGAGGTCATCCTCCATTAATGATGTTATAGAGGCTGATCTGAGTGAACTTTCATTGTCTATAACAACTTTCTCCAGTACACAAAAGTAAAAGAGCAGATCGGTCAGGGGTTGCTTTATATCCTCGATAGACTTAGAGGCAATGATCTTTGCCTGACCGAACTTGGAAAACTTGTCAACGACGGTCAATACTCTATGATTTTCGGTGCTGAACAAATCAATGTGGATTGTGTGTCCTGTTTATGTAGGGATTGGTGTCGGATTTGATGAAGTTTATTGGGGTGCCAATCATCTTTGCTCTCCTTGCAAACGCTACATTGCTTCACCAGATTTCTAGTCTTACCCGCCATCTTAGGGAAATGGAAATTTTCAAGGAGCTGTAGCCGGTTCTCTTCGGCGTTTCGATGTGCTCTTTTGTGAATCTTTAAGATTCTTTCTTCCTGCTCAACTTCGCTTATGATGTCTTCAACAAGCTTTTGAGTGTATCGAATCCGATATGTCTTAACATGTGTAGGATAAACTTCCTGAACACGGGCCATTATCTCTTCGGATGTTAAAAGACCATTAATCGTGTCAGGGTTGAGGTAACGTTTAAGGATGCTTATTATGTCGGTATTCGAATATTGTCGCTTAATAAGGGTATGCCTGGAATAATTTGGAAAAGACTGTTGGAGTTGGTAACTGTCTTCTTCCCCAGTTCTTAAAATGATTTGGTTTCGGAAGACGTTGATAGGCGATTCGGCAGTAGGAATGAGATTTTGGGATGAGCTTTCATCACTGTGTATTGTGGGTGTTAAGGAGTTGATCAGTGTATCTTTAGGAGGCCGTGAGAGAGAGTCTGCGACCACATTTTCCTTGCCTGGTTTGTATATCAATTGGTGATTGTACTCTTCTAAGGTGGATTTCCATCTTTTCATTTTCCAATTAGTATTCTTGTTGCTCAACGCATACGTCAAAGGTTGATGGTCAGTGAAAATTTTGACTTTACGTGAGCCATAGAGATAGCTTTGTAATTGGTTAAGGGCCCAGATGATGGCAAGCATCTCCTTCTCATTGGTTGCATAACTCTCTTCTGTTTTTGTTAAAGTCCTTGATAAAAAAACGACAGGTTTGCTATCTTGTGAGAGAACTGCACCTATAGCATATTCGTAGGCATCAGTGGTTAAATGGAATTCTTTTTCGAAGTTAGGATGTGTTAGAATTATTTCTTGGGAAATGAGGCAATTTTTGAGACTGTTAAACGCATTTAGGGCCGTTGAATCAAGGTTTATTATTTTTTTCTTTGACAAACTCTTGGACACTCGTCCATCTTCCCCTCTTAAAAGAGAAGTCAGGGGCTTCACAATTTTAGCATAATTTTGAATAAATCGGCGATAGTAGCCCGAGAGTCCCAGGAAGGATCCTAGGTCTTTTAGAGTCTTAGGAATAGGAAAATTCACAATTGCCTGAACTTTTTGTGGGCTGGTTCTAATACCGTCACTACCAACTACGAATCCTAGAAATTCGATTTGGTTCTTAAGGAACTCACACCTGTCCAACTGAATCTTCATGTTGGAGCCTTCCAAGGTTTTGAGTACTTTCTCCAAGTTTTTGAAATGCTCTTCCTCATTCTTTCCAAAGATGATGATATCATCGATGTATACGTACCAACAAATTCCTGTGTGCTCACGTAGGATATCATCGAGGGTACTCTGGAATATGGAAGGCGTATTTTTCAGTCCAAAGGGAAGGCGTGTGAACTCGAACTTGCCATTATTGACCGAAAAGGCAGTTTTGGGGATGTCATCTTCCTTTAGCGGTATTTGGTGGAAGCCGCTTTTGAGGTCGACGATAGAGAAGAAATTATGTTTTCACAGATTGGCCTAGATCTCACCTATCTCTGGTATTGGATACCTGTCCGCGATGGTAATTGAATTCAATTTGCGGTAATCGATAACCATTCGATATTTTTTCTCCCCGGACGCGTCCTGTTTTTTAGGAACGATCCACACCGGAGAATTGTAAGGAGATTTAGATGGTCTGATTATTCCATCCTTAAGAAGTTTATTGATCTCCTCCTCAACTACTTCTTTTAAGGCCATCGGGTATGGGTATGCCCTGGAGTATACAGGATCATCTGAAGTTGTTCGTATTTCCCCCTTAACTGTACTCGTGTAAGTTAAGCTTTCATCGGGTTCTGTTTACAATCCAGAACAATTCTTTAAGATGTTTTTCAATTGCAACGTTTGACCTTGATAAGTGTTGTTTTAGAGGAATTAAAAGGTTGGGGTATAGTGTCATATAGTTTTCGTTAGTGTATATCACTGCCTGGAGGCGCTTGAGGGTATCGTTACCGATTATCCCGTCAAAAGATATAAGGCTCGGAAGTATGAAAAATTTTATTTTACTTGTTTTGAGGCCAGACAGATTAACAAATGCATGATGGGTGATTTCTATGCTACCGCCGACGGAATTAGCATAGAAGGTTTTTTTGTTAATCAAGGGATATTTGATGTGTCGGGGTTGAATATAATTTTTATTAGAGCCAGTGTCCACTAAAAATCGCAATCGCTCTCCACTTCCTAAAGTATGTTCAAAATAAGGGAGTGAAGAGCGTTTCAGCCTAAAAAATAAATATCGTCCAGTTGTTCGTCTTGATCCAAATGTGGTTCGTCCTGTGACTCGGTGTATTCCGTCAGAGCATGGTCGTGATTTTGTCCTCTTCTTCGATTTTATTTTCGTATTGTTCGTCCATGGCGTCGTTTAAAGCATCGGCGTTAGGTTCTGTATAGAATACTCTCTGAACCTTGTGGGGTGGATGGTGTCTTTGGGTAGGATATTGTGGTCGTTTTTGAGCAAAATGTTGTCCCTGAGGTCTGTTTGCGTAATTAACTACGTGAGTCCTTAGGGATTGGTCCACGTCCATAGGGATAGGACCTCGTTGGGGTCGAGGCGGTGGTGTGTTGAATGCAAGCTCGCGCTGAGGCTGTTGATAATTTTGGCGATGGAATCGCGGTGGTTGAAGTGCTTGAGGGTTGTGTACCAGTTCAGGATAGAACTCACGCCTGGGTGCTGGAATGGGAGTAGGCTTTGTGGGACCAGGGATCATTTTTCATGGTGGAACTGGAGGTGGATTATTATTGTACCTCCGTGCAAAAGGGTTGGAATTATTGGCATACTGCGCACGATAGTCCATGTTCTGTAGTTTGAAGCACACGTGCAATGCTTGGGGTAAGTCCACTGGTTCCCGAATATTCAGTAGCTCTGGGAGATCTCCCCGTAGTATCCTTATAAATGTGTCCAAACCTTTTTCTCTATATCCTGCGTCATAATGTTCATTGCATCCTGACTTATATCGAGGGATCCCAGTTTATTTAAGATCAACGGCAAATGACTGTACACATCTTGATAGAATTGTGAGATCGTATTTCCACCTTGGTCCAGTGTTGTCATCTGGTATTCCAAGGTGCCCAAATCACGCTTGTCTGCATAATGCAGAGCAAGGCACTTAGATATTTTAGTCCAATTTAAAGACGTATTGCAGGACTCCAAAGCTATATCAGCGTGTCCCACAATTTTATTTCGTATGACCGAAAGAATGCCATAGTATTTAGGTGTGCCTTTAAACCGATCGTAGATTTTTAAGATCCTATCAACGCTTTTCCGCCAAGAGCTGAATCCTCCTGGCTCCCCATAGAACGTTCTCAGGCTCTTAACGACGTCGGGAATCCTGTCCATGTCAGACAAACTTTCATTAATCCCAACATCGATTGATACATCGAGGTCATTATTAGCGTCGGAAGTTGGGTTCATGATAGAACCGAAGATTTCGCTGCCTTGCGTTCGCAGGATATCAGTAACCGCTCGTGAAATTAATTGAGTCAATTCGTTGCTGGTCAAAGTAAGCGGAGCATTGGGCGTATTATTACCACCCAGACGATCGAGGGTAGGTAGTGTATCAGCGAGGCTGTCTAGATTCAACCTCGGAGGTTGAATCAAATTGTTGGGATTAGACATTGTTTCCGAACCAAGATATCACTTCCTTTTCTAACTACTCAATATTTTTCGTTGAACAGCAGGCACTGAATTCACGTACTTTTCAACACGATCGAAAGAGAACACGAATAAAAATCTTTAATAATGAAAAGAAAATATTTAAATCCCACAAAATTTTTTCCCAGCAAAATAGCCGATGTTTCAGAAAATTCAACCAATAGGAAAAAAGCAAAGATTCCTTGTACAAATATTCTTATTTGTTTGCAAAAAAAATATAATACATGTGAATAGGAAGTTATATTACTTTGGCAATATTATTCCTTATTTTGCCTTATTCACTCTGTTTTAAAAAAGGATTCACTTTTGTAAATGAGGTTTGAATCTCCTTTTAACTATTGATTAATTTACTTGCACTCTTGATTTATTTATTTTTTATTTCACAATCAATTTAAATAAAAATCACAATTTTCCACAAAATTTTTCACAACATACAATATAAATATTTACTTTTACAAAATATTGGCGTAATTTTACTAAATTTACTTACATAAGCAACATTCCTGTATTCATAGCGTTATCCCAGCGTCAGAAAATTAACAATTTTGAAGTGTTGGATATCCTTCGTCAATTGTGGATCCTTGAACGCTGCTCCTTGTGTTCCTTTTTGCGGTCCTTCGGTTGTGGTAGCTACTAGGTGTTTTCTTTCCGGCTAATTTTCCTCGCTTAAATCGTAGTCGTAATCAGGTGCTTGGTTATCGCGAACCGCTATTACAACTTTTCGAATTTGCGAACCGATTTGCAAATAAAAGGACCATCCGCCAGTCTCAGCAAGATGTACGACGAAAGATACTTAATAATTACCTTGTCAATCCTTTTCTTATTATTTGCAAATTTGAGGAAATAACGCGTGAGTAAGGGCCACACTTCTTGGGCGCCAGTTAATAATTTAGCGCGGGTAATATTCAAAAAAATATATTTTTGGGGGCAAGGCCCGTCTTTTCTTTTCTGAGGTTACAACTAAAATTAATGTACATTGAAATTGAAATTATCTTATGATCTAAACTAAGTGGTTCTCATGGAAATTTGCTGTTTCTCGTGAAAATTCCATACAGTTCCAATTTAATGCAAAATACGATGCAGCCCTGGCGTCAGCATATTTTTAATATGGGAACGTGTTAATTACGTGTTAGCTTATACGGAAGTTATTTTTTATTTATTTAATCAGTTATTGTTTATTTAGTTTTTATTTTTTTTCCGATGGGAGTTCAAGTTGATTTAGCCCCTGTAGGTATTGCGGGGCGGTATATAATAGAAAGTGGATTTTAGGTGGGTTGGTTGGGTTTCGGTGTTAATCTGGAACTCTTGGAGGATTCTTATGGGAGAGAGATAATATGGGTTTTCGGAGGTGGGGGTACTATTGAAAAGGTCCCGGATTAGATTTGATTCATGTATCTCCTATATAGCTATTCGCTTTTTGCTTGTTTGAAGCATGTATTGCAGGATGGGGGTCACTTTAGATTCTTGGTCACGAACGCTGTTTTTAAAGTATTTTTATTGGGGCGTCGGTGTTACGATATACATTTACGGAGTATCCTCCTCTCAAATATTTGCAATTCTTCGGCTACTGCTGGTGAAATTGTTAGCCAGGCCGGGAAGGAGTATGTGATAATGGGCTGTGGCGGATTTACCGGGTAGGCAAGGTAGGCAGCTGCCTAAGGCGGCCGATTTCAGGGGCGGCGAATTTTTATCGCTTACACCAGATATAACGCTACTTTTTGGGTTGTCGAAAAAACAACTTTTTATATGAGAGCAAAAGTAACGAGCCTGAATCATAATATTCAAATTTGCCGCCCGAATTGTAGCGCTATGAGTGAGTATACAGTATATGTGTGTAGGGTAACTATCATACTTTCTCTCTCTTGTTTGCCGAGTGACGCGTTTTCTGTCGTTTTTTCTACTGCGTCATTGCGCGTTAAGAGTGTCCATACATTTTCCGCACGTCCAATATACACACGAAAATATAAATACTGGCGTGAATTTATCTTCAAATAAAATGAGTGACGGACGACATCGCTTGAGTGGTTCCGAATATCGTAAACAAGCTGCGAAAAGAAAATCCAAAGATGATGAGGTTATAGCAAAGGCTCGTAAACTTTCCGCTTATTTTACCACTAATCAAACTGCTGCATCAGACATTTCGAATACAGCAGCAACAAGCGAACTTTCTGATCTACAAACATCAAATTCCGCAGGTGAGTTGTAAATTCTATGTTTACATGGTTCTCTAATTTATTGTTTGTTACTTTCTGCGCTGTCATAGTAATATTTATATTCATTATTCTCGACGGAAATTTCACTTTATTTGAATACAACACATAAGAAATTCAAAATTATGGAATTGACTGAAAATTATAAATTATTACAGATGTTTCGACAAAATCAAATGAATTTGATGTTGGAGAAAAAAAAACAATGTAGCGATGGCGAAGTAAAGGAACCAGAAAAGGAACTTGGTTTTAATTTCTCTGCATTGCAAGATGAGATTGGTGATCAAGAAACTTCCGGAAGAGGGTCCACAGAACATATGAAACCAACAGAGTTCGACGGAAAAAAGTTTGAAATCAGCAATGACCCTGCAGAATGGGTGATAAACGACTCATTTCGTGATTATATCGCTAAACATAATTACAATCAAAATAAGCATCTCGATTTTGCGCATTCGAAAAGGGTAAAAAATAATGTCGTGCGATATTTAAGTTCATCATTGTTCGAGAGAACACTTTTAAATGGCGGGAAAACTCCACGTGTCTGGTTAGTATATTCTGAAAGCAAAGGATTCGTATATTGTGCTCCATGTTTTCTTTTTGACGGCGAATCATCTTTTGCTGACAAAGATGGATTTAGCGATTGGAAAAACGCAGTCGTAAGAATTAGCAAGCATGAAAATTCGGAGAAACATCAAAGTTGCTTGAAAGCTTTTAAGGATAAGGCGACTGCTTTGGGTAGAATTGACAAAGCTCTAACAGCTGAATATGATAAAGAAGTAGCCTACAGGCGAAATGTTTTGAAACGAGTTGTCACCGTTATTAAGAGTTTAGCTTCGCCTGGATTGCCCTTTAGAGGACACGACGAAAAATTTGGTTCTCTTCACAACGGAAATTACTTGATGTCTTTAGAGTTGATAGCTGAATTTGATCCATTTTTAGCTGACCATATTTCTAGATTTGGAAATAAAGGCAAAGGTAGTACTGGTTATCTGACAAAAACCATCTGCGAGGAGTTCATCCAAATCTTGGCTATCGAGGTATTAGATGCAATTATACGAGAAGTCAATTGTACGAAATACTACTCAATTATTGTCGATTCCACACCTGACATTTCACATGTCGATCAACTGTGTTTCATACTGCGATACGTGAAGAATAACGGTATGCCCGTAGAGCGCTTTGTGACATTTTTACAAAATGTAGGCCACAAGGCTGCTAATATGGATGATGCTGTAAGTTCAACGCCGGAAACTCTGCGAATTGAAATCAAAAATTGTCAGGTTCAGTCATATGATACGGCACGGAATATGTCAGGGATATATGCGGGGCTTCAACAGTTGATTAAAAATCGCAACAAATATGCCGAATACGTTCCTTGTGCTGCACTTTCTCTAAATTTGGTTGGCACTCATGCGGTTGAAAGCTTTTCAAGAGCTGCTGATTACTTCAACAATCTTCAGAGCTTATATAGATTTTTCACAGCATCTACAAGTCGCTGGGAAATTCTTCAGAATTGCTGCGTAAAATCTCAGAGGATAACTGTCAAATCATTTTCAATAACACGTCGGTCAGCTCGCAATGACGCCGTGTTGTCAGATTTACAGGAAAGATGTCTGAAATATGAGAAAATCAACAAAACATTTTCTGTCCTCATTGACTTGGAAAATTTGGATAATGTTCATATACGAGAAAAAGCAAAAACCTTACAAGAAGCATTTAGTCAAGATTTAGAAACTTCAATAGCTGATGAACTTATCCATTTCAAAGCCTATCTCAATTGCAATCAAAAAAACCCTAAGCAGCTGACCCCAATCGAAACCTTTGAATTTTTCAAAAGAAATGATCTTAATACAGTGTTTCCGAATGTTGACATTGCATATAGAATGTTTCTTTGCATGGCTGTCACGAATTGCAGAGGTGAAAGATCGTTTTCTTGTTTGAAGCGGATCAAAAATTATTTGAGGTTATCCATGTGTCAAACTCGTTTGAATTCTTTGGCTGTATTATCTATAGAGGCCGAAATTGTACGTTTAATCGATTGCAATCAGGTATTTCATGAATTCCACTTCAAAAAGCCCGGCGTAAATACATGTTAAAAATAATCTTCGTAACTATACGTCACAGACTTGTTTATAAAACGTTAATGATATAAAGAGTAACTACAGAATCTATTGTGAAAACGATGAGAAAAAATCAAAATGAATAAATGATGTTACGTACAGTAGTAATAATAATCTTCATGAACCTGAACTTATTTATCGTAACTAACCTGAAATGTATTATATTCTGGAATATACACATCTCACATACCGTATACTTATATACAACTCTACTTACACTAGATATAACGCTACTTTTACGAAAAATGATGACAAAAAAAAAAGTTAATCAACTTTTTCTGAAAAGGGCGGCACTTTTCTGCATCTGCCTAGGCGAACTATCTCAATCCGCCACTGATGATGGGGCGAGTTAGGGTTTTATACATGACGAGTTTCACATTTGGGAAGACGGATTTGGAGGATAGGAGGGGTGAAATTAATGCAGTAGCTCCTTTGGCTTTGTTTATTGCTTTTCTTGCATGTGGGTTCATTTTTAACCGGTTGTTGAGGTTCACTCTCAAATATCTAATGTTATCTTTTGGGTTCACCGTGTCCCCTTCGATAACCGCCCTTATCAGTTTGCTTTGCTGAATAGCTAGTTTGTGCCCTTTACCAATCGTGTTACGAAAGCATATTATTTCTGATTTAGCAGCGTTGATTCCTTCCCCCAATCTTTTAAATAGCATGCTATAATGTCAACTTCTCTTTGCACCATTTCCATGGCGGAAATGGGAAGAGTGTGACTGGCTAGAATTAGAATATCATCCGCGTATTTTTGATTCTGGTTGTGGCGGCGGTATGTGGGATGTCGTGTGGGAAGAAGTTGAAGAGGTTTGGTCCACTCCAGACAGGATAGGTATAGGTATTGAAGTTCAGTGGGATATTTCAGTTTTTAAATATCTATTTTGTAGGAAGCTATCAAGGGTACGTTTGAGGGCCAGGGGACAGTTGGAATACATGAGTTTGTATTTTAGTCCATCAGTCCAAACGGAGTCAAACGCTTTTTGTAAGTCTAGTGCGCATGCGACTGTGCATTGTTTGTTTGTGTTTTGTTTTGTCATGCACAAGCATAATGGCATGTTCTGTGGATTTTTTGGGTTGGAATCCGAACTAAAACTCCGGAATTAGCTTCACCGAGAATGCTCTAAAGCTTCGTAGTATGATTCTTTCCAGAATCTTGCCAATATTGGAAAGTAAAGAGATTCGCCTGAAGTTTTTTACGTCTCGCCTCGTTTCCATCTTTCGGGAAAGTAACCATTGTTGATGCAATTGTTGAAGATGATTGTTAAGCTTTTGACGACAATTGCCCCGGATTTCCTTGGTACTTTATTGGGAATACTGTCTAGGCCCAAGGAAGTTTTGTTATTAAGACCAGCTAGTATATTTTCTACTTCTAACACGTAGATGAAAAATTCCCCGAATGTTTCATGTTGGGGAGATACTGCCTTGTTGGTTTCGGAAAATATTATAAGTTATGACCCTTGGTAACCAATGTTTCTAGTTCTTACAGCCGATATCATTTCCTGTGCTCTTTCGTTCTCTGGGGCTCTTTCTCTGTACAGGTTTCCGTAGAATGAGGAGACAACTTGCAGCTTTTCTTCAGGTGTGGAGTAGGGTAGCCCTCTGTGCTTGATAGGGTCTCTGTCGATGTTAAAATTATATGACCGTCGGCCTGTGAGTATATTAATTTCTCGAAAGACGTCTCAAGATGGTTTGAGTAAACTCAATCTCCTTTTATAATCTTCATTCATCTCACGTCTTATTTGCCACCTTATGCGGTTGGCTAGTTCTGTGATTTCCCCTTTGAGAGCGACGTATTCCTGGTTTATACGATTACTGTGCCGGTGGAAGATCCGTTTAAGCCTTTGAGTTTTCCGTTTTTGTTCCTTTATCTGTGCTTTGGTTTCTTGCGTAAGGCATTTGTTTAGCAATTTTTTCGCTTTGTCTTCCGCGGCAAGTGCATACATTCGTTTTACGTATAAACTCGCTTAAGTTTTGAATGTGGATATCAGTTTCCTAGTTAGATAGGATTCGGTTTACAGGGAGAGGGGGTGGATAAATCGTCTTCGAGGTCTTTTCGGAATGCCCAATCAACAGAGGTTTCGGTATTTCTTCAAAAGTGGTTAGGTTATTTAGGTGAAGGGTTAGTTTCAAACAATCGTGATCGGCTATCGATGGAAGGGTTGCACATTGGTAGAGAGTTGTGTTACCAGTTAGTAGGTCTTGGGACACTAGAAAGTTGTCTAAGAGTGAGCTGCTTTTTGGGTATGAGGGGACACCTGTGTTGACGATGTTTCATGTTAGAAATGCGCTCGACAGGAACCATTGATATAATCTTTGGCCGTTTGGGTTCCGCGTTGAATCTCCCCAATGCTCATGTCTCGTGTTGAGGTCTCCGCCGAGGAGGATAGAGTCGTGATTAGCAGTTATTGTTAGTATTCCATTAAGGGTCGGTTCTATTGAAGGTCCCAGTTTTCCTGGGATGTAGATAGACCTAATTAGTATTTTCCCCTTACCACCATTTTGTCTTCGCATGTTTAAAGTTGCTAGTGTGCAGGAAATATCATCTCGACATGGAATGGCGGTGCCTCTGCCTGCGTTGTTTCTAAGTACTTGATAATTTTCCATTCGGGCCTTGTGTGTCGGTTTTAAGACTGTTTCGTTAAAGAAAACTATGTCTGGTTAAATGGATTTTGTAAAGTTAGACACGAATATTTTTTTGCCGTAGAAAACTTGAGAGTTTATGTTGAGACAGATAGTAATCAGATTATTAACCCCCTTTCAGGTTAAGGTATAGCTCGATGAGCAAAACTGGCTTGTCCTGTGTTGGCGTGCTATCGTATTTTGACCAGTTTTGGGCAACCTTTTTTAGGAGTTCACCTGGTGACACTCCTAAAACTTGGACTATTTCGGAGTCGAGTATTTGAAGGGAGTTCCCTTGTGATACTGCGGTCCGGGGCATAGTTGAATTTCTTCCACTAGTAACTTCCGAGCATTGAGGTACTGATTGTGCTGTTGTGGCTGCTGCTATTGGCGTTTGGATATATTCGAAAGATGGGGTTGAAATGGGGGTTGTTCTTTTATTTTTCGAAAACGCTATCTTGTCAATCAATCTTCTCCTTTCCATGCATCCGGAGAAGTTCGCAGAGGAAACAGAAAGGTTGGTTACTTGTTTTGTCAATGTCCTTTCTTGGGCATTCTTGGGGGTTGTGGTACTCACGCAAGCTACACATCTTGCCTGGAAGGCACACTGCGCCGAGATATGGTCGAAGCGCTGACATCTATAACACTGGAGTAGGTCACTCCTTCTGGGCTTTTCCCATGTCGCTTTCTGATGAAGGATGAAACGGAACTTAAGGAGGCGGTCTTGGTCTTCTTTTTGGTTGAGGATTATTTTGTATAGGTCTAAGTTCACGCCGTTCGCTTTAGACCATCCGGTGGTTAACGGTAAGACATTGTCGATTTTGATGCCCGGACATTGTATTTTGATGCCTTCTCTGACCTGTATAGCTCCGAATGCCAAGTCTACACCTCTGAGTATGACTGTGTATGGTGTGAAGGAGTAACTTTCCGCTTTAGATCTGCGGATCAAATCCAGTAATTCATCATGGATGGCCACTTCGTCAACTGTGATTTTTAATTTGCTCGCGCTCAGGCGAGTAATTCTATACTTCGTTGCGGGGCTCCTTTCCATGATATTTTTAACCGTCATTGCCTTCTACGAATATAAAAGGACACCATGACTTTTTCTTTTCGGGGGCACACGTGCTTTGATAGGAGGTTAGTTTTTCTTCTCGCGAAAGAGGCGCGTAAGAATTTGGATTATGTGGGGTTGGTGCTTGGATAAGAGTGAGTGACTTTCTTTTAATTGCCAATTTACCTTGAACCATTCTAAATGCTTCCGATTGCATGTTGATCCGGTCGATAATTACCCTGTTTGGCGTGTTTGTTGCAGCCTGCTCTACTTCCATTGTTGCTAACGGTAGTATTTCTTTCCTGGCCGCTTTCATTCTTGGTGGGTGCGCCTTCTCGTCATTGTCCGCATCGTACCATCTTTGGATATTTGGGGACCCGCTTTGTGCCTCTGCTATTGCCAGTTTTCCGAGCTTTATTTCCTTTGTTCTGCTATACTTGTATTTTTTTTTCTTTGTTACTTTGATTTTTGACACCTTAGTGTTTTCGCTTGCGATGTGCTCGGTTTGACGCCTCCCTATCGAAAAAAACTATTATTCTACATTTCTAAACACTTCGACCAGGATATCCGTGCATGTAAGTTAAAAATTTACTTATACTTTTGACAAAAAAATTTATTAATCACGATCGGGAGAGGTTCTCCGTCGCGTTCAAGTTCACATAACACAGTACAGCTTATTCTAATTCATATGTCTTATTCAAATCTAATTACTGCTGCATTCGAAATTGCTTGCATTTCCAGACTCGTGGTAAATTTGTTGCAGGTTCAGCAATTTTGCATTCTCACGTACTGGCTGATGGTATTTTACTGACACAATGTCTGGCACGTGTTAGCGTGGGAATGCTCGTTAACTCTTCCCCGTATAAATTCGGATATCCGCATTCCATTGGAAATATGGCTGGTCGTAAAGTTTCGGGGTCGAGTAGTACATGCTTTTGCGAGGCTCCAGAGGAATTGAAATTGATTCAGTGCTTGATGACAGGTTTGTTTTTGTGTCAGGCTTTATTGCTTCCTCCTTTGCAGCAGGCTGACTGATCGTGATTTGGGGACTGCTTTTACAAAAAGGTCTAAGAAATATAACGATTAGTAATATTAAAAGCATAGAAAAACTTATCCCATAGTAGAACCAGCGATCAAGGAGGTTTTGATTTTGCAGAAGTCTATCCGCTTTTTGTGTTGTTTATTCGCAGCTCATTCATGACTTCTAAGGAAAGGATTTCACGGTATTGTTTTTCGAACGGTGTAGGCTGCAGGATAGCTGGAAGGGCTTCCCTTATTGAAATTTCTTTGGAGATGAGGGTTTTCTCGTCGATCGTCACAGTAGCGTTGTTGAATTTTATGATAAATGTGTCGCGAAGGTTTCGGAGGTCGTTGTCAATAGTAGCCATTCCTTCAAGATCGTTGACAAGTATTATATCAGGCACAATTCCTTCGATGTTTGGGATTTATAGGCCACTAATAGTGTTGCACGTTGAATTTAGACTCCTGAGGATGTGAGGAATACAAGCTGAGTGACTTATGTCTAATATATCGGTTGGCTTACAATTGGTATGCGATTGTATGTTTTGCAGTCTCTGAGGATGCCATATATTTTGACTTGGCCTCTTAAGATGCTATTGTATAGGATTTCTATAATTTTGTTTTTTCTTCTAACTGGTTTCACAATAAGTTTGTCAAAATTTTCTTCGAAAGCTATTGGGATTTTGCAATGTATAAGAGTGATTTCCCATAAGCAACAATTTTTACATCCGCTGATTGTAATGCTTCTTTAGTTGAAAGATATGGACATTTTTCTCGGTCTAATATTTCAATTGCTTGTTTTATTTTGTTTCTAGATAACATCAATGAATTAACAGTTCCAGTTTTAGCGCAATCTAAAGTATAGTTTATGGTCGTTAGTTCTTCTTTTATCAGTCTTAGCTTACATTGTATACTAATGGCTAGATCATATTTGTGGTGCTTATTTGATTTTACAAATTTTTCTATTGTGTTGGAAACTTGCGTCAAATTATTTAATCGTTCTGTGAATGATTTATTTATAAGTACTTTGTTATTATTATTTTTTGGGACATTATTTATTTTATCTAGAATTCTAGTAAGGTCATCGTTGTCGGGACTTCCGGCGACCCACTTCGAGGCAGTTCCGATGAAGTCTAGTGACCTTTTCGCAATTTTCGGTCGTAGCGGTTCTAGCAGTTGTTGGATTTGGGATAGCTCGTGGGTAAGATAAGGATATGAAGGATTATTTCTATCGATTTCTCGTTCAAGTACGTTCTCCGTATCTGATACAACATTTTTGTATTGCCCGATATCCACATCGCGTATGATATTGAAGTTCCCCGTTCTTATTTTTGCCCGACCGGCCTTGATGGTTATGACCTGGGAGTTTGTATAGTCAAGGACTTTGAATTTTTGGGTTGCCACATGGAGAGTGAGTCTAAAAGAAAATCAGTTTCGTATATTACTTTTGTGTACGATTTTCCCGGATTCACAAATGACTATGGTGTTTTTATTCTCTTTAATGGTTTACTGCCTATACCCTGGGATGAATTTTGGCCTACTCTTCTATTCGTTTTAACAAAAATAATGTCGCCGACGTTATCGTTTTTTAAGGGCTTCTTTTTTAGGGTTTTGTAAAATAATTTTACAAAACCCTTCTAAAATCGCGTCCTGTCTGTCTGTCTGTCCGTCCGTCCGTCCGTCCGTCCGTGTGTCACAGCAGTTTTTCTCGGAAACTACTTAAGCTAGGAACATCAAATTTTGTATGTAGGTGTAAAGTGGTGATCTTTTCAAAGTTCAAATATAAAAAAATTTTATAAGGCATTTAAGGGGGGTTTCCCCATATAGGGGAGTGACCCCCCGAAAAAAAATTTCATTGAAGGTGGCCGATATGGGTATCAAATGAAAGGTCTCGATGAGAACTTTTCAAAACAGGTCTTCGTTTGGCAAAGTTTGCTTCGAGGGGCGCACAGGGAGGGGAAATACACGAAAAATTTGTGTCCCCCCCTCGCGATTGGACACCTGTGATCCGAAAAATCTGAAAAAAATCAGGAATGTAGGCCTTGGTGAGTACGACAAAAACAAATACGTTAGAAGTCGCAATTCACTCAACTTTGTTAGTAATAGTATGATGTATCGATTTTATGTTTTCTTGAATAAAATCTTAACGGTGCCCTTAAATTTCATGCAATTCAGTACACTAATGACTATTCATAAGTTTAATTCGTCCTGAAAGTTTCATAAAGATCGAATGGTATTTAATGAAGTTAAAGCGATTTGAATTTTCCTGTATTACTATGGAACAATATGCGCTGCATTTATTACTATGGGACCATGTGGCTATGGAACAACATGCGCTTTTTACCGACTCAGACACTACAGTTTTGCTAGGATGTGCATGAAAATTTCAGGAATGATAGGTGTCATGTAGATCTTTGAGGATCGGTTCAGCTAGTGGTATCAGTAGTCGTAAAACAAGAAAGTGGCTGTTTTAAATGCGAAGATTGAATAATTTTGAGTTAGTTTTTCCCAACTTCAACGTTTAAGGTGCATGCTTAGAACACTTGATTCAATTTAATGAATGACTGAAGATGAGTACCTACAATTAATGCTCCTAAGTGAAACAAGTCAAGGAGGCGGGAGAGAGCTCCTAGCAAAAGGGTTTTGTAACCATTCTAGGATTCGAAAAAATAGGCCATGAATCGATGATAACAGTACAGGAGAATAGCCCCTGAAAAAAAAAATTCATCAAACGTAGCCGATATGAGTATGAAATGAACGTTTTCATGGGAGCATTTCAAAACAGTTCTTAAACTGTCAGTTTTTGCTTCAGTGGGGGCACAGGGGGGAAATACATGAAAAATGTGTTTCCTCCCTCGCGAATGGACATCTGAAATAATTATCAAGGGAGATATTTATAAGTATAACAATAAAAAAACCTCAGGGGTCGAAATTCGTTCAACTTTGTTAATAATAGTATGATCTTTGTATTTCATAGTTTCTCCAATAAAATCGTCTTTGACATGTATCTTGATGTGATTCGATCTGGTGACTGCATTTTGTAAATTGAATACAAAACCCTTCTGTCATGAGCGTAGGTCTGCTTACCCAACTTTTTTTTGAATAATTTGGATGCAGAAGACGTTTATCGGCGTTGTCGCAAAAGGAATCAGGTTTTGAGAGAAGCTATCGCCGATGTGTTCAGTTGGGGTAAGTGAGTTGGCTTCAAGAGGGTTTGACGGTCTCGAAAGAGAATCAGCCACGACGTTGGCTTTGCTTGGTTTGTATAGGAGTTCATTATTATACTCCTCAAGGATTGTCTTCCAACGTTTCATTTTACTGTTGGTATTTTTGTTGCTCCTCTCACATGGTTGGTGATCCGTGTAAATTTTGACCTTCTGAGATTCATAGATAAATTTCCTGAATTTTTTCAACGCCCAAATGATGGCCAACATTTCTTTTTCGTTCACCGCATAGTTTTCTTCGGTTTTACGTAAGGTTCAGGACAAAAAGGACATTGGCTTGTCTTCTTGTGAAAGAACAGCACCGATGGCATAGCTAGAGGTACCCGTAGTCAATTCGAATTCCTTTTTGAAGTTAGGATGTGATAGTATGACGTCTTTGGATATTAGAGTTTTCCTGAGCTTCAGGAATGCATTCATTGCCGGTTTGTCTAAATTGATTGGTGTGTTTTTTGGAATATGCTTGGACACTCGTCCATCCTCCTCTCTTAAAAGTGATGCCAGGGGCTTTGCGTTGTGGCGAATAAAGCGACGATAATACCCTGACATTCCAAGGAAGGATCTGAGGTCTTTCAAGGCTTTTGGTCGTAGAAAGGAAGCAATTGCTTTGACTTTCTTCGGGTTTATTTTGATACCGTCGGCACTGACTATAAAGTCCCCAAAATTCGACGTCGCTTTTCAAAAACTCGTACTTATCTAGTTGTACTCTCATGTTCACCTTTTCAAGTGTTTTGAGCACTATTTCCAAATTTTTGAAGTGTTTGGCCTCAACCTTGCCAAAGATGATTATGTCATCTATATATACATAGCACCGTAACCCAATGTGCTCATGCACGATGTCATCTAGAGCACACTGAAAAATTGAGGGTGTATTTTTGAGTCCAAATGGTAGTCGAAGGAATTCGAATTTACCTTTATTAATGGAGAAGGCGATTTTCTTGATCGTTGCTTAAGTGCATGAGTCAGCGGCCGATGATCTGTATAAGTGGTGAACTGCTTGCCTTCGAGAATGCGCTCGAAACGGCTGATTGCAGTGAATATGGCTAGAAGCGCCCGAACGTATGCCGAATATTTCTGCTCCGCATCTGAGAGTTTTCGCGAGAAGAATCCTAGTGAGACGTAGGTACCATCAGTTAGCTGCTGATCCAAAACTGCGCCTATGGTGGTGCCGGATGCATCCATGCATAAAGCGGGCCGCTGAGTGGATGAGAGAAAAGCTGAGGTTGTTGCAGAAGCTATAGCCTGTTTGCAGAACCTCAAAGAATCGTTGGCCTGCCCGGACCAGGCAAGCTTAGCTTTCTTTTTCGTGATTCCTTTAAGTAAGTCGGTGAGAGAATCTTGCAACATAGCAGCTTGTGGAATGCAGCACCGTTAAAAATTCAGCATTCCCACGAAGCGTCTGAGCTGCGTAGTGTCCTCGGGTCTTGGGAAGTCGATGATGACCTAGGTCTTTGGCAGAGTTGAATGAGAACCTTCTTTCGACACGTGATAGCCGGAAGATGTTACCTGCGGCTGGGTGATCTGATATTTGGTCCAGTTATTTTGGAGGCGTGCTTCATTTAAGGTCGAGAGAAGTTTAGCGAGGTGCGCCTGATGCTCTTCGTGGCTGTCTGAGCTGACGAGAAGATCATCCTGATATTTACGTACGAATGGTAGATTTCCGAGGTTATGATTACCTGTACGCCGCATGGTTTGAGTCGCATTCTCCAGACTGAGTGGTATGACCAAAAGCTCGAACAATCCAAAAAGTGTCGTGACTGCTGTCTTTTCATTGCCTTTCGGTGCCATCGGGATCTGGTGAAAGGCTTTGTGAAGATCGATGATCGTAAACACTTTGCCTTGAACATCCTGCAGCAAGTCCTCTATTACTGAAAGTGGGTAACGGTCGGGGCGGATGATTGCGTTGAGCTGGTGATAGTCACCAGCTCAACGCAATCCAACCTTCATTGTCCTTCGGCACCATGTGAAGAGGACTGGCCCACTGACTCGCTGAGGTTCGGATGATTTTCCGCTCTAGCGATTCGCTGAATTCGCTAAGTCGTTCACCTGAGAATCGACGTGGTCGGGCAAATACTGGCAGGCTACTAGTAACGATGTGGTGCTGAAAGGGTAGATTAGGAACGTACGCGATCTCTTCAGAGCAAGCAGAGCTTTTGGCGAAATTGTCGATAAGCTTTGCGTAGACCTCTTTTAGAGATCCATGAGGCATGATTTTCGTCGCAGCAACAATAATAGAGTGCACTTCTAGAACTGGACCAATTGAACAAGGTGCTGAAAGGCTAGTGCGACCATTTAGTAAGCGATGATTTCGGAGATCTATGAGAAGTCCATGGTGTTTCAAAGCGTCTGCTCCGAGAATTGCTGTATGCACGTTTGCGATGATAAAGCTCCACTGAAAAGGGTGGCGTAAACTAAGGTTTAAGCTGAGCTGTCTCATTCCGAAGATTGCAATAGGCGTTCCGTTGGCTGCAGTAAGAATCAAACTATGTTTTTGAAGCGGTTTCTTGACAATGCTTTTGGGAATGATAGAGAGTTCCGATCCTGAATCGACGAGAAATCGGATCGAGAAATAGTGGTCCAAGACGTAAAGGCAGTTTTCTGAAGAGTTGCCCATGACGACCGCCAAAAGTATCGCCGGCTTTAAAGGTTTCCTGAGACGGTTGTGCCTGAGCGGAAAAGGAACAAGGCTGCCTGCAATGTTGTGCGCGTCCACCGTACCTAGTGTGGTACCAACAGTTCCCCGTTCTTTCATTGGGACCTGGTGTAGAGGAGCGGGCCTGAGGCTTACGGCCGCTGCGGGATACTGAATGGCTTCTCTGATCTGGATCTTTTGTATTTAATTGGAGCTCGCGAGTGATGTTCATGAGTTGGGCGATGGCCTGTCGCATTGCGGATTGCTCCTGCGTTGGCAGATCGGGCGGAGATGCATAGCCAGACGAAGGCGTTAAAATTTGAAATTGAGAAGTCGCTATGTCATTAGCCTCATCAGCTACAGTAGTGAGCTCTTCGAGTGTATGGCCTCTTATAGGATGCTGTGGATGCATCCTGCTGTGGTAAAAGATCTAACCACTTGACTCATAAGACGTCATCTCCACCACGTGTGCCGGCAAGTGTCCGTATGTGGCGCAGTTTTGCGACGGCCTTTTATCCCCGAGCTCAACTTGAGTCAAGAGCTTATGGAGCTGCGCGTCAATTGAATCGGTGAGGCACGAAACTATGGCTTTCTCAACGTGTTACAACTGTCTGCCACCGGCGGCGTACGGAGAATGTCAGAAATGTCCGCAACTGTTTCAAAGTCCAGTGCTCCGATAACGAGGTGATACTTTGTTGAGTCCGAAGCTATTATGTGCACGTGAAACTGTGACTCAATCTGAAAGAACCATAGTTCGGCAATTTGCAGCTACTCACGACACTCACCTGTTGCTGCCCGGTGGGCTCCAGAGCCAAATGATCACGTTTTTCGGCTATGATCTACTCGGGGTGGTTCCCTACACTCATTTTGGAGCTTGCTGATGATTTACTTAACTGCGTTTGCGAGTGTTTTTTGAGTTACCGTCTGACAAAAGCACTGAGTACAATTTACACTGCCGAATGAGTTCACAGTATTATGCTTTTCTGTGGCTCTTTTGTTTTAACTACGGGGTCATCACTTTAGGGGACTGAAATGGTACTTCATTAGCACTAATAAATTTATTCGCGAATAGAAATTACAATTTACATTTCACAAGGTATAAGTTAGGCTGGAATTAATGTGGAATGAAATGCGCGTCTTACTGCTCGTGCCATAAACTACCATGTATCGCAATTCTCTTTTTACTCGATGGTCGCTGCAAAGAATCCAAGCGTCGCCAAGGAACGAATGACGATCAAAAGGAAAACGCGTCTATGATGCATGAAATGACGTTGTCACACTCTGCATGTGTGTGAGTTGCATCTCAACCAAGCCACGCAAAAATCTCCCTTAGTATAAAGCGGGGGCGCTGCAAGGCGCTGTTAGTTCTTTTACAATGGAGGAAAGTAAAAAGATTAAAGTGCCACTGGACATACTGTAAGTGCTGTTGAAGATACAGTCTTGGAGAACATTGGTGACCCCAAAAGACCAAAAATAGCCGCAACTACCAATAAACAATCACAGAAAACCTTTAAAGCTCACCAAAAAATAGATAGAAACCCCATGAATAAAACATATAGACCTTCAGCTAATGCCAAAGACGCCATCAAGACCACCATATCCTTCCCTAACCTAAAAATTACTCCAGACGCAGACTCAGAACTCAACCTGTCTACCCCTGAAGCTAGATTTGAATACCTCATGTCCTCAACACTCTCCGACTCAAATAATTATTACAAAAAATTTTATAATTTCAATAACTGTCAAAAAGTCCAACTCGTCACCGATGACGTTCGCTCCCGCCAAAATTGGCCATCGAACTGTCAGCTGTCTTTTGCCTTCGAGTTGACTGCTGTAGGAGTGGCTGCCATTACTACCAGCCGCATTAGGCAGAAGCTTATTGCTACCTGTTACTACAAGCTTATTAACAGCTGCTGTTGGACGTTCATAATTGCAATGTAAGTTAAGTTAGATGCTAAACTATTGAAGTTTCTTTCTGAAGAATAACAATATGACCGATTGAAGTTAACTAAAATGTTCTTGAATTTTATCACAGCAGAGAGTTAAAAATTTTAAATTGTGAGACTTGGTTCGCGGAAGGTGTACGTTGTTCTGATGCCATCTCAGTAAATCGCGATTTGTCGTTGGGGAGTTAGGTTACCTTACGATTGACGACAGGAGGGAAGATCCAAATACGGCGAGTATAGTTATTTTCCCCTTTTGCTTGTGATCATTCTCCTTTGGAAGATAAGGCACGTGCCAAGTTTCCGGCAACCGCGTTGGCAGCTCAAGTAGGGCCGGTGGTGAAGCGGCTGGTGTCCATTCTTATCTGCGGTCCACAGACCCCAGCTGAATAAACCCTATCAATGCGAACAAGATTAAAAGAGATTCAATTATAAATTATATACGTCTTTCAATTAATAAATATTTTAATAAGAGGTATGTTGTTATGGATTGAGAAACATCCACTATTATATTAGCCTCAATGGGTTAATTTCTACTATTTTTGCGCTGCCTTTATGACAAAACCCCTTAGTTTATTGCAAAACTACGAGTAGCATTTAATAGTCACGTCCTTGCGGCACGAACGCTTAAATGTCCGCTGTCACGAAAATACACGTGACATTAAATTGTGTTTGAATGCACATTAGCGATAAGGCACATCGCAAGGCAGTCAAAATTAAGTAAGAAGCAACAAACGAAGAATGTCCCGACATTAATTCTCTTGTCAAGATGTCTTTGGAACGCAAACGTTTAAGAAAGGAAAGTGGAACCAAGAGAATGATGATGATATGGATCTGGTGGTATCTTCAAGTTAAAGTGGCAATTTGTGAGACTTCTCCAAAAAGCTTGATTCTAAGCTTCGCTCACAATCAGCAAGATGGGAACGCGCTTAGGAAGGACGTAGGAAGGATATTCCATAAAGCAGGAAATTTATAGTTCCTACGAGAAGTTTTTGCTAGACTTTAATGTGTAAGTAAATGATAAGTGCTTGCAATATGCATAATTGAATTTCGTAGCTCTTGAAGTGATTACATTTCTTTTGAGGGAATATTTTAAGTAAAATTGGAGCTGGTTGCAAATTTTGCTTTTCAAATGAATTCAAACAATTTTTTAATGAAATGAACCAATATCAAAATAAGTTCAATTCAACTAAAACTTTTCCACATTTTCCCCTAAGAGTAGCATGATTTTGATTATCTTTACCCTAATTAATTAATTACTGGGATTTATATCAGGTCGATATAATGTCCCTCGAAATTATCCTTTTTTTTTAACAATTTACCTATTCAGATAAATATCTCGTCGTACTATCAAATCATACTAAAGACTTTTGAAAATGCACTTATAAATAATTATGCAAATTTTTTTCCTTTTCTTTACCTTTTACGTCAATGCATCAAAAATTCCATAAAATACAAGAAGGGACTTAGAACTTCGTGAATCAATGAGAAGCTGCTTTGGATATAATTTGTCACTTTTAATCCCTCCTTCATTATGAAAATAAGATTTTAATCGTCTGAGCGGTGTTCCCAGAGAAAATCGTAAACATGTTTTAATATCATTTCCCAGTGAGGGTTAGGAGAGATTAATTTCTGTTGTTGTAAGGAAAACTTAAAATTTTCTTCAAAGTGCGTCTTTTATTGGGGATCATCTTATAATGATTTCGAAAACGACTTTGACATTAAGGTAGCGATTTATGGAAGTAAAATATTTGATTTTTTGGACGACTTAGCATTAGGGGGTTGTTAAGTATGGCGTACGTTTTAAATTGCACCTCAATGTTTGCTATGGTAGTAAAAATTGGATGAAAAATATAAGAATTTTCATAAGATGTGTTTTCTTTAATAAAAAAAGTTTGATTTATATTCAGTTCACAGTTCTACAAAATAAATATTTCTTTCGGTGCCATAGATATCTCTGCATATTGCGAAATTTTCAAGTACGCAGTTTAATAACGTTTTCATGAAAGTAATGAATTGGGAGTTCTTATGATTCTGGTATATTTTTGTACATAAATAATTAACATTGAAGTCGGTTCTTTAGAACGCAGGTTACTGATAAGTTTTCATTTCCCCTCAAAATTTGCTTTCTATGCATTTCCTTCGCACATACATGCGTATCGTGACTCTACCCAGCATCCTTCACTCAGCATAAAACACCCGAGATCTCATTTATATAAGAAGACCGTAACCCACTCCGGACACCATACTACATATAAAACGGCCCAAAATCTCAGTTATCTGGGGACGTACTATGGCGGACAAAACTCGGTACATAAATCCAAGCTCTAAGTAAATTTTTTTTATTACAGGTAGCTTAAAAATTGTTGTTACACCTAATACCTTGCATTTTTACATAAATAAAAGCTAACAATATCCATATAAAAAGCTCAAGAAAATTTCAAATGTTTTCATAAAGTGCACTAAGTTTATTTGTTAAAACACTTTTGATCCGTTTTGGCATAATTTCTACCAGATTTTGAATTATTTGGCCTGGAATTTTGGTCCATTCAATCTGAACACTTTCCCAGATTTCAGCCAATGTTATGGGAGCAGGTTAATAATGTGACAGGGTCCTTTTCATAATCGGCCATAAATTTTCAATAAGATTGAAATCCAGGCTTTGTGCGGGCCACTGCGTTGCCTGAAATAATTCCTCAGTAAGCCATTTTTTGACAATAATTGCAGTGTACTTTGGTTCTTCATCCTGTTGAAAAACTATCTCATCTGCCGAATAGGCGCATTCATCAATGACATCAGGTAAATTCTTCATATAGTCTTTCGTTTTCATTATACCATTGATTTTAACTAATGGGCCAAGGGTCCACCATGTAAAACAGCTCCACTAGATAAAATATCCACCAACGTGCTTCACAGTTTGTTTAACTTGGTGGTTTTGAATAGTTTCATTGGGTTGTTGCCAATAATACTCCTTTCCGTCTGACTGGAAACGAATTATTTTAGTTTCATCTGACCAAAAAACGCGTTTCCAGCCTTCAATAGTCCACAGAGTATGCTCTTTACAAAGCTTTAACCTTGATTGTGTGATAAACATAAGCGGTCGAGCAGCCCCGTAGTGATCAGGAGTGGTTGCTCCTGAAGAGATAAGGTGGTCACCCCGTCGAAACTGCTTAGTTTGTTGTCTTACTAGTTTAAAGTAAACTACATCCGTCCAGTTTCCATTCTTTAGGTAGAGATGAGTGGTTCACTTCAGCTACTTTAACATCTTTAGATTTAACATTCCCCTTGTAATGCTTCTTTCGAGAGATAAAAATTGATTGGAACGTAGAGTAGAGTACGCGTGAAAAATATTGGTAAGTCTAAAAAGTAAAGACCCTTTTTTTTGTCATTTTTCGACTGAATATTTCTTTTGTTTAAAATTGACTTTATTTAAGTATATATAACGCATTATTATCTATGATCTTTTGGGTTGAGCCATTATTCCATATGTGAAGAACTTTTGTGGTTTATCGGCAAAAAACTTGGCCAAGTGATTTTCACACTCCCTTTTTGAGGTGATTTTTTTTTTTGCAGAGACCGAAGCTATGGTAGTCTGACGGTGCAAGGTCTAGACTCTACGATGAATGCATCAAAATTTGCCAGCCAAGCTCTGTCAATTTTTGCCGGGTCATCAAAGATGTGTGTGGTCTGGCATTGTCATGATGAAAGACAACGCAATTCTGGCCGGTTTGTTGGATTGCTTGTTGCAATCTTGTTAATTGCTGACAATACAGAGCCGAATTGCGAGTTTGGTTAGGTTCATGATAAATAATTCCCTTCCAATCCCACCATATACACAGCATAACCTTATTTGGTGTCAATCCTGGCTTTGAAGTCGTTTGTGGTGATTAACCTTTTTTTGACCAAAATCTTTTTCGAACGGCATCCTCGTATCTTATCCATTTTGCATCGCCCGTAATCATTTGCTTAAAAAATGGCTCGATTTCGTTGCGTTTTATGAGCATTTTTGAAATGGAAATTCGGGTGATCAAATTTTTTTGTGTTAATTCATGCTGCACCCAAACGTGGAGCTTCTTTGTGTATCCAGCCTTACGCAAATGGCTCAAAACTGTTTGGTGATGTATATTCAGTGCGTGAGCAATGTCATGGCTGCTCATGTGCTCATGTGTCAGTGTTCTTCAATTTTTTGTAAGATTTCATTGACTTTTTCAGTGATTGGTCAACCTGAGCGAGGTGCGTCTTTGACATGAAAATTTCCACAATGAAAGCGAGCGAACCAGTATCTTGACCGTAGACACCAGACATTTTCTCACCAGCCTGCGATGCATTCTCACCTTGATCGTAGTGATATTGTAGAATATAACGAATTTTTCAGAAATTTCACTCATTTTTTAATGACACGAATGACGAAATACAAAACTGTCCAGATTTAATTGTAGACTGGAATGTCACCTTTCAAATACATGTCAGTTTGACTCAATTGATTGATTGATTGGTATTGCCCGATATATGACAACAAACAGTATCTAGTGACAAACAAGTTGGGTAAACAGGCCTACGGTCATGGGTAAACATACCTACGGTAAACAGACCTACGGTAAGGCAAGAAACTTGTCAAAGAGGTGTGCACGTTTATAAGAAAATCCATTGCATCTGTACTTTCAACGGTCGTCATTTTGTTGCAAACTTATAAAAATCATTCAAATCATGAATTCCCCAAAAATGTTTATCATTGATCTTATTTGAAAATTTCAAGAAAATTAAATCAAAACTGCAGTGTCAGATTCAATGGAAATTCCGTAAAATACCAAAGTCGTGTGTTATTGTTGTTGTATTTGGAGAAATTTCAAATCACCATAACTTCCGTGAATATGATTAGATTTTCATCAAACTTGCAGAGTATTAAGAACTTATGTGAAGCTACTACTAACACTCATTGAATTTAAGGGTATCCATACGATTTTAATGGGGAAAATGTGAAATTCAAATATACTATTATTAACAAAGTTGAGCGAATTTCGCCTTCTAAGGTTTTTGTTGTTGTTGTACTCATAAACGCCTACCTCCATAATTTTTTCGGATCGCAGGTGTCCAATCGCGAGAGGGGGACACAAATTTTTCGTGTGTTTCCCCTTCGTGTGCCCCCTCTGTAGTAAAAAATACCAGTTTAAGCCCTGTTTTGATAAACTCTCGTTAACACCTTTCGTTTGATACCGATATCGGCTACCTATGATGATATTTTTTTTTCGGGGGCCACTCCCCTATGTGGAGATACCCCCCTTAAGCACTTTGTAATTTTTTTTGTGGTGAAACTTAGAAGAGGGCATAACTTTACACATATATACAAAATTTTATGTTAGTAGCTTATACGGTTTGCAAGAAAAAGTGCTGTAACATACGGACGGACGGACAGACGGACAGAAAGGCGTAATTTTGTAGTGTAGCTTGGTGGTTTGACAAGAACTCGCCTCATATGATCCCGCAAATGTTAGTCGTCAAGCACGCCTACGTGGTCGTTAAGTGAAGTTAGTTAGCTGAGCTCAGTGTTGTTTATAACTCGCCGACACTTGTGCCAGACCATCGGCACCCGTGTCATACACGGATAATTAGGAAAAAAATCATTACAGGGGGAAAACACCACCCTCCTTCGAGTTCTCACATTTTTAGGGTTTTGTTAAACAATTTTAAAAAACCCTACTAAAATCGCGTCCTGTCTGTCCGTGTGCGCAGCACTTTTTATCGCAAACTACTTAAGCTAGAAACATAAAATTTTGTAAGCAGGAAAGTGGTGCTCTTTTCAAAACTCAACCCCAAAAAATTTTTAAAAGGTATTTAAGGGGGGTCTCCCCACATAGGTGAGTGACCCCAAAAAAAATTTCATCAAAGGCAGCCGATATGGGTATCAAACGCAAGGTCTTAATGAGAACTTTCCAAAACAGCCGACATTTTTTGCTTCAGGAGGCACAGGGAGGGGAAATACATGAAAAATTTGTGTCCCCCTCTCGCGATTGGACACCTGGGATCCGAAAAATCTGAAAAAAATTATGGCGGTAGGTGTTTATGAGTACAACAGCCACAAATACCTTAGAAGTCGAAATTCGCTCAACTTTGTTAATAATAGTATGATATTCGGATTTCTCATTTTCCCTAATCCAATCGTATAAGTACCCTTAAGCCGAACTGATATTAAGATAGTCCTACAAAAGGTCCTTAAACTTTCTAAGTGTGATGAAAATCGAATGATATACATGGAAGTTATGGTGATTTGAAATTTCTCTAATTACAACAACAATAGCATATGATTTTGGTATTTTACGTACTTTCCATCGAATCAGTCACTACAGTTTTGATTTGATCTTCTTGATATTTTCTAATAAGGTCAACAACATTAATATTTTTGGGCATTCATGCTTTGAGTGATTTTTGTTGGTTTGCAACAAAATGGCGATCGTTGAAAAAAAAAATGAAGTATTTTCTTTTAAACGTGCACATCTCTTTGACATATTTCTTGACTTTATTCATTGCTGGTTACTGCATTTCTGAGAAATTGAGTACAAAATCCTTCTAACATGAGCGTAGGTCTGTCTACCCAACTTGTTAATTTTGCTGTCGCCAGACGAACCGATTCAATTTTTATTGTTGCCCTCACCATTTGATATTAACGTAGCATACTTTGGAGGGTTCCATAAAGTAAAGATAGAGTCATCGATAAACTTTCTTCTGGTGTGTGTTGTTTGTTTTCTGGATAGTAAGGTCTATAGCATTCTCTGAAATTCTTCGTTCATGGGGGCTTAGCCACCTGAACATACCGATGATGTTATAGAGCATTACAACCTTTAATGTTGCCAAGAGAAAGGTTTTTACATTTTTATACAGTTTGAAGTCGGACAGTTCTAATTTTGGATAAACTGATGGTGCCTGGGATTTTCAAATACACTGCTTGGATATACGTCAGTTTTTGCTGGGAGCTAATTGGATGACCGGCAGTGCTAAAACCCGCATTTTCAATTAGTCCTGACCAACACCCGGTTTGTTTTTATGATTGGCTAGCGGTTTTTCTTAGCATACTTTCGTAGAAGACAGGGACTTGTGTCCAAGGAGAGGGGCCTAAAATTACAACGACCATCTCTTCAATGCGGAAACAATTGTTTCTTCAGTAATGAAGGGGGAAATCCTTCAGTCTGTCCATGCCTGCGTCGGCATCAAAGAAACTGCCCTGTAATAAACATAAGCAGTAGAGCAGCTCCGTGGTGATCAGGAGTGGCTGCTCCTGAAGAGGTTAGTCGGTCGCCCCCTCGATACTGGTTAGTTTGTTGTTTTACTAGTTTAAAGTGAACTACATCCGTCAAGTTTCTATCATTTAGGCGTATATGAGTGGTTCACTTCAGCCACTTTAACATCTTTAGGTTTGACGTTTGCCTTTGTGATGCAGCGACCTTCTTTAGAGAAAGTAACGGTTGCTTTTTGTATTATGTTTCCGTTTGCCTCAAGCCTCCATGTCCGCTAACTTTAACGAGGCAAAAAAGAGGTTGAACTACTATAGACTAGCTTAATTGACACATAATAAAACATTTCTAAAGATAATAAAAACTGATTGGTACGTCCCGTAGAGCAGAATACGCATGAAAAATATTTTATAGTGTTGCTTCGTGACTCGACAAGAACCCGCCTCATATGATCCCGCAAATGCTAGTCGTCAAGCGAAGCTAGTTAGCTGGGCTCGGTGTTGTATATAGCTCGCTGACACATGTGCCAGACCATCGGCACCCGTGTCCTACATGTATAATTGGAAAAAAAATTCATAACACATGACTGCGGACACTAAATCAATTTTGTGCAGGACTCTTCTTACTGTACGATCGCTTACATTTATATTAAGGGCCTCCGCAGCAAGCTTAAATGTCCTTGCTCCCTTTGTGGCCATTAACCGTTCTACGAAGCGGGCATCACCCTTAGTCGACCACCAAGATTCCTGGAGGCTTCGGAATTTCAGCGTTTTTTACTACAATACATATTTTAAGTTTTTTCGCTATTTTCCGACAAGAACATTCCTTCAAACTAAGAGATATAATCTCATTTTCGACTTCACGAGAAACTTTTTTCATTTTGATTTACATTCCACAAGTATGACTTAATTTACACAACTAACATATTTAACAGTCATTAAGTTTCACTTGAATGTTAGTATCGCGAAAATGTAAGAAATACTAAAAGTAACGGTCAATAAACCAAAACAAGTTGGGCAAACAGACCTACGCTCATGTCAGAAGGGTTTTGTATTCAATTTACAAAATGCAGTCACCAGATCGAATCAAATCAAGAAACATGTCAAAGACGATTTTATTGGAGAAAATATGAAATGCGAAGATCATACTATTTTTAACAATGTTCAATGAATTTCGACTTTTGAGGTTTTTGGTATTGTTATACTCATAAATATCTCCCTTGATAATTATTTCAGATGTCCATCCGCGACAGAGGAAAGACATTTTTCATGTATTTCCCCCCTGTGCCCCCACTGAAGCAAAAACTGACAGTTTAACAGCTGTTTTGAAAAGCTCCCATGAAAACTTTCATTTCAAACTCATACCGGCTACGTTTGATTAAATTTTTTTTCAGGGGTCACTCTCCTGTGCTGAAATCATCGATTCATGGCCAATTTTTTCGAATCCTAGAATGGTTACAAAACCCTTTTGCTAGGAGCCCTCTCCCACCTCCTTGACTTGTTTCACTTATGAGCATTAATTGTAGGTACTCATCTTCAGTCATTCATTAAATTGAATCAAGTGTTCAAAGCATGCACCTTAAACGTTGAAGTTGGGAAAAAATAACTCCAAATTATTCAATCTTCGCATTTAAAACAGCCACTATCTTTTTTTACGATTACTGATACTACTAGCTGAACCGATTCTCAAAGATATACATGACACCTATCATTCCTGAAATTTTCATGCAAATCCTAGCAAAACTGTAGTGTCTGAGTCGGTAAAAAGCGCATGTTGTTCCATAGCCATATGTTGCCATAGTAATACATGCAGCGCATATTGTTCCATAGTAATACAGGAAAATTCAAACCGCTATAACTTCGCTAAATATGATTTAATCTTTATGAAACTTTCAGGATAGATCAATCTTATAAATAGACATCTACGCCCTGGATTTTATTGAATTTAAGGGTACCGTTAAGATTTTATTCAAGAAAACATAAAATCGATAAATCATACTATTACTAACAAAGTTGAGTGAATTGCGACTTCTCACGTATTTGTTGTTGTTGTACGCACCAAGGCCTACATCCCTGATTTTTTTCAGATTTTTCGGATCACAGGTGTCCAATCGCGAGGGGGGGGGACACAAATTTTTCGTGTATTTCCCCTCCCTGTGCGCCCCTCGAAGCAAATTTTGCCAAACTAAGACCAGTTTTGAAAAGTTCTCATCAAGACCTTTCATTTGATACCCATATCGGCTACCTTCAATGAATTTTTTTTTTCGGGGGGTCACTCTCCTATATGGGGAGACCCCCCTTAAATACCTCATAAAATTTTTTTGTGAACTTTGAAGAGATCACCACTTTACACCTACACACAAAATTTGATGTTTCTAGCTTATGTAGTTTCCGAGAAAAACTGCTGTGACACACGGACGGACGGACGGACGGACGGACGGACAGACAGACGGACAGACGGACAGACTGGTCGCGAAACTAGTAGGGTTTTGTAAAATTATTTTACAAAACCCTTAAAAATGCTACAAACCACCCTGCATTCAAAGGAACTCAATGTGGACAAAACTGGATTCAAACGGTTCTAGAAGAATTAGAGCGAGTTTTCTATTTTGTGCATTTTTTAAAGTTTTGTGTTTAAAATAATTGTAGGTAAGGGCTTAGGAACCTCAAAACAAAAGTAATTACTTTGACAGAAGTGATAACAAGTTGGGTACACAGACCTACGCTCATGTCAGAAGGGTTTTGTATTCAACTTCTCAGAAATGCAGTCACCAGCAACGAATAAAGTCAAGAAATATGTCAAAGAGATGTGCACGTTCAAAAGAAAACCCATTGTTTTTTCTATTTTCAACGGTCGCCATTTTGTTGCAAAACAACAAAAAACACTCAAATCATTAATACCCAACAATGTTAATGTTATTGACCTTATTTGAAAATTTCAAGAAGGTCAAACTAAACTGCAGTGACTGATTCAATGGAAAATCTATAAAATACCAAAATCATATGCTATTGTTGTTGTAATTGGGGAAATTTCAAATCACTATAACTTCCGTGTATATAATTCGATTTTTATGAAACTTTCAAAGTTAAAGAACCTACTTCAGGGCTACTTAAACATCGAATTCCGTTAAGTTTAAGGGTACCTATACGATTTTATTGGGGAAAATGTGAAATTCGAATATCATACTATTCTTTGCAAAGTTGAGCGAATTTTGACTTCTAAGGTATTTGTTGCTGTTGTACTTATAAACACCTACTTCCATAATTTTTCTCAGATTTTTCAAATCACAGGTGTCCAATCGCGAGGGGGGGGGGGGGGGCGACACATTTTTCGTATATTTCCCCTCCCTGTGCCCCTGGAAGCAAAAAGTGTCATCGTTGTCATTGTCATTTTAGTAAAACGGACTTGTTTGGCTGGGATACAAAAGCAAAGCATTATTTATACAGTACGTCACGATCAATACTGTCTTATGTTTGCTTGAAATCAACGAAAATTACCCAGTAATTTTCAAGTACCTGCTTGACTGTAAACGATTGGTCTGTCGTCGATCTATCTACTATGTAGCCACTTTGATACTCCCCAATAATACTGTTAGTGTATGATCTGATTTTATTTTCTATGTGCTTTGATAATATTTTGTATGCCATACAAAGTAGTGATATGTCTCTATAGTTTTCGTACCCTATTTTGTCACCTTTTTTGTAGATAGGTCGGCATATGTCCATCTTACCAAATAAGCTGCTTTTGAACACTGCTGCGGCCTAATAAAATGAGCTCCACTGAAATCTCATCAAAGCATAGCGCGTTATTATTCTTTTGAGCCTTGATGGTGGATGGAACTTCATTTAGAGATGGTGGGGCCAATGGATCCTAGGAATATCTGCAGGCTCCAGTGTTTTGGAGCTGTCTTGAGTAACTGGGAAGATCTTGAAATATAATGCCCATCTTTCCTTATCAGTGTTGAGGTTGCCAAAGTTATCATGGCAGAACATGGCCTTGGACTGGTAAACTTGCTACAGAATTTTCACTGCTAGGTATGCTTTTCTTGTGTTGTTGCTAGCTAGATTTATATCGATACTTCTCAATTGGTTAGCATAGTATTTTCTTTTCTCAATTAATGATCTTATTCGCTACTCTTTTGAGATTTTCATAATGATCTCACATCAATCTGGTTTTTCTACCTAAGTAGTGCTTGTACGCCTGATTCTTTTCATGTAATGCATTTGGACATTCATCAGTGGACCAATCGTTTCTTTCCCACCGGGCTTAGTGCCCAGTAGTCATCCGATCTACCATGGCCTTAATTACCACTTTACATTCCCTCCACAGCTCTTTACTTGTTTTTGGCAATGTGTCTGATAAGATGGGAGCTAGCTGATTGTCGACAGCCTCTGTTTAATTTTTTGCCACAGACGCCGTTCGGAGCCTTTCAATGTCGAATTTTTGTAGAGTGTTGGTCTTCACCGAATGCAACGAATATGTTGGTATGTAGGCACATCAACCATGCTCAGGGGCCATCCTTGATGGATCAAAACATGGTCGACCTGGTTTTGTGGGTTGCCATCTGGGGATGCCTAGGCCATTTTGTGTATACGCTGATGTGAGGAGCAAATTCAACTTATGAATATGTTTCTTCTACATGCAAAGTCAATCAGGCACTGGCCGTTGTCATTTGTTTCATCATGGAGGCAATATCCCCCGATGAGATAGCTCTTTGCCAAACTCCGCTTTGAAATCACACAGAATTATGATAGTGTCGTTTGTATACAATGAGTCGACTAGTCTTTCCAGGTGATTGTAAAATGTTTCTTTCGCTTTTTTCAGTCAGTACGTTTATCAGCCAAGTTTTGAAGAATTTTGAGACGTATAGCACACATTCTATTGACTACCTCAAAGCAAACAACGTGTGATTTATGCTCCCAATCCAAAATGAATGCCACTCCAAACTCCCGCTTTTGAGCAGGCATCCCACTTTTGAATATCTTGAATATCACTTCCAGTGCAGTTAGATTTCTGAAATGCTAGTATGTTTAATTTACTCGTATATTTGCTGGCTTGTTATCAGGGGTCCTTAACAGCACTAGAGTGAAGTAGAATTGGAATCGCCATGAAGCAGGATATCAATATTTTGGGCTTTGTGGGGAAATCACCTGTAGCCAGCCAAGTTGGTACTTGGCTGAAATAATGGCACCAGCTTACGCCTCTACTGCAACTTCTAGGCGCGCCTAAAAGGGAACGCAGATTGTCAAATGAAAAAGCTGGTTTCTGGCTTATATTTTGCAAAATAGTAGTTACCGAATTTACAGCTTGCTGCTTCAATGCTATATAGTTACTAGCAAGCAAATGACAATATTTTTTACCTTCTACTTCCTATTTGTACTTATTCTAAATGAAATTTTTTGTGGACTTGCATTTTCTTGCATGTCTTAATTTTACTTGGATGTTCCTTTTTCTCAATGTATCATACAATTTTATATTAACCCACGCTGTGAGTCAATGCATGAACTCTGCTTCATGTTACATATGCGGAAAAGTTCAAAATGGAAACAAGATCCATTGTTTATTATGCAGCTTTATTGACTCATGGTCAATGCCATTGTTTAGGTTAATATATTTAGAAAAGAAACTTAGTTTGCAGAGCATCATCATATTTCTTTTAATGAGTTTGGTAACATGTGTATTTGGTTTTGTGAATGTTTGGAGAAAATGAAGAGAAAATGAAAGCTAGGCAAATTTATTGTTTATAATTCGAAGTGTGTGAGCTTCAATTTGGATGAAACTGATTCAGTAGGTATTACATTTGAGTAGATATACCACCAAGGTAGTTCAAGGATCTGATATTACAGGATCCCATGCCATAGTCTTTTTTTTAGGTTGCGAGGTCGTTGCCGTAGATCCAATACATTCCATCGTTGTAACTGTGTCTTGACTCTGTTTCTTGTTTCACTGGGCCGTAGATTTTTCGGAGCACATTGCGTTAATATACGTCCATTGCCTTTTCGGATTCGCTCGTCAGGGTCCATGAGACTGAGACAACAGCTGGAGGATGATTCTTAATTGATCAGCTTTGTGGCTGATAATGTAGCACAAGTGGCCACACGCACCGCCAAATAAGTGCAACTTAGGCCAGGTTTGCTAATGCACAGGGTGAGTGACTGGATGGCTGCTCGTGAGTTTCATGTAGCACTAGAAAAAACCAAAGCGGTTATCCCGACAAAGAAGAGAATTTCTAGGGTAAGGACGACCACAATTGGGGAAGTACTGGTTGAATCGAAACCGTCAGTAAAATATTTGGGCTTACCGAACAACTCGACGACGAATTTCTCTGAGCAAATCAGGCCAATGGCTGATCAAGCTGCTTCAGACATATAGATTCTGAGTTGACTTATGGCCAACATAGAGGAATCCAACCCGTCAAGAAAGTGGCTTTTGATGAGTGCCGTAGAGTCAGTACTACTATATAGTGCAGAAATAATTAGTAATGAGCTGTATTGGAAACACTTGGCACAGGCATAGAGAAGAAGAGCACTAAGGGCTGCATCTTCATATTCAACAGTCTTGTAGCGACTGTCTTCTACCTGACCCAGCTCTTGAGCGAAGCGTGTGTTTTCAGTCCTAAGTGTATAAGATTAGTTAGTTGTAGTTCCTCGATGGTAGGTAGAACTAAAAAATTAAATTTTTTGATACTTTTTTTTTTTAATTTAGCACATAGAAAATGAACTTAAAGACAAAATCTAAATGGCCACCAATCTGATTTTCAGCACTTCGAACTCACTCGCATTCAAACGCAATTCAATGTCTATAATAAACTTGCCTTCTTTTTTCCACTACTACAATAATAATAATAACAAAGATTGCCTTTAGAAGAACTAGGATTAGTTCATTTTTCCTTTTTCACGTTTCTATAGTTTAAGAATTCCGACATTTGGTTGTTAAATAATGTTGTGAATTTACACCGAATTTTCATTAATCTTTTCTACTAATTGCTTACTGTACATCCATTTAGCGTCAATTTTGTCTTGCCTGCACGTTTATACGAGTATTATTAGTTATATTTTGACCACAATGTTGGTGGTAGATTTTTGGTACGCCATCGTTAATATTCATTTCACTTCTTTTCAACTCGACTTTTTTACGTTACGACCACTCACTAAATCTTTTAATTTCCCCGTCTTATCGAATTTCAATTCCCGTACAAACTTTTTGTTACCACTTAACTTCTCATCTCCACCAGTTTGCCTACCTCTCAAGCTGACTGAAAAGTCCTGCCTCTTCGATCCCGCCAAAACTCTTCTCGGTCAAGAGTTCATCTGCCAGCAAATGCCATTGTCGACGCATCCTGTTCGAAAAGCACACAGTTGATATTTCATGGCACTTGTTTGGCTGGTTCTTCTCAGCTGTACGCTTAACAACACCCATATTGTCACTACGCAAGCAACCAGCTGATGCAAATTGTTGTTGCCAATAACTACCAGATGTTTACACTACTGGAAAGTAATGTAAAATCTACTATTGAATGACGCAAACAAATGTTCACTCTTGTTATTGCCGCATATTGGAAAGAAATTACTGCAGACTGGATACTCATCCATAAGCAACTTTTGGGTGCTTGAATTTTTAAACTTTGATTGCTAATGATGAAAAATTTAGCTAGATGAGAAATCGTTCCCAACATGTGATATTTGCATTCGAGAAAATGACTCAGACCCTGATGCCTTAATAAGCCGGGCTAAGGATGGACAATCCGAATCTCTCACAGGTGTCTTTAGCATAAAATGTCCCAAGTGACTTACTGGACTCATCCTCAATCTCATATGATAGATGCCCAAAACGCCGACGAACCATTGCAGGAATAAATCGTCGACCAAATTTAGCCGCAAATCGATCGGCTGTATTACTCACAGCGAAATCTTGCCCGAAAAGTTTCTGACCCTTGAGTAGCTCACGGGGGGCGAGCCCGAAGGATGTAACGTTGAGCTCCCGTATGGTAGGTTTTTTCCAATTTAGCTCTGACACGGTCTTTTACAGCTCGCAAGCGTTCACTGTTTGCACTTAACTGTACTTGCCTCCATCCTCAAAAGCATTTAAGCTTCTAAGGATGGCGTACACAGAGACATCTGCATAGGGTGATACCGAAACATGAGAAAGTAGGGCGAACATCTTGTATACACATGAATTGGCTTGCGGAAGGCAGAACATGATTTCGAAAGATTCTCGTCCCACTTGCTATGGTCGGACCATACGTAGGCTCTGATGGTGTTCAATGTTGACTGGTTTGATCTCTCCGACACATTTGCTGGCGGACAATGGTATGAAGTTAGTCAGTGCTGTACTCCATAGTCATTCATAACCTGAGTGAATACCTTGGAGACAAACTGCACACCATTTTCCGCGTGAAGTCATTCGGGAATTCTAAAGGTCAAAACAATTTTGGGCCTCAAATATCGCACGAGTGATTCTGGAGTGGCTTTAGCCATAGGCTTGAGCCAGATGAACTTGGTGTAATAGTCCAGGACCACAAATAATTGGGTATTTCTCAATTTTGAACGAAAATATAGACCCATGTGGTACATAAACAGGTCCTGCATCGATCTCACTAAGCCTCGTAATGCACCAATAGAGTATGTGCTAAATCATAACTTGACGCAAATGTGGCCAATAGTAATATCTTTGCAAGACTTCTGTTGTCTTACGAATCTCACAATGCAAGCCCCGGAGATCATCATGAGCTCGTACTAAAAAAGCTTGTCGGTGACCCTCAGAAACCTATAATTTTGTTCGGAGAGGGTTTGAAGTCAGCGTTAAAGGGGAACCATACTCAGGGATTAATTAGCCTTCACTTCCCATCTACAAAAACAAACAAAAAATACAACATTGTGATGAAGCATTAATTAGATGACTATATAAATAGATTTGGTATTGTACTATACTCAGGCCCTTATCATGCGATGGCATCAATGTGCATAGGACTGAACTCAAAGTAGTAACTGATAAAATAATTCAGTCCAAGGATCCAGTATTGCACCAAAGTCAGCACCTGATGCGATATCCGTATCAAGCAACATCGTACCGAACTCAAATCAAGTACTGGATAAATGGCTGTGCTAAGGTATGTCTGATCAGAGTGCTATCATAATTCAGAATACCTGATCTTATTCCTTGTCGGTTAGTATTCTTTACACTGAAGAGATTTATGGGAAACACATGCAGACTATAAGAAAAACTTCCCCACTGGACCCATACTACAGAGGTTAGGCTAATAATTGGCTATGGATTGATAGCATAATGGTGGGTATTACAAAAAAAACGATTAAAGGAGCTAGAAAAATCCAGCACATAGCTTGTCTAACCATACTTCAGCTTCAAGGGTTCCGCAAACAAATGCAAAGGATAGAACGTTCAATCTGATGCCCCTGATACTCCTTGACAGATATTTCCTCAGAGCCATATCACTTGCGAGCATTAGAATAAAATCAGCAAAGAGGTTAACACAACTTCTTCGATCGAGTTTACTTTAAATTTTTGAATCTAGGAAACAATTTATTTATTTATTTATTCCATTTTACAGACTGAATAATCCAATAACAAAATGGAACGCAAAGAATAAATACAGCAATATTTAAATGAAAAAGAATAATCAAATGTCAATAATTGAAAGTTAAACTAATAGTAAGTCTCTTAGTTTATTCTTAAATGCTATGTAAGAAGAGGGGAAGGGACCAAACTCGAGATTATTATGATTTTGTACGGTTCTTAAAATTGGTGAATGGAAATATAAATCAGTTCTAGCATATGGGTAACGAAATAAGAATTCATCCGAAATGAACGAGATGTTTGTCGGAAACGCAGTTCAGAAAAAATATTTAACGGGACTTGATGGTAGCAGAATTTATACAAAAAACATTTGTCTAAATAAGTGCGTCGGGATATTGAGATGGAAGAGGTAGGAAAGATAAACGACTTTCATAGGGCTGATACGGCAAATTAAACTTAAGGAAGGAAGGATAAACCCGAAAACTCTAGACGCCTTAGTAATCACATTTAAAATATGTGCATCAAATTTGAGTTTTGGATCAAAAGTTACTCCAAGTTCTTTATGACTGAATACTTCAGAGAGCAAAGCATCATTTATTATATAATTAAAATTAATAGGAGAGTCCTTGAGGGAAAAAGTCATTTTATGACAATTAGTAGTGTTAAGACATAAATAGTTTGAAGCACATAATTTATTTAGAGCATTCGCATCAGTTTGGAGCAGCTGACAGTCTAAATGGGATTTGACTGCTCGAAACACTTTGAAGTCATCAGCATACAAGAGAAATTAATTACAAAGGGAAGATCATTTATAAACAACAGAAAGAGAAGAGGCCCAAGAATTGAACCTTGTGGAACGCCAGATGAAGGATAGAAAGGACTAGACGTAGTACCAGAGAGACTTACTCGACAGGGACGACACGATAGATAAGATGACATCCAAGATAGAAGAGCACCCGAGATTCCATGAGCTTCAAGCCTACGACAAAGAAGTAAATGATTCACAGTGTCAAAGGCCTTGGAAAAATCTGCGAAGATCACATCAACTTGCAGTTGGTTATCCAAAGCTCTTGCAATACTATTTGTGAACTCCATCAAATTAGAGGTAGTGGAGTATCATTTGAGAAAACCATGCTGCTCTGGAGCAATAGTAGGACCTAATGAGCTTGAGAGTCAATTATGAACCAACGGTTCAAGTAACTTTGGAAAGCAGGAAAGTAAGGAAATAGAGCGATAATTGGAAACTGACGTAGGATCACCACTTTTAAAAATAGGCACAATATTAGCTGTTTTCGAAGGGTTAGGGAAAGTACCAGTACTCAAACTTAGATTGAAGTGGAGAGATAAAGGAAAACCAAGCGATGAGGCTAACGGCTTTACAAATATGTTTGGCAAACCATCCGGCCCAGGGCTGATATTAGGATCAAGAGCAGTGATCAATAATTCAACTTCAGATGCACGCAGCCTGCTAAAATTAGATCTTGCTTCAATAGTGCCGAGTGTTTTCAAGACACGATGTGTCTTATCTTTTACTCCTAGGGCACTTAGCACTCGCTTTGTAAACCAAGGCTTTTGATTTGCTTAACGGGATGTCAGAAGAGGCGTAAAATAGTGAATAAGATTGTTAATATGTATGTAAAATTTATCCAAAGTAGCCTCACAATTTAGGCCTTTAAAGAACTCAAGCCAGTTGACTGAAAGTAATTCTGTATTAATAGCTCCATAGTTAGCTTTAAAAAAGTGAAGTTTTGGAGTAGGATGAGGTTTGTTAAATTTAATTTCATCGAGGAGGATGGTGCCGATTAGGAGGAACATACGGATGTAGGGCTTGAGAAACAGATAAGTAGCTAACTGGAACATTTGATAGAACAAGGTCAAGAAGACGACTATGAGGATCGCGGATATGATTAAATTGAGAAAAGGGGCAATGAGATAGGAAAGATGACAGGGTTATAAAAAATGAGTCAACTGACGAGATAGATGGAGTAGGATAATTTTTCCACTCTATGTATGGTAAGTCCCCGCAAACCAATATTTTGGCGAGAGGGTGTCACAGAATATATCATCAAAAAACGTCTCATAAACAATTAATGGTGAATTACAGGGAATATTAATAGACAAAATCAAGAACTCTGTATTATGAGGGAGAGAAATTTTGATAATAACACATTCTAAAGTATGAGAAAAACAGAAATGAGAGCAAGGAGAACTAGGTAGGGTTTTGCTAACTGTAACCAAAACTCGACCACCATCAGCCTTATAAGTAGCAATCAGATCGCGGTCATATCTATATACAATATGATCAGAAAACATTTCACTGCTCAAAATGCTTCCATTCAGCCAGGTCTCGCAGAAGCAAATAATAGAATTATTACTAAGTTGATAGGAGATAAAGAGTTCCTCAAGCTTGGTCAATAATACTTGTACATTTTGGTAAAAAATAGAGATACAAATTTTATTAGGAGAAGAGAAGTTACATTGAACAGTGTTGAGGTTTGAAAGAGATCCATAGAGGTTTGAAGAGGATACAGTGCAATAAACATTATGATTATCAGAATATTCATCAAGATTACTTGTGACTAGAGCTTTGGGATTTCATTTATTGCCCGACGAAAATTTCTTCTCCTCAATTCAAACGGCTCAACAAGTACACCAGCAGATCAGTAATTTGAATTCAGGACGATATCAGTACTTGAAGAAATCACCAATTTAAATGAGGCAACTACTTTGTCCGTTAAATTTTCCTTAGTCAACTTATGACAACTAAAAGCTTTAACGGATGATCCAAACTTTTTGTTGGCATAACGCTGTAGGTCCTCAACAGAAGTTTCGTACGCCACTCTAGATATGAAGATATTCTTCAAAAGTATAGAAGCACGAATGACAGGACAATCGAGATCTGTTGAGGGAACGAGGTTACTCAATTTCTGATGTTAAATTGGAGGTGGTAATTCTTTGGTTCAAGTAACTTTGGAAAGCAGGAAAGTAAGGAAATAGAGCGATAATTGGAAACTGACGTAGGATCACCACTTTTAAAAATAGGCACAATATTAGCTGTTTTCGAAGGGTTAGGGAAAGTACCAGTACTCAAACTTAGATTGAAGTGGAGAGATAAAGGAAAACCAAGCGATGAGGCTAACGGCTTTACAAATATGTTTGGCAAACCATCCGGCCCAGGGCTGATATTAGGATCAAGAGCAGTGATCAATAATTCAACTTCAGATGCACGCAGCCTGCTAAAATTAGATCTTGCTTCAATAGTGCCGAGTGTTTTCAAGACACGATGTGTCTTATCTTTTACTCCTAGGGCACTTAGCACTCGCTTTGTAAACCAAGGCTTTTGATTTGCTTAACGGGATGTCAGAAGAGGCGTAAAATAGTGAATAAGATTGTTAATATGTATGTAAAATTTATCCAAAGTAGCCTCACAATTTAGGCCTTTAAAGAACTCAAGCCAGTTGACTGAAAGTAATTCTGTATTAATAGCTCCATAGTTAGCTTTAAAAAAGTGAAGTTTTGGAGTAGGATGAGGTTTGTTAAATTTAATTTCATCGAGGAGGATGATGCCGATTAGGAAGAACATACGGATTTAGGGCTTGAGAAACAGATAAGTAGCTAACTGGAACATTTGATAGAACAAGGTCAAGAAGATGACCACGAGGATCGCGGATATGATTAAATTGAGAAAAGGGGCAATGAGATAGGAAAGATGACAGGGTTATAAAAAATGAGTCAACTGACGAGATAGAAGGAGTAGGATAATTTTTTCACTCTATGTATGGTAAGTTGAAATCCCCGCAAACCAATATTTTGGCGTTAGGGTGTCGCAGAATAGATCATCAAAAAACTTCTCATAAACAATTAACGGTGAATTACAGGGAATATCAATAAATAAAATCAAGAACTCTGTATTAGTAGGGAGAGAAATTTTGATAATAACACATTCTAAAGTATGAGAAAACAGAAATCAGAGCAAGGAAAACTAGGTAGGGTTTTGCTAACTGTAACCAAAACTCGACCACCATCAGCCTTATAAGTAGCAATCAATTCGCGGTCACATCTATATACAATATGATCAGAAAACATTTCACTGCTCAAAATGTTTCCATTCAGACAGGTCTCGCAGAAGCAAATAAAAGAATCATTACCAAGTTGATAGGAGATAAAGAGTTCCTCAAACTTGGTCAATAATGCTCGTACATTTTGGTGAAAAATAGAGAACCAAATTTTATTAGGAGAAGAGAAGTTACATTGAACAGTATTGAGGTTTGGAAGAGATTCATTGAGGTTTGAAGAGGATACAGTGCAATAAACATTATGATTATCAGAATATTCATCAAGTTTACTTGTGACTAGAGTTTTGGGATTTCATTTATTTCCCGACGAAAATTTCTTCTCCTCAATTCAAATGGCTCAACAAGTGCACCAACAGATCAGTAATTTGAATTCAGGACAATATCAGTACTTGCAGAAATCACCAATTTAAATGAGGCAGCTACTTTGCCCGTTAAATTTTCCTTAGTTAACTTATGACAACTAAAAACTTTAACGGATGATCCAAACTTTTTGTTGACATAACGCTGTAGGTCCTCAACAGAAATTTCATACGCCACTCTAGATATGAAGATATTCTTCAAAAGTATAGAAGCACGAACGACAGGAGAATCGAGATCTGTTGAGGGAACGAGGTCACTCAATTTCTGATGTTGAATTGGAGGTGATATTTTCTTTGGAATCGCTCCCCGGCTGTTGGACGAAGAATCAGGTGGGCTGATGACAAGTTAATCAGATTGTTGATTAATAGAAAGCGGTCTCAACAGCGAGTTGCTCCTAGTGACGCTTGATTGACCAGGTTCCACTGTTTCTACATAATTGCTGCAATCCGGCTGTAGTAGGAACGCCAGCTGTATCTGCATATCTTGTTGTCAGCTTCCGAAACCATTGGTTGTTGGATAATAGATAGCGGCTTCAACAATGACTTACCTCTAGTAACAATTGAGAGACTAGGTTCAATCAATTCTGCAGAATTGTGGTAATCTGGCTGCAATACTAACGCTGATTGATGCTGCATATCATGTTGAGAATTAACGTTCAGGCGGTCACTCAAGGACAAGGTGGATAGTTCTCCTAGAGAGGAGACATTGGCTAATTTTACCTGCGATTTACTTTTAAAAGATATTGATGAAGCTCGATCCGACACTTAACTCACAGCTTTTTCGATCGAAATAGATGATGGATTGAAAGATGAGGAATCCGCAAATTGTAACAAGCAGGCGTGGCGGAAGACCTGTTGTGTGTTTCGCACACAGCACATGGGACTTCACCATATGTTGAAAACAACACATGCGATCTACTGATGTACGATTGTCCTGCGTTTGTGCATGCAAAATACGTGGAAAATTGTATTAGTCCGTTCCACAGAAACATTTGAAAAATCGCGGCGTGTACCGCGCGGCAGAGTCTCCATCTGCCAACTGCCGACAGCAACTGACAGTACAACACAATTCATTAAGTTCGTGTGCTGTTCTGTCTTTTTCGCACTTGCAACACTTCTATATAGTCCTATATCCTGTTTGCTTCAGTTTGCTTCGTGCCGACTGTCGAATGAAAGGTATGAGAAAAAATAGATAAATTTGTGATCAGGAGAAATAGAGAAAACGATCATGAAGTAGAGGAATCCAACCGAAACGAAATAAAGCTTCAGCGGTTAGACGTACCCGAACAACGTGAAACAAGCGGAAACGACAACAATGTTCTCAACAAAAAACAAAGCGACGATTCAGCTGATTCCCAAAATCGACGTAAGTGTAATAATGATATCGTGCTAACAAATGTATCAATACGAGTAGCACGAATATGAATATGCAATATAAGGTCAATGTGTTTACAATCGTGACTCCTGTTACAATTTGTTGAAAAAAAAATTTGTTTTCTAAAAAGGTTTTATTTTCTTGCAAAAATAAGAAACGATTTGGGGGAAACCTAGATTAATGAAAAAAAGGTGTTTGAAAATTTTTTCTTATACTCATGAAATGGGGTTTTCGCGAGAAGCGAGGTTGCTTGAGTGAGCTGTTTAAAAACACAAAGAAATCACCAAACTCATTTTCATGTTAATTTTTCAGGTTTCTCTATTTCTGTTATGAAATTCGAATTGTATATTCTTGATTAAATTACGAGAAATAGTTTCATGAGATTAGAAGATGCCTCACATAGCTCAAGTGTTAGAGCAATCAACCGGACATGGAGTGGTTGCAGTTTCGAATACGTTGTGGGGCCGATTTTTTTCTCATGAAATCCAGTTGAGAATTAATTTTCAGGTTTCGTCCGATTCGTTTCTTATTTTTGCAACAAACTACAACTTTTTTGGAGAAATAGTACATTTCGTACCTAGGACAGAATTTTTTTTTCCACGAGTGTGAAGGTTGTACAATCACACGAGTGAGAAAAAAACTTCTGTTCGTGGTGCGAACAATATTTTATACGAAAACAGGTGAAAAAGTGCACTTTTGACCGCGCAGCGGTCGAAGAAAGTGGACTTTTTCGTTCGTTTTCGCATAAAAATTTTTTTTAAACCTTTTTGACAGGAGCCACGTTTGTAAACATTTACCTTTATTGGTAAATAAAAATATTTTGTTTATGTTTCACATTGTGAGTTGAATAGTCTTGAAAACTTTTTTTCTTTGTTTTTTTTTTTAACATCCCACATTTGATATTTTTGCAAATTCTCATTTTTAAGTTAGTGAAATTATTTTTTTTATTTTGACGGAACTTTTAAAACTTTTTTTTCGTATTTCTGATAATTTAGTTATGAAACACATCAATATCGAAAATATAATTATCAAGCATGTAGACGAAGAAGGCGTTCGACAGAATATAATCGAGAAATTTGAAAATCGAAAATCAGTCTTAAAAAATTTTGAAATTTTTTAAAGTTAACAGTTAAAAAGAGAAACAACTTCTCTTCCATTTTTCTCAGTTATTGAATTCATAAGTTTATAGACGAAAAAGTTTTAACCGCTATAAAGTTTTTACAATTTTAATGAGTCGATATTGAAAATTTTGTTAAGTTAAAACTTTATAATACCTTCAATTTTTTAAGTAGTGAAACCGTGTAAGATGTTGAAAGTTTTAAAAGTCTCGCGGTGTTCAAAACTGATAAAATTCAAAATTTAAAGACTTGTATAAATTCTCAAACTTAGGAATAGTGCAAAAACTTTTGGAATCTCAATCAAAAATTCGGATCAAAAACAAATCCAAAGAAGAAAATTTAAATGGATTTTATTATTATGTTTCTAAAATTTTCGAAGTTCTTAATTATATTGAAACTTTGAGGTTTTTTCTTCGAGCAGCTTGTTCACATTTATTCATTCTGACGAATGATAAATTTTAACAATATCAAAATTTTTGACATTGGAAAACTGTTCAGGTTTAAAGCATTTTGTAATTTCGATATTTTCATAATTTTCAGCACCTTTAAGTCATTCATATTTTGAAGTTTTTATGTGTTTTAAGCTTTGCAGGCTTTGAATATTATAAAATTCTAAGTTATAAAAGTTTTAGGCTCGTTTATTGCTTGAACTCATAAAGTAAAAAATATTTCAAGTTTTTGGGTCATTGAATCTGTTTCGATGGACTCATTTTTCGTATTTTTGCAGAATCAAAACACCCTCCGGCATTCTTGAACTGGAAAAAAAATCATCCCTGGTTGGGAATGAACAAGAATAATAAGGCGATCTGTTTAATTTGCACCGAAGCTGACAAAAAGAAACTGGTCATCGCAAGCGACACCCAGAGCCTGCACTCCCGACATGCGTGGGTTGAAGAAAGATTCAGTTCGTGGATCAATGGCGCAACGAGAATAAAAAAGCATTCTGTTAGCTCTTTCCACGTTGAAAATGCTCGTGCTCTCGCTAATGTACAGAAAGTTAACGTCGTTCAACATATTAGTGACAATACGCGTAAGCAAATGGTGGAAAATCGAACAGCCCTGAACAAAATATTCAGCACCTATTAAACTGCTTGGCGAACAAGGGCTGGATTTAAGAGGGCGTGGAGTGAGGAAACCTTAAATTTTTTGCGGATCCTCAATGCTCGAGCAGAAGATGTTGCCGTGCTACATTCATGGCTGCAAAGGAGGAACCACAAATGGCTTCATCATGATGTGCAGAATAAAATCTCATGTCTACAGCAATCATGTCCAAAAATCTGGAAGAAATCAAGGGTAGCAAATTTTATGCCATACTGCTAGATGAAACCCCGGATGTTTCCAGAATGGAACAAGTTTCTATATGTCTCCGAGCTGTATCCAAGGATCTCGTGTCCTTAGAATATTTTCTTGGTTTCTATTCCACGGCCAGCATGACATCAGATTCACTGTGCAAATTGTTGAAAGGCGTGCTTGTGCGTTTCAATCTGTCAATTGACCGGCTGCGGGGCCAATGTTATGATGGTGCAGCAAACATTGCAGGTCATTTGTCAGGACTGTAAAAGCGAGTACGAGATTTGGAGCCTCGAGCGTTGTTTGTACATTGCAACGCTCACAATTTGAATCTGGTCGTTCAAGATGCGATGGAAACAGTTGTTCACGCAAGAAAGTTTATCGGGCTTGTTAAAGACATGATCAATTTTGTACGTGATTCGCCAAAACGACTCGCTGTGTTCCAGGAAAAACTAGAAGATGCAATACAAAACGATAATCAAGAATGACCAGCACTTGCAGCGCACTGCCCTACAAGGTAAAAATTTTGCGGCACATATTTAATTACAGACTTTTATATATATTTTTTTGTTTTTTATAGAATGACCGTCAAAATCAAGTCTCTCAGAAAAGTGCACGCGAACTACTCAGACTTGATGGATTTTTTCGATACACTAGCATCAAATCGTGAGGTGAGTTCAATTTCTGCGAAAGCATACGGTTTTCATCAGCCAATGGACTCTTTTGATTTTATCTTTTTTTTAAACGCAATGATTGAAATTTTCTATCGAATCGAAACTTTGAACACTGCCCTTCAGAACTCAGATTTAAGCGTTATCGATTCTCACAGAAAAGTAGATGGTGTAACTTACTGTTTGTCTGTTTCTCGCGATTCTAAATTTCAAAGTGTTTGGGAAAAAACTTTGGAAGACGTGAAAAAATTGGATTTAGATCAACCTTCTCTGCCACGGTGCAGAAAAATTGCAAAACGCTTAGACTCCGGGTCAAGTCATGATTTTGCAACTCCTGAAGAATTTTACCGTCAGAAATCTTTTGATATTTTTGATCAAGTGATCGAGTCACTTTGTGAGAGGTTTGAAACTGATAGTGCAAAATTTTTTAAATCTTTGGAGGCTTTCACTATCGGCAAAGATACAGATTCGAAACCAATTGTTGAGTTTTATAAGAATGATTTTTCCGAAGAAAACCTTGTGAGTGATAGAGACATGTTTCTGACCTTAGCTCAAAAAAATGGCAAAGATATCAAAAATTTAAAAGATGTTGTAGATTTTCTTCGACAAAATGATTGGTCATTTAACATTGTACCTGAATTCTTCAGAATTATTCGTCTTTTGATGACGATACCTGGCTCATCATGCAGTAATGAACGAAGTTTTTCGGTATTGAAACGACTTAAAAGTTATATTCGGGCGACGATGGGACAAAAAAGATTGAACAGTCTTGCAATCCTGCATATCTATCACAATAAAGTTGATAAAATCGACGTTGAATTGTTGATGAACGAATTTATTTCCCGAAATACAAAATGAGCTGCTGTCCTCGCAAAAAATTAAATGTTCAAACAGTGCAATATTAAAATGCTAATCTTCTTGTAAAACATTGCATCAGTATAATAGGTACAGTTGCATAGGAAGCAATTTTGTTATAATTAGAATAATAAATACATTTTGTATTACGTTACACAGTGAATTTAAATTTTTGTGAGATTAAAGCTTTGTAAGGGCATGCAGAGTGCAATTTTTTGACACCTAACAAACAGCTTCCCTCTCCCTATCACCGTTCCCCCACTTCCAAACACAACACATGGCTTGAAGCTGTTCCGCCGCGCCTGGTAACAAGGAGTCGATTTCAGAACAAGCAGAAGAACACTTGCCTAGCAGGGATTGATCATCTTCCTTGCAGTTTGGAGTCGAGAGACATACGCAGATACTGAGTAGCGCCTACATGTTGCACAGTACCAATGAACTCCATTGTCCACTTTGTTGATAAGATCTACCGCAGTGCCCTTCAGGATGATGCACGCCGAAAGGAAGTTCACAGGCCCCAAAATGCACAATCATGTGGGATCTGCCACTATTAACGACACAATTCGAAGATCTACAAGACGTTGTGATCAGATTTTGAGTATTCTTTAATTTTATTGTTACTATTATTTTCTTGTACAATTATTATTATGTTTTCTTTATTTTTTTATACTATATATGTTTTTTTCATTATAAATTTGATTCTATTATGCTGATTGGATTAATTCTTTGAAAGAAAAAAATATACTATTGTGTCCAGAGTATAAAGTAAAATAAATAAAGCACAATTAGTTTGTAGGAAATAGTATGTGTCTACACTATAAAATTTAGATAAAAATTTCATACGAGGAGAAAGAATTACCGACGTTCAGGAGCCACAAAACACTTTAAAAATTACGTTTGTTTTTACTTAGATAATTTAAATTGCATAGTCAAGGGCGCGGAAAACTCGCCCGACACACAACACTTGAGTTGAATTGCAAAATTGAATTAAGTTGAATTAAACTACTTCACTTAAACAAAGGATTTCGGGAAAAAAGTTGATGGAATGGCCTAGCAGAAAGGAATTGGATATAATTGAGCCAATGTTGGTTACAAAACTTCATTTCGGGATCAATCTACTGACTAAGCATAAGCGGGAACTGGTGCAAGACCTCAATTCAGAAAGGAGTGAAACGAGAAACTGGAGGTCAACCTTAACTCTTGAATACACATCCTCTTCGATAGTAAGTCAATACTGCAAGTACTTTCCTTTAACTCAATACCTTCACACCCAATGTAGGATTGTAGGCGTAACTGTAGGCAAAACGGGAAAGTAAACAGATATGGGTACCTGGACAAAATGGTGCAGATGGAAACGTCAAAGGAAAAAAGGCACAAGAACTGGGTCAGCCAATCTAAACGGGGAAATATAATATTTCCATTACATTAAAGTCATCCCAATATCAACAACTGACTTTATAACTCATAAAACACTTCAGAGAACCAAACAATTCATATTGGTCATTCGAACATTTCATAAGGATCCATTTAACATTATCTCTAATACCATGCAAAACCAAATACGGAAAAGGAATCAACAATCTATTCCTCAAATTCAATGAATTTGCAATCCATATGAAGATCTTTACCCTTTTACCATCATCCTACACAAAAAACAAAATCAACTAGCATATCTTTCCGCCAGGTTTCAGCAAAATCCCCATTATTCGGTTGAACTAGACAGGACCTACACACGTTCCGTGTCTTATCGTGATAAATGACTTGGTTTGGATTTCACAGCCTAGCACCTATAACTATCAGAGAAAGAGTATCGTCGATAATCCTTGTACAGATATACACATTCAAACCACCCTCCATCCAACACGTCAACCCTCCCGCCAACAACAGAATCTCAAAGACAGATGGAATTAAAGATAAATTATCCTGTGGATAGCTCAAAGCTTTCGTTGTCATTAATGGGGATCCCTATTCAGTTTCAACGTTATCCTGTCTTGTATTCGTGATACTCCATGTTACACGTCGATAGAAGGACGTATCATGTTCGGTACTTGGAATGTGCACACATGATCACATTTTAGGGTGTAACAAACTAAATGTATTAATTAATAGTCCATAATTAAAAGGATCTTATAGGCAAATCACATCGTAATTTATTTCGTTGACACAGGAGTGGTTAGAACTTATAATATTGGGGTAACAGTAACGATACACGTATGAACATGAGCCACTGGCAATAAAATATTATGAAATAGTTCGATACATAAAGTATGCACAATAGTTCAAGGTAATTTGAACATTGTTGAAGATGTACTCGTATTTAACCACTGAACACATTTATAAGGATAATTAAGGTAGGAATGTTACTCGCACCTGTTTTTGATATTAATCGTAAATTAAAATGTACATACTTATGCTTTTAATATTCGAGTAATAAGTCTCCAATTTGTTGTATTATTATAATCGAAAAATAAAACAATTCAGTGGATTTGCTGTTTATCCTTTTCGTGCCATAGTAAATTATTGAAACAAACGAAATCTCCAAAAGTAATTTTGTTAAATATAACATCTGGTGTTTTCTCAGTGGGAAAACACGTCGCACTTCAGAGTAATTTTATTTTTTTTTTTTTGAAATAGTATGACCAAGAAGAAATATGTTGAGCCGAGAAATTAGCTTAAACTTATTTTTTCTACTTGTACCAGAAAGAACTGACTTTTTTACAACGAATTTTCAAATTAGTATTGTCGCGTGTTTTGGTTCGCGGCCAATAATTTAATGTTCCGGGAAAGTGAAAACGCAATGTCTTTTAAATTAAATTAAAAGAGTTTATTTAATTTGTCAAAAATGCACAATCACTTCACTAACAATTTAACAACTTTAATTTTCACTATTAAAATTCAACCTTCCACTTGTCCATAAATTTCTCTCGCAATTGTCTGCTAGAATCACTTCACACTCAAACAATCAATATCGCCTGTACTTCGCGTATCGCAGTTTTCTATCGCGGTTGTAACGAATGATCCCCCCATTCATTCAGCTCGCCTTTATATAGGGTCTCTAATCATTCAACTCAGTTCTCGTACATTGGTGAATAAGCGGGAACATTCCAGCATGAATGATGTTGATAATGCTTGTTGGGTTCTCGTGGTTTCGAGTAAATTCATTTGTTGATGTTCTTAATGATTGTGAAAACAATTGCTACAGTAGCTCGCAGAATTATTTGTACATGTAACAGTATTCTATGTAGAAAAGCATAATCTTATGAAAACATTATTTTAAACAAAATGCTAAAGGAAGAATGTGATGAAGTTAAGAGATCCACCAGTTGGAAAGGCAATTTTCACAGGTCTGCAACAAAAAAAAAAAAAATGCATAGAAAGTTTTTTACAAATGCTAATAGATTTTGACCTCCCAAAAACAGGAAAAAAATTCGAAAAATTTTATCACATAGATTTTTATATGTTTTGCAGTATTTATGTTCATGAGTAATAAATTTATGTGGTTTTCATTTAATAATTGATAAAAAAAACTTAAATTTAAAAAAATTACAATGTTAACTATTCTTTGCTGCCACTTCCTGGCGGTGAGGGATTCGTACGGTACAATAGATTTTGTGTTAAGAAGTTCAGAGATCGTATTCATTCACGTGGAAGCGCTTTAAATTGATAAATGGGGAATTTGGCTGTTGGGACTGAGCGGGTTTTAACGTGAACTCCTGGGAGCTAGAAGCAAATGCAAACAATTTTATTTTTCAGTTTTATCGTGTTGCGACAAGTCAAATGAAGAGAAACTCTCAGTAGACATACTGCTGTTCAAGTAAACAGGGCTATTGTTTCTGTCTAGTCATTGGCTACAAGAGGTTGTGTTATTTCTCCAAACATTTTTTGTTGTATCTGTGGTGAATACACTATTAAAAGTCAACAGAGAAACATAAGTGATTTTGTGAGGAAAGTTTATTTTGCTTACTTTAAATTAAAACTTGGTGGTCAAGTTAAACCATGAGCCCCGCATAAGGTGTGTAGAAGATGTGAAGAAGATCTTCGTTTGTGGTTTAAGGGTAAGAAAAATGCATTTCCCTTTGGAATCCCTATGATATGGGGTGAGCAGAAAAACCATACCACTGATTGCTACTTCTGTTCAGTTGATTCAATGCAAAAAACAAAAGAGGTATAACTTATCCTAACCTTGACTCAGCTATATGTCCACTGCCCCATATGTAGTGAATAGTTAATTTCAAAGTCCGTGAAGGACTGCAGCGATGGTCTGCTGCTTCGGCAGACGAAGATGTAAGTATCCGTCGAGAATGCTCTTGTCTGGGACGCGTGAATGCGCTGGCAGGCTAGCATTGCGGTGTCGTGGGGCGGGTTCATTCCCCCAGCACAAGGATCCAGAAGAATTTCGCATTCACGAATTCCTGGGGTCGAAAAAGCAAGGCGACCGAAGTCGCAAAAATTGTAGGCAACTACAACAGGGGTAAATGACTTGTTCATAGAGCAAGTGAAACAAGTAAAAAGGGCGGAATTAGGGTAACTTCGTCTTTACCCGAAGAGGCTCATGGCCCACAAATGAGAGAGGGGCAACAGGGTGGTGATGGAGCCCCCGCGCACCCGCCTAACCGGATCAAAATCCATAATTGTTGTAGTGGCCAGGTATTCCTCTTCTGAGTGGAAAACTCATACAACTTACTTGCATGAGCCTTCCCATCAGAGGAGAAGTACCCCGGTGAACAATTTACGAGTATGCCATAGAATTGTGTAATTCGATTATATAACCCTATGTCATAAAGAGGCACCTTGCTCGGGCCACTCAACTCGCGACGTCACCTGAAACGAAAAGAGGTTAGTTGGTGTCCGATGGCTGGCTCATTTGTGGTGTGAAGAGCCTACCATCGTACTGGGTCCTATACCCTGTCAAAAGAGATGAAAACAAAAGGCCGAAATTTCAATTTCAATTGTAAAACATTTTTATGATTCACAATCTACCAACTTACACATTCCATATGAATAATTTCTTAACGTCATTAAAACATTTAAATATCTAATAACGCGATCTGTTCACTATTCTACTGTTCATCGCTTCTCGGACTGTTTCAGCGCTCGTGGTATTAAGGTTCATTCATACAAACAATAAAGCTACAAGGTATCTCACAAAATGCAAGGAAAATTCATTTTTGTGTGTGTCATTTCAATGTACGTACTAGATATTTAATTCAAAAAAGCAATTTCAACATCTAATTATGTTTTGTTATCAAATATAATTTTAATTTGGTGATTGGCAAATCTTTCATAGCGTAGCCTTTGTAATTTACATTAGAATTAACCTTAAAGAGGTGGCACGTTAAAATGGTATATAGCAAAAATAGAAATTTCGATGGGTAATGATTTAAGAAATTTTTATATAATTTAAAACAAAAATTTTCTCTTATTTTTATGCATTTAAACAAACCAAAAGGGTACTCACCGGTATCCTAAACGAGCGCTCGGTGAAGATGTGGTGATGAGTGAAAACTGATTTTGAAGACTAAAAACTAAACACTCGAAAATGATTTATTAGTTAACTTTAGGTCGTGTCTCAATATTATTCGATTTACTTAATTCTTTAGAACACTGTTTCATGCATTCGTTTTATCTCATTACTCCTAATTAGACAAATAGAGTGACGACAGATTCAATGAAAATTTCAATAATTTAAGTTTCACTTTCATTTTTTTTATAGTACGCATCGGAAGGATTCACTTAAGAAGAACTTTATCCACTGTTGAACCGTTCACATAAATCCTCATCGATTGCATTGAATCCAACGGAATCCTCTGGTTTCATTTAACATCCCATACGTAGTACAATTATCCGGTTACCTGTTGCGCCGCCAACTTAGAGAGTCAAGTATTAAGCACTAAGACTGCAGCTCAATTCATATTCAATCTGAACTCAACGCACTGTACACCATTTTTTCGACTCCCCTTAATTCCAACGAATTGCCACACTTTATCGTTGATATGCATGCACTAGTCATTAACAGTATTTCAACCTCTCTCTGGTGGTTACTTCAATTTTCCTCCTTTTTAACCTTTTTACCATCACCTTCACTGTCGGCCCCCTCGCCTGACTCACTCCAACACAAGAATGCACGCAGTGAACCAGTTCAAGCAGAACATGCACTTGCGCTCCCATCCAATTGGAATACTTTCATTTGCATATATCCGTCACTAGATCCGCTTTTCACCAACACTAGATCAAATTTAAAATTTACTACGTATGCCAGGACGCCCATAGCAAGCAAAGAAAAGGCTGACATTACTTGGCCTATTTTGAAAAGTATCTATTCATACACTTTACGACGCCAATACAAAGAACTAAGATATCTTAAATATCTTTCAGCTACACCACTTATATTGTACTTTTGAGAGTTTCAGCGATCGCTTGACGATCGCATCAATTTCAGATCTTTCCAACTTTAAATACACATGCTTAAATAGATTGAGCCTTTTCTCGCAACAATATTTGAATGGCGTTTAGTCCATAAGGTAGTTAATGTTATGTCGAAACGATAAACACGAATCACTCAAACTATCCGCACAAAACTGTTCCGACACAATTCCAAAGTATTGAACTAATCAAACGAATTCCCTTTCATTACCAACTCTTCGCGCTATCACACAGCTCTTCCTTTCGAGACAATTGGAACTCAACTCCCCTAATGGTTTTCAGCTCACGACGACGATCACGACGAGCATCATTGCTGTGTAGGATGCAATAGCATACCATGACTCTGTAGATCTAGATGCTGTTGATGTTGTTGTAGCTGTTGTGGATGTTGGATTGGATCGAAAATTGTCATCATGTGATCAGTACAAACTGCACGCAAATGTATAGAGGCAGGTTGTGGAGCTTAATGGTTTGTGCGACACGCCTGAATGTAAAGGTGCATCCGCGGATGGGATGCATGGAATAGCAAGTTGCGTTGAGTATATTGTTCACTGATAAGAGTTGTTACTAACTTTCGATGAGTGTAAATGTATATTTTGTATGTCTAGGATTACGATGAGCGGAATGCGAGAATGTGTATTTTACATACTCTCAAGTCATAGTAGGATCTTCTATATCGAAATGGTTTGCTGGTTGTGTAGTGATTTAGTAGATCTGGTCTATGTTATGCATGAATTTTCTTTAACCCTTTGCCTGCGCCGAATTCGAATCGAGCATTTTTTTTTATATTTAATATATAAAATATTAAATATATAAATTTGACATAAAAATCAAATTTAAATTTTATATAAAGTTATTAAATAATTTAAATATAAAATTATAAATTTAAAAAAAAAAACTGCTCTATTACTACACATAGCTCTGAAATACCCATCCCACAGCCACCTTCCAGTTTGGCTGAGTAACCGAGTGAGTTGAAGGACGAAGTTACATTACCCCCTCAGGGTGAACCAAGCTCAAATTTTTCTTTAGACGAAGATGAAAGGCCTCAACTATTTTCTCAAAGCGAGCTTAATGATCTAGTAAGAGATTTAGGTCTCTCAAAAGATCCAGTTGAACTGTTAGGTTTCAGATTAAAAAATAAAAACCTGCTATCATCTGCCACCTTATTTTCATGGCACAGATACAGAGAAAAAAAAATTTACCCAGTTTTTCTCAAAAGAAGGAAATTTGATTTTTTGCAATGATGTGGAAGGACTCATGCATTGCTTTGATATACAGTATGACTCATCTGAATGGCGCCTATTCATTGATTCATCCAAGACTAGCTTTGAAGTAGTATTATTGCACAATAGAAATAAATTTGCATCGCCAATGGGCATTTTGAGCATATGTTGGAAAACTACAGACATTTGGCCATTATCCTGGAAAAAATCAAATATCAGGACCATCAATGGATAGTTTATGGGGACTTCAAAATACTCACGCTGTTTTTGGGTCAGCAGACAGGCTATACTAAATACTCATGCTTCTTATGCTTGTGGAATAACAGAGCCAGAGAACAGCACTGGACTAAAAGTGATTGGCCATCCCGATAAACTTTAAAACCTGGAGAGAAAAAGGTTGTCAATACTACCTTGGTACCACCAGAAAAGGCTTTGTTGCCCCCTCTCCACATCAAATTGGGGTTGATGAAACAATTTGTAAAATCACTGCAAAAGTATGGGAACTGTTTTAAATATCTATGTACAAAATTCCCGAAGCTGTCAGAAGCAAAGTTGAAAGAGGGAGTTTTCACTGGCCCCGACATAAGAAAACTTTTAACCGACACCCTCTTTGTGGAAGATATGATGAGAAGGAAAAAGAAGCTTAGGTATCGTTCAAGGATGAAGTGCGAAAGTTTTTGGGAAATACTAAGGATTCTGACTACAAAACCATTGTTCAATAGACGCTGGTAGCATACGAAGCTGAAAGTGAAGAATAGTGGGAGTGGTGGATGTCCGTGATGTCGAGAGACGGTACCAAGGAAGATGGCATGTCACTATGCTTGCCGACTACTGTTGGATGCTTAAGCGGGAAAATAAAGTTCGGGAAAGGACTCGGTGAAGTATCAAGGAAAAGAAGAAAAGGTTTCATAAAAAAAACATGAATAAGTATAATATTGTTAATATGTGTCTCAAAATAATGTTTCATTGGTTGTTAAAAAATATTATGTTTGAACATTTTGAATAAACGAGTGCTTTTACAATTTTCTTTGTGTTTGAATTTACAAAAACCCTAATCCGATACATAGAAACAAATGGGCATCATTTCCATTTCGTGATGACATCGGTAATACCATCGTTGTTGAAACCAAGATTCAGGAAAGATGGGCATCATATTTCAAGAAAATGTTTAAGCCTGCACAAAGCTTCAGAGCATCGGAGTCTATAGATGTTTGCCGAGAGCCTCCTTCTTCTACACCAAATCTGGATGAAGTCTATTCCATCACCAAAGCCCAAAAGAACAATAAAGCGCTGGGCATCGATGAGATTTCAGCGGAGCTTATCAAATATGGTGGCAGTCGTGTTCTTAAAGCTATTCATAAAGTCATCCAGCACACTTGGCTACAAGAACATATGCCGAAAGAGCGGAGCCAATCACTTATGTGTGCGAAAATTATAGAGGCATATCACTACTTTGTACGGCATACAAAATATTTTCTAGAATCTTAGAAAATAAAATTGGATCATATGCCAACAGCGTTATTCGGGAGTTTCAAGGTGGTTTTAGAGCAGGTAGATCGACAATAGACTAATTTTTCACAGTCAAGCAGGTACTTGAAAATGCTGCGAAATATGCCGAAGAATACAGCTCGCAAATAAAATATTTTATTCAGTTTTGACGATCTTGAAGACCAGCTGCATACACACGACAACAAAACTCTAAGTATACAAATCAGTGATAAGACCTGTGTTATGCTATGGGTGTGAAAGATGGATCCTTACCCAAGCGTCCGCAAATATATTGAACGTCTTTGACCGACGGGTCCTGAGGCGAGTAGTCGGAGCGAAGCTAGATGGGGACCAATGGTGAATTCGATACAACCATGAGCTGTATGAAATTTTTGACGAACCGGAGGTCTCAACAATTGTAAGGCTGCGGAAGTTGCAATGGGCTGGCCAAATGAACCGAATGGACGAACAATGGGTACCCAAAAAGGTGGGGAAACCGAGGAAACGCTGGTCTGACTCGGTCGATAAGATAGTTCATCGCTGCTTGGATTTCGAAATGTGAAGGACGCGGTCAATGGACCGAGACAGTTGGAGGCGCTGTTTGCAACAAGCGAAGGCCCGAGAGGGGCTGTAGTGCTACGAAGGAGAAGACGATGGAGGCTATCAGGATGCACAGGCCAGTACGCGTAATACTTGCTAAAATACGAAGTAAATAAACCCGCCTGTGGTCCAATGGACCCCACGTGACTAATTAAAGTATACTAGTAGCAACGCAAGTTCTGATTAAACTTTTATGGAAAACCATTCAAATTAAGTATTTGAGCTGTTTAAGCCGACAAGGGGTCATCTTTGTGTGGTAACCACTATAAAATGTAAAGATAGCAAATGTGAGAAGAATGAAACCTGTATTTGTATGTTTATAACAATTTATTATCTACCGATTTTTAATATGTGATCCACAAGCGTGCAACTCAATTTAATTAGCAAAATATTTGCGCCTCTAAAGGGTGGTCCAACCAAAAGGTTCGATGTTAATTATAAATAAAACAAAAAGTTTCCAGATAATGACGTTAATATTTATTAATATAATAGACGGATTTATGAAAATTATGCGTAAAACAAAATATTGCGGAAATGCTCGCCATGGCTACGGTGGCATACTTCCATTCAATGGTCCAGATTTTCAATGGCTCTGAGACACAATTGTGATTCAATGTCGTTAATGTGCTGAATCATTTCATTCTTTAGCTCTTGAATTGTTCTTGGCTTATTGACGTACACTTTTTCTTCTAAATATTCCTAGAGAAAGAAGTCCAACGGTGTCAAATCACATGATCGTGGTGGCCAATTAACATCGCTACAACGTAAGATAACACGGCCATTGACTTTTTCGCGCAAACGAGCCATTGTTCCGTTGGCTGTGTCGCAAATGGCACAATTTTGTTTGAAACACATATCGTCCAGGTCCATAACCTCAATTTATGGTCACAAGAAGTTCAATATCATCTCGCAAAAGTGAATATTATTCACGGTAACTGCTTGGCCGTCCTCATTTTCGAAGTTTATAAGCCTCACCAAGCAATCACTCTTTGTGGATGCATCGGCTTTTCAACAATCACTCGTGGATTTTCATTTGCCCAAATGCTGCAATTCTGCTTCTTAACGAATCCACTGAATTGAAAATGTACCTCGTCGCTGAAGATGATTTTCTTTGAAAAGTCACCATTCCCTTTTGTCTCCTCAACCAACCATTCGGCGCATCGCCGACACTTGAAATGGTCAGTAGGCTTGAGGTTTTGAGTCAATTGAACCTTGTTATTCAAATCTTTATTCAAAATTCGCATCAGTGATGTTCGTGAGATGTTCAATTGTTGGACACAACGACGAATCGAGGTTGACGGCGCTTCTGCCATACGATCGTGAACTGGGCGAGCATGCACAGGTGATTTCACATTTCTTATAGAACCGGTTTGCTGAAGTTTGCGCACAATTCTGCCTATTGTGGACACATTTGGTCGATTATGCTGACCAAAAAAATCCAGAAATGCACGAAACGCATTTTGATTTGACCGCCCATTTTCGTAAAAGGCCTCAACAACTTAAGCACGCTACTCAATTGTGCACCTCTGCATGGTTGAATTCGTCAAATACCGAAACAAAAAAATGTCAAATTAAGTTGGGCGAAAAACTTGACTTGCTTACAAATATTATATGTGAAAGATGATTTTTAATTAATTTATGCATACAGGAAAGGAGGTTGAGGAAGTAAAATGAGTAAATAAAATATTCCATAGGCAGTGCAAAATGTTTTGATTTTTTATAAATTTCATGACAAGGAGTAGTTTTCAAGGATCGCTATTCCATAAAAAATAAATATTTCTTTTTAAAGTCAGTAAAAAAGATTTTAATATTAATCAATGCACAGCTTAAACAATTAAAGAGGTTAGGTATAATTTTTTCAATGATTTCAGGATAAGTAGTGATTTTTAATGGTTTAAATCTTGAAGTATTGTATATTAATAAGTTATGAAATCATAAGCAGTAAACCAATGCTTTGTGTACTGTTAATGCGCGATATAATATTTCAGGGAGACAAAACAACAAATTTTCCAAGCTTTTGACTTAGGGGGTAGCTTCCAAGGGTTAAAAAATGCATGGAAATCATATATCATGCTTGAAAACCATGAAGAATATTTATTTTGCATAACTAACTAATATGTTCAGGCACCACCTTCTTTAGAGTGTACCTAATGCCGAACAAATCGATATGATCTTTCCAAGCCAAGCTTCAGGGTTTGGAGGACGCTGTCTCGAACACAGACGGGAGTGTACTCGTTGGGGGTGACTTTAACGCTAAAGCAATCGAATAAAAAACGAATCCTAGTAATGGCAGCCAGGAAGGTGCTAGTCGTACTAAACACCGGCAATACACTGACTTTCCGCCTTATTGGCAATGAAGGAAACATACCTCGTTTAAAATTACAATCCCGGCGGAGTTGCAGCTTATGCTTAATCCAGAATTTTGGCCGCGAGGTATTTTGTAAAACGTTTCGAACGTTCATCGCGTAAAAATTTTCGTACAGCCAGCAGATCACAACCAAGAATTGTAAATGTAAAAGCAGCGCTATGAACGTATACTATCAAAACGTCCGTGGTCTGAGGACCAAGCTGGAATCCATAAAACTTGCTTCTGTTCTTGCCAACGACGATGTAATATGCTTGACTGAAACCTGGCTTACCGACGAGATTACGGACAATGAAATCTTCTCTCACCATACTGTATTTAGGAAGGACCGAGATCGGATCACTACCGGTAAATCTGATGGTGGTGTTGTGCTCATTGCCGTAAATCCTCTATTGAATGGTATCTTCTGCACGGAAGTATCCTTGTCACCGCCGGTTGAAGGCGTGGCAGTCTGCATTTACCTTCAACACGTTCCACTTTTTATTGTAAGCATTTAAGTTCCCTGCAACTCTCCCTTAACAACTTTTCAAATCCTTTTCAGCGAATTAAGTAACTTTATAAACAACGCCAAATCTTCCGCCCAGTTTCTCATCTGCGGAGACTTCAATATGCCCTCTGTCCACTGGGATATTGAGACCGGCACTCCATCATCTTGCAATGACTTCTCTATTGCCATTTCCGCATTTCTGTCTCTTTGCTCCCTCTCCCAATTAAATACTATAAAGAACACTTCCAACCGTATTTTGGATCTGATTCTTTCGAGTAATCCCCATACTGCAGACTCTGTCTTCCCCACCTCTTCCCCTTATGTTACCCCTGATCCCCACCATCCACCTTTAGAATCACGTCTATTAATAGAAATGCCACGTACAAAGAAACGAGCAAACTCATCTCACTTTAATTTCTTTAAAGCTAGTTACGAAGGCTTAGCATCTGGACTTATGGCCGTGAACTGGCACGCAGTTCTGGACCATACTGATCCAAATGGTGCTGTTCAGATGTTTTACTCAGTCCTCCATAATATAATTCCTTTACACACGCCAACTTCTCGTTCTTCAGGTAGTAAATGGTCACCCTGGCTTACCAAAGATGTTGCCCAGGCAGTGTGACTGAAAGACGCAGCCCGCAAACGCTACCAACGTTCACGATCCGACATTGACCTTTCGGTGTTCCGTCAACTTCGGGCGATTGCCAAAAAAGTAATTTCGCGAGCAATGCTCGCTCACTTCAAGTCCATAGAAACTACCTTCCACTCCTTAAAATCATCCCACAGCTCTGTTAGTTCCTTATCATTCCAGAACGATACTGTCAACAATGAGCAGGCCATGTGTGACTTGTTTGCTGACTTTTTTTCTCTTCAGTCTATATCTCATCCTCTCCCTCAATCGTTACCAACTCTTGAGCTTCCCTAAACAAGTTAAGTGTTTTTTCTACGTGCCCTTCTGAAGTCGCTGCTGTAATCGCGTTGCTAAACGCTACCAGCGCAGTTGGTCTGGACGGGATCCCGAACGTTTTCATTAAATCGCTCGCTTCTTCTTTGAGTGTCCCACTTGCCCTTATCTTTAATACGAGTCTAGCAACAGGGATTTTCCCAGACACCTGGAAGCGGGCCAACATTCTCCCTATCCATAAGGCAGGGGACCGCTCCTCTGCTCATAATTATCGACCCATTTCTTTGTTATCCTGCTTTGGCAAAATCCTAGAACGTATTGTGCATTTGAGGATTTATGATGCTTTACAGCTAAATTTCTCCGATAGGCAACATGGTTTCATAAAAGGGCGTTCCACTGTAACCAATTTCCTTGAAATTACAGATACTATTGCCTCAGCACTTGACTCAGGTGGTCAAGTGGATGTGATTTACACAGATTTCGCTAAAGCATTTGATAGCGTAGATCACAACATTCTGATTGCAAAACTCCAACAATTTGGCATTAGTGGCCCCCTCCTGGCATGGCTGGACTCGTTTTTCAAAAATAGATCATGTACAGTGATTTGGGGTGGACAAGCTTCATATTCTTTCAGTCCCACTTCTGGCGTTCCACAAGGTTCTATTCTAAGTCCTCTCCTCTTCAATCTATTCATTAATGATCTCCCGTCTATTTTTACTTCTAAATCCGACTTGAAAATCTTTAGAGTCATCAGCTCAAATCAAGATTGCCTGGATCTTCAAAATGACTTAGACGTCTTAAACTCATGGTGTCGAAATAATCGACTCACTCTTAACATCTCTAAATGTTATTGGATGTGCTTTTCCAGGAAAGCAAATTGCATTCCTTTCGCTTACTCAATCGACCACTCAGTGCTCGTTTGCGTCGATATGTTTAAGGATTTAGGCGTAACGTTTGACCCCCATCTGAAGTTCGACATCCACATACTTCAAATGACAACTAACGCCTCTAGAGTTGCAGACTTTGTTTTACGCTCTTCTCATAAATATTTCAGTATTCAAACCGGAATACGTCTGTTCTCTATGCTTGTGCGCCCGATTCTAGAATATGCATGTCAGGTGTGGTCACCGCACCTAATTTATCTCTCAGACGCAGTGGAATCTGTTCAGCAAAAATTCACACGCACGCTCCTCTTCAAGCATAAGGTTCCGTATCGTCCTTACAATGACCGCCTAAGTTTCCTGTTCATGCCTTCGCTTCAAGAGAGGAGGCTCTTCCTCGACCAATGCTTTCTCTTTAAACTTGCCAGTGGTTTACTTTCATCTAACCTAATCAACGCGATAAGCACATGCCCACTTTCTCGAACCAGATCCTTTCAGTAGTATATAGTACGCTAGAGCAGAAACGTATCGTCAATCTCCGTTAGTTCGAATGGTTAGAGATCATCATCGTCTCCAGCTTGGTCCTCCTTTAGACTCGATTGCGAGCTTCAAATTAAAGCTGCGGAGAATACTCTGCCATCTAGAAATTTAATTCTTTCTTGTCTTTTTATAATGTACGTATCACTTTTTCCTTGAAATGTGCTTAATATTTATGAATTTTTTCTTTTCAAACTTCTTTTTAGGGCTTTGTAAAATAATTTTACAAAACCCTTCTTAAATCGTGTCCTGTCTGTCCGTCTGTCCGTCTGTCTGTCCGTCCGTCCGTCCGTGTGTCACAGCAGTTTTTCTCGGAAACTACTTAAGCTAGAAACATCAAATTTTGTATGTGGATGTAAAGTGGTGCTCTCTTCAAAGTTCAACTACAAAAAAATTTTATAAGGTATTTAAGGGGGGTCTCCCCATATAGAGGAGTGACCCCCCGAAAAAAAATTTCATCGAAGGTAGCCAACATGGGTATCAAATGAAAGGTCTTGATGAGAGCTTTTCAAAACAGGTCTTAGTTTAGCAAAGTTTGCTTCGAGGGGCGCACAGGGAGGGGAAACACACGAAAAATGTTTGTCCCCCCCCCTCGCGATTGGACACCTGTGACCCGAAAAATCTGAAAAAAATCAGGGATGTAGACCTTGGTGAGTACAACAACAACAAATACGTGAGAAGTCGCAATTCACTCAACTTTTTTAGTAATAGTATGATTTATCGATTTTATGTTTTCTTGAATAAAATCTTAACGATACCTCTAAATTCAATGAAATTCAGTACACAGATGACTATTTATAAGTTTGATCTATTCTAAAAGTTTCATAAAGATTGAATCATATTTAGCGAAATTATAGTGGTTTGAATTTTCCTGTATTACTATGGAACAATATGCGCTGCATTTATTACTATGGCAACATATGGCTATGGAACAACACACTACAGTTTTGCTAGGATTTGCATAAAAATTTCAGGAAAGATAGGTGTCATGAATATCTTTGAGGATCGGTTCAGCTAGTGGTATCAGTAATCGTAAAACAAAATAGTGGCTGTTTTAAATGCGAAGATTAAATAACTTTGAGTTATTTTTTCCCAACTTCAGCGTTTAAGGTGCATGCTTTGAACACTTGATTCAATTTAATGAATGACTGAAGATGAGTACCTACAATTAATGCTCATAAGTGAAACAAGTCAAGAAGGCGAGAGAGAGCTCCTAGCAAAAGGGCTTTGTAACCATTCTAGGATTCGAAAAAATTGGCCATGAATCGATGATAATAGTACAGGAGAATGGTCCCTGAAAAAAAAATTCATCAAACGTAGCTGATATAAGTATGAAATGAAAGTTTTCATGGGAGCTTTTCAAAACAGTTCTTAAACTATCAGTTTTTGCTTCAGTGGGGGCACAGGAGGGAAATACATGAAAAATGTGTTTCCTCCCTCGCGAATGGACATCTGAAATAATTATCAAGGGAGATATTTATGAGTATAACAATACCAAAAACCTCAGAAGTCGAAATTCGTTCAACTTTGTTAAAAATAGGATGATCTTCGTATTTCATATTTTCTCCAATAAAATCGTCTTTGACATGTTTCTTGATTTGATTCGATCTGGTGACTGCATTTTGTAAACTGAATACAAAACCCTTCCGACATGAGCGTAGGTCTGTTTACCCAACTTGTTTCTTATTAAGAAACTACCTTGTAATTGGATTTCATTCTGTAAGATGGTTTTGTAAATAAAATAAAATAAAATAAAAATAAAAATACCGGACGTGACATTTGCCTCGGAGTCCTTAGTACGAAAGATATACAATTGGAGAGTATTAGAGGACTACCCAGCCAGTGATCATCAGTGCATTCTGCTTGAGATCAGTGATACTGTCTCCCGACGTCCATGCTCTCGGCTTTCTACAATTGGATGGAATATCGGAAGGATGGACGTCAAGAAGTTTGTCGAGGTACTCACAGCAGGTGCACCGCTGCAGGGAGATTTGCTGGGGACGTAAGAGCTGGCAGCTTATGACGTGGTGAACTCAACCATGAGCGTCATTACGACTGCTTGCAAAGCTTCAATGCCCTGTCGAAAACCCCGGCACATAGGTTTCATAGGTTTCACAGGTTTTGGCGTGAGGCTCATTGGGTACGGATCCGTCACGAGGCAAGCAGCCGAGTAGCAGCATATAAGTCAGTCAGGAACTGCCTTCGCAAATTGATCAACACTAGCAAGGCTCGCTGCTAGCAAAATCTTGTTGACAATGTGAACAAGGATCAGTTGAGCCTTGGCTACAAACTAGTTATGCGGAAGCTTGGTGCCCTACGGAAGCCTTGCATTCGTGTGCGGGCACTCTTCCCCACCCATCCCGTCCGTGTTGACGCCGTCCATGGTGAAACAGCAGTCGAGTGTCCACTCTTAACACAGAAGGAACCGAAAGAGGCAGCCCTTTCGCTGAAAGCGTGGAAGGCTCCAGATCCAGACGGTGTTCCAGCCGATGTGTTGCAGCTTGTCTATCACCATTGTCCTGAATTTCTGCTCAGCACATTCAAAACCTGCCTGCGGGACGGGGTTTTCCTGGTGCGATGGAAGGGGTGAGGCACGTGCTGATCAGCAATGGGAAGGGAAATCCCGAATCGCCGTCTGAATACCGACCGTTATGCATGCTAGACACGGCTGGGAAAGTGCAAGAGGAAGGGAAGACTCACTGACGCAATTCGTGCTGCTGGGCTCGTATCTCCTCTGCAGTACGGCCTTAGAGCAGGACGTTCTACCATTGGTCCAATTGCAGAGGTGGTGAGTGCGATCCGGAAGGCAGAGGCATATAATCACACCAAGCAACCGATCGTCCTGTTGCTGACACTCGACGTCAGCTTCAACTCCGCTAGATGGGTGGATGTTCTGGATACGCTGGAAAACCCTTTTCAAGTTCCAGAAAATAGAATGCCGCTTTTGAGCAACTACCTAGAGGACCAAAGCCTGCTCTACGACACAACACGGGGTCAACGAAGGATCGGAATTACATCGGTTGCTGCCCAGGGGTCTATCCTTGGTCCGGACATGTGGAACGTTTCTTTCGACGGGCTACTATGACTGGAGATGCCATGATGTTGCGGCTCTGGTTACTGGACGCACCATTGAAGAAGGGCAACTTAGGCTAGGTATACTAATGCGCCGAGTGAGGGATTGGAAGACTGCTTGCGGGCTCAGTTTAGCACTGGAGAAAGCCGAAGTGGTCATCTTGACAAAAAAGAGAACTCCTAAAGTAAAGATGATTAGTATTGGAGATACACGAATCGAATCCAAGCCATCGGTTAAGTACCTGGGGCTTCTGATCGACTCGAAGATGAGTTTCTCTGAGCATATCAGGGCAACGAGTGAGAAGGCTGCTTCGGGAGTATTAGCTCTGAGTCGACTTATGGCCAAGGTAAGGGGGCCTAGCCTATCAAGAAGACGCCTCTTGATGAGTGCTGTGGGCTCAGTAGTACTGTACGGAGCAAAAATATGGGGTGACGCTCTCAGTAAGAGGCATACCGAAAACGTTTGGCACAGGTACAGAAAAGAGAAGTACTGAGGACTGCATCCTCGTATCCGACAGTCTCTGATACCTGTCACCCTCCTTGCTAGATAGCGCTGCACTATTTACCTGTTCCGAAACGAGGATGTAAGGGAGATGGTTGTTCACGAGGAGAGACTGCGCTTGCTCAACGATTGGCAACAATCTTGGGTGAATTGCATGAGAGACCATGGGTAAATCGAAGGCATGGTGAGACTGACTTCTATCTGACCCAGCTTTTGAGTGGGCATATGTGTTTTCAGTCTTACTTGCACAAGCGTGGTAAGTCAAGTTCCCCCGATTGTCAGTTTTGCCCAGGGGAGGAGGACAATGCCTGCCACACATTTAACGCGTGCACAAAATGGGTCAGGTTGCGAAGGGACCTCTTCAGGGAGATACATAGGAGGGCTCGCCCCGGATAATATAGTCGCGGTGATGCTCGAATCGATTGACAAATGGAACCAGGTGACACATTATGCTCGGGCAGTCATAAAAGATAAAAGGGACCCACTGCATTCGGGGGCATTGGGGTTGGGGGACTGCTTTTCTGGCACTTCCTCTTCCCCTCTCCCTTCCCGCTAGAAGAGGGATCCCCCAGCTTAAAGGCACCTCACGGTGTAACAAAACGAGAAATGGCCCGAAGTAATGTGTCCAAAGGTTCCAGGCTAGGTTCTAACGTTGACAGGGGAGGTGTTTCGTGGGTAGTCGAGTCGACTACTCATTATTGAATTTAGTGTGTACGTTTCTAAATTTGATAAATTAGTCTCTGATCTTGAATATTTAGATCGGAATAAGTGCAGTTGTGATTAAAATCTGAATTTTTGAACATTAAACTTAAAAATGGTCATCTGCTCTGCGTGTAAGAAAATTGTGCGTAAAACAGAAATTATGAAGTGCTCTACTTCTGCGTGCGGCAATTGTTATCATTTCAAATGCCTTGGTATCTCCAAATCTAGCTATGGTATGCAAAGCGTGAAGTACAAAGCAACTTGGAAATGTCCAGATGCTTGCACTAGAGCTTCAAGGGAGGATAATACTAATACCCCTGTTAGAGCGAATGTTTTGTGCGACCCCACTGAGTATCTTTCAAGCACGCCACCAGCTGATCCATCTACAAAGCTTGATTCCGGTACGATCGATTATTTTGAGACTAGGTTCAACAGCCTACGGGATTGCTTCAACAGCTTTAAAACTGAAGTTTCTGGTTCAATGTCCCCCATTCTCACAGAGTTGAAATCACAGTCGCAACGTATTTGCAGTTGGGAGGATTGAATGCTTGGAAGCAAAAGTGACAAAAGGGACTTCTTCAGACGATAACACAAACATTGTATCTGAGCTTAAAATAGAAAACACACACCTACGTACAGAGCTATCCTCTATGAACAGGAAGCTCAATGATATTGATCAGGCAAGCAGATGTTGTAATGTCGAAATTCAGAATTTCCCCGAAAAAACAAAAACCGAGAACTTGGTGAACATAGTTCAAAGCATTGGCAGAATGTTGAATGTGCAGATCTCATTGGAAAGCATCCGATCTGTGCATCGAGTCGCTTCTGCATTAGCATCTGCTACTACACCAGCTCGCCCACGAAACATTGTGCTGCAGCTCACTACGCGCCGGCTTAGAGACGACTTATTGCATGGCGCTAGAGTTCGGCGACAACTCAGCACAGACAGTTTGGATATTGACTCGACACCACCAAAGCAGTTCTACATAAATGAACACCTTACGCATAGGAACAAAATTTTATATAGTCGAGTGCGGCTGCATGCTAGAAATAGAGGCTTTAAATATGTGTGGGTGAATAACGCTCAGATTTTTGCTCGCAAAACGGATACATCGAAGACATTACACATAACAGATGAAACGGATATTGAAAAAATTGTTTGACTGTCTGAAGAGTTTGCCCGTTTTTGTTTATGCTTAAATTTATGTAAAGTACTCTCTTTCTATTGTACTCCTTATTATTTTCTATTCATCAAATCTCTTTGATCATTGTTTAATGTTTTTGAAAATTAATCAACGGAAATTAGCTGCGCCTGGTATAAATTTATTTGTCTCTTTGTTTATGATTAACCCAATGAATTCCTTAGATATAAATTATCAAAATTGTCGAAGTATTCGAAATAAGCTTTCTGACGTGCGGTTAAATCTACTAATCAGTAATTAGGATGCTCTCATTTGAACTGAAACTTGGCTTAGGGCTGGTGTATGGGATGATGAAGTAGTTGATGATAGATATTATCGTTATAGGAAAGATCGATGTTTTTCGACATCTGCTAAAAGTGATGGTGGCGGGGTTTTAATTGTGATTAAAAAGAGTAGCTACTCTTTAAGGCAATATGATTGGGAGAGTCCATCTTTAGAAGAGATCATACTGGTAGCTTGCTACATTCCCCACCTCTCAAGTCCGGGTACTTATGACACACATTTTAACAAATTATACAGCATAGCTTCTAACTTCGTAAATCATAATTTCATACTCATAGAGGACTATAATCTACCTAACATTGATTGGTGTCCTTAAAAGTAATCAAATCTTAGAAAGTAGCGCCACTATCATGCCACACTATATAAGAAATATAATATCGTACCTAGATCTTTAACAATATAACTTAATCCATAATGTTAATAACTGATTACTTGGTTTAGTATTGGCCAACTCATATTGCAACGTGTCTGAGTGTTTTTCACCACTCGTCAACGTTGATCCACTGCATCCGCCACTTATATGTGAGTTCAGCATATTGCAAACCCTACATAAGATAAGTAATAATAAAAATATAAGGAAATACAACTTCAAAAAAGTAAACTATTCACTCATAAATGAGGAGCTTGCAAATGTTGATTGGAGTCACCGCTTAAATGGGCTGAGCACACAGCAAGCTGTAGATTTCTTTTACACAAATTTGTACCGAATCTTAGATACCCATGTACCTCTACATAAATTTATATCGCAAAAATATCCCACTTGGTTTTCTAAAGAGTTAAAAACACAATTGAATAAAAAACATAAATATTGGAAACGTTGGAAAATTTACGGTAGTAAATCTGATTATGATAAATTTTCTTGGGCTCGCGCTAACGCAAAAAAACTGATGACAAGTTGTCACGATAAATATATTTCTCACATTGAGCAAACAACCACATATAACATTAAATCGTTTTGGAAGTTCACTCACAACTTAAAAAATAGCAGTAATGGTTATCCTTCTTTGATGAAACTGCGTGATCAACTTTCTAGTAATCCCGATACAATTTGCAAAATGTTTTCTGACTATTTCTTATCTGTTTTTGAACCTATATCTGACCTCGCATATGATGCTGATCTGATTAATAAATTAACAGAATGTGTTGATAAAAATAATACATGTATCTCAAATATTGTATTGTATTGTGATGAAGTTAAAATAGCGTTAAAATCGGTGGATGTTAATAAAGCAGCTGGTCTGGACAGAATTACTCCCTTCTTTCTTAAAAACGTCTCGGATGCATTGTACATACCTCTCACTATTAGGTAAATTTCTCGAGAGAAGTTTACCTATTGCGGAGAGCATCATATATATATATATATATATATATATATATATATATATATATATGGGATATAACGAAATTTGTGACCACGATAGAGGTCGCAATTTTGCTTCGATTTTCACCAAATTTTCAGGAAAGGTGTATTGGGTAATTATCTCAGTTAAGTTCGTGAACCAGCTATATCGGCCGGGCAAAAACAAAATGGCGGCCATTTTAGACGAAAAATCGTGATTTCTGTTCTGACCAAAGTATAGCTCCGATTTGGATGAAATTTGGTACAAAGGTTCATTGCTGTATATGATGAATCTCACAATAAAAAATCCAAAGTCGGTACGGCAGAAACAAAATGGCGGCCGCTCAAAGGTCGAAAAACGTGCAAAATTTTGTTGTTGTAATAGTGGTCAAAGCTTTCAAGAGATTTTCATGAAATTTGATAACTTGATAGAAATCATAAGTATCTAAAGAATTACGTGAAAAAATTGGAGGTCAGGTTGCAAAAAACAAAATGGCGGCCAGTTAACAGGCAAAATTTCAAAGGCTTTTTAAAGTCGCAATTTTAATCCGACATATACGAAATTCGGTTTCAGGATAGACATTATTTAGGCCTACAGTCTTTGATATTTTGGTGATCATGCATGAGCAAATTTCAAAATGGCGGCCGTTTAAATATGCGTTTTTTTCAGGTTTTTGTGGCCCTCTAGCGGTCACATTTTCCAGCGGATTTTGATGAAACTTGAGATTATGGATCTCTGTACTATGTTCTTGTATTTTGCAGGAAATTATTAAAATTGAATGAAAAATAAAAAAGTCGAAAATTTAAAGCCTAATATTTTTAGCTGCCATTTTCTTTAAAAATTTAATTATTTTGCCATGTCTAGAGTGAAACTTCTATTTGAACGAGATAGTACATTGATTGATGAGTTCCTAGCATACACAGATTTAAAATAATCCAAAATAAAATGCATGCATTCAAAATGGCGGCCCCCAAAGGTCAGAAGGCAAGCGCAATTCGCTATTTTAGTGCCAACTGAAATAATGAATATTTTTCATGATAACGTTTTAAATGACTTTACTTGATAGAATTTATAAACCAGACCATTTTTAAGATATTGTAAAATCTTTTTAACAATCCCCTAAAAAAATTATAAAATCGCGACTTGTCTGTCTGTCCGTCCGTTTGTTCGTGCGTCAAAACAAGTTTTCTCGCAAACCACATGAGCTAGAATGAGGAAATTTTCTACGTAGGTCAAAAGTGGTGCCTCTTGAAATTTGCAGTGCAAGAAAATATTTTAAGGTATTTAAGGGGGGTCTCCCCATACAGGCGGGTCTCCCCATACAAGGGGGTGGCATACAATTTTTTTTATTTCTGTAGCCCTCTAGCAGCCAAGATTCTCAACAGATTCCGTTGAAACTTGAAATTATAAGTTATTAAGGCAAGTTAATTTAATTTAATTATGCAAATCGAATGACAAATGAAAAAGTCGAAAATTTACAGCTTAATATTTTTAGCAGCCGATTTCAATAAAAATTGAAATGACGGCCCTCATAGTTCAGAAAAAAATTGAAAATGTATATATTAATGGCAACGCAAGTGCTGATTAAACTTTCATGGAAATCTTTTGAAATTAACTATTCGAGCTATTTAAGCCTTTGTGTGGTTACCACTGTGAACTGTGTAAACAGCAAATGCGAGAAGGGCGAAACCGGTATTTATATGTTTACAACAATTTATGATCCGCCGATTTCCAATATGTAATCCATACGTATGCAACTCAATTTAATTAACAAAATATTTGCGCCCCGATAAAAGGTCTCTAAGAACGAACGTGGCCAGATTTTTTTTATGTTAATAAATACCCATGTGGTACTACGAAAATTGCAGAAAGAAGTTGAGTAGTAGGCAAGCCAAATTTTTTTTCAAAGCTTTATGCTACATACGAGAAATTTACCTTTCCGGCTGGTGCTGCCAACGGGGATTTTTATTTTTAACAAGAGTCTTGTGGAAGGGTACGTTCCTCACATTTGGAAGACAGCTAATATTACACCAATTCATAAATCAGGTGGTAAGGATAATATTGAAAACTATAGGCCTATTTCTATTTTATCTTGTATCGCAAAAATATTCGAACGATTAATTCATGATAATTTGTATCCAAATTTAAAATCTAGCATTCCTCTTAGCCAACATGGCTTTGTAAAATCAAGATCTACGGTTTCTAATTCATTGGTATATTCAAACTTCATTTTTCAAGCTTTAGACCAGGGTGCTTCGGTTGATAGTACTTATAACGATTTTCGAAAAGCTTTTGACAAAGTTGACCACCTGATTTTCCTTAAAAACTAAACTTCAAAGGCATTAAGGGAAATCTGTTACGATGGTTTTCCTCATATTTGAAATGGAGGCGTCAATCAGTTACGCTCAACGGTTACTCCTCTCCATCGGGTGTTATCACTTCCGGTGTTCCGCAGGGCTCCATTTTAGGACCATTTCTTTTCATTCTATATATATGCGATATAAATAAGAGCTTTCTTAATAGCTCAATATTGTTATATGCGGATGACTCAAAAATATATTAAAAAAATAAACAGTCATAGGGATTGTGTGCTACTTCAAGATGATATTAACCGCTTCACATTATATTGTTCTTTAAATAGGCTAGCGCTTGCAACCGATAAATGTAAAGTAATAACATTCTCAATAAAGAGACTTCAAATCAAACATAATTATACTCTATCTAATCAAATCCTGAATAGAGTGAGTAATATCAAAGATCTCGGGGTTATATTTGACTCTAAATTATTGTTTGACCAACATATTCAGATGATGACTAATAAAGCTTATCAAATGCTAGGATTTTTGTACCGGACCACGAAGAAATGTAAGTTGTGTTCTGCGTATTTGACGCTTTATCAAGCATTAGTAAAGTCTCAACTCGAATACGCATCTCCGGTCTGGAATCCATATTATGAGAGTTATAAAAATAATATAGAGTCCATACAAAGAAAATTTTCTAAGATTCTCTTCTACCGACTAAAATTGAAACAACGCCCCTATATTGATCGTTTGTCATATCTTAAAATTTCGACGCTGGAAAATAGACGTTTGTTCCTTGATGCGATGAGCTTGAGAAATATTTGTCTATCTGATGTAGATTGTCCAGAGCTTCTAGCTCAAATAAAATTTCGAGTCCCACGTATCACGGCTAGATCGTCCCATGTATTTGCCTTGACTAAGTGTCGAGCTAACGCAGGTCAAAGAGCTCCTTTGTACAGATTATGCAGCGATTTTAACCGTTATTTCAGTGGCTGTAATTTTTACAATAAAAGCAGGGAGGCTTCCAAAAATGAAGTTAAACTAATCATAATGTAACGGATATTGTATAGTATAGTATTGTATAGTAGAATTAAGTTTAGTATTTAGTAAAATATTAACGAAAAAATACAAAAAAAATTAAAAAAAACATAAAAACAAAAAATTTTAAAAAAAATTAAAAAAGCTTCAAAGTATACGTACTACACTGTCATTAACATTCAATTTCTATATTAAATCTCTCAGTGAGAAAATGTTTTTAGGTTACTGTTTACTACTTTTTGCCTGAATATGTTCTTTTGAATTATTAACTGAAACTGTAATTGTTGGTTTCTCCAATAAATAAAATAAAATAAGACTTCCTGCGAGCATGGGAGTCCCACACTCTGTGTGGAAATGGCATTCACCTCCCAAAAAAAAAACAAAAAAAAAATGTTCACTGGTTGAATGCTTACATAAGCATTTTTACAATCTTTTCCTGAAGAGGTGGATTTAACCCCTAAACAAAAAGCGCAAGTTGACACTGTGTGACTTTTGATATTTGATGTATCCTCTAGCTACTCACCAATTTTCATGAAAATCAATGGAAGTTCAAAGAATTTGGAAATTATACCCTAATTTAACCTCTATTGACAGGACTAAGTAGTAAAACCCCATGTTATTATCGATGTTGCAATGGAAAAAGGTTTAAACGAAAATACGCCTTTCAACGAAACATACCAAATATATGTTCCTAACATAGAACTACTTAAATACTAAAATTTATTGCGTTAGAGGACACTCAGACAATTTTGTTTAAGAAAATGTGAAATTAACAAATTCTACTAATTTAAACAAAGTTAAGTGAATTTCGACTCTTTAATTATTGGCTGCTGTTGTGCTCATAAAGCCCAACTTCCATAATTTGTTTGACAATTTTTCGAATCACAGGGGTCCGGTCGCGAGGGTTGTTCTTCTTCGCACATGTCCTCTCCTCCTGCTCACCACGACACAACTGGCGTAGATTTAAGACCTACTTTGTTCTCCTAAAGATTCTTCTTTTGATACCCATTAAGATCAAGTTTGTTAAAAAACATTTTTTAAGAGTCCCCTCCCTATACGAGGCGGCCCTCCTTAAGAAACTATGAAAAAAATTATACTCAGCACTTTTCATACACCTACGAGGTTTGGTATTTCCGGAGAAAAACTGCTGTGGGTGACGGACAGACAGGAAGCTGTTTCAATAAGGTTTTGTTAGTTAGTACAAAGCCCTAAAAAATGAATTCAATGACACCGTTCCCAATAAATATTATATAACACTGATGATACTGAAATCTTGGCTACAAGCTAGCAAAAATACTATAATGGCCAACAGAAATAATACCTTTGTCTGTAAAGGTCAACGTAGGAGAAAAAATATGATCCCTGGATATTACATACTTTCAAAAAAATTTTTTCAGTGACAATCCTCAAATACTCTATGCAAGCGGAATTGAGTCAATAGTTTTTTGACAAGGGAAAATGATTTCCACGAAAATCCAATTCAAAGCAAACAACCCCGCAAGCAAATTGATAGCAACGAGGCGAGAGTGATTGCACTTCGCAACAAAAACGAGTCCTTTGCCAATATGATACTGTTTGATAGTTTTCTGAATAAAACATGAGCGCAGATAGTTCATGAGAACTTTTATAATGTGGTCTGATGGCCTGGTTACATCGCCCTAAGATCCAAGCGCTGCAGTGCAACATCCTGCTGTAATTGATGAATAAATAACTCGAGAAAAATGTACGAAGAAGGCTCAACATCCTGTGCGTATCCAAAGCAGTTCTTCCAAGAGCTTTGCCATGAAACAGCCATAAAACTTGGCGAATATCTGAAAAAATCCAACCCAAATACTCCCTCTCCAGTGTGGAGCGCAGCACCTGAACTTGGGATAGTCTTGGGTGGTCTGGGGTGCGTACTCATCGACTGTTGTGGGTGGCAGCAAATCGAATTGGGGAAGACTAAATAAGGGTGGTTTGTCTCCCCGTACCTTGCTGTGGACTCTGATAAAAGGAGCCGTCAGCATCGTATGCAGGATAGTGGTCGCTTGGCTTTGCAAACGGACGTTCGGAAGTTGGAATGTTCGTGAGCTGGTGTTGAGCGCGGGATTAGCGTGCGAGTGGTAACTTCTACAGCTTATCCGCCAAGAAATCACGTACGGCAGCGTTCATTAAAGAGTGATTACGAATCGCGGAAGTTGGTTCGGGGTATTTTGGTGATTATAAGTTTTGAGTTGCTACATGCATATTAATTAGTTTGGATGATAGTGCGCCATATGTGGCCCGCATTGTGATTTCGCGAAATTTTAATAGCGGGAAGAGTGCGATTTCTGCAGAGCTTAAGTGTGCGTGGTTCAGGCAACAAGTGAGAACGTGCGGTGACCCATATATTTTGTATCGTGTGTAAGTGGTGTCTGCTGGGGGTATAAATAGGCTTTCCCTCCAATTGTGATTGACTTTACGCGGTTCAGCGGGAATGAATGACAGGCTGTAGTGTGCGGTGAGTATGGCAATTTGCGAGGAGTGTTTGTAATTTGCATAACAAGCTCCGATCAAGTGGTTGGACAAATACGCTCTTACAGATAGCATGTAAAGCGTGCTGAACGTGTTCGAGGAACTCGGACTGAATGCTTTTAATAACTTGAAAATGTGCGATTTATCGTGGGCAGAAATTTCTGTTCTAAATTTAACTTCTGGTGCATGGACTTTCTGAGAAGCAACTACCTGTTTAAAAATAGGGGTAGTTAGCGTTTTAGTGTTTGTAAACAAATTGAGTACAACATTTTGAGAATAATTATTTTATCTCTCATTAATATGTCAGAGAAATAAGATAAACAGAAAATAATCTAGGCACTTCTAAATCAGCCACAATGAGGAATATTTACGTAAGTGCGGCATCTTTAGCGCTCAATCTGATTTAACATTCATGGAATCGAAAAGAATTTGTGTGGAAATGGGAGATTCACTATCTAATTATGATTAGCTTTGAATTCTAACACCTTGTGGGGGAATATTTTCTATTAAATTGATATGTTGCATTTACTTGAACTATTCAACAAATGCTACCAACTTGATTTTCGGCTTCATTTCTGTCAACCTTTATAGTTACCTTTGTTTCGATGCTAAATCAAAAATTATCGCCATTTCGATTTTAAAATGCTTCAATTTTTGGTTGTCTCATAATTCTTCAATATTTGTGCGGACTGATTCGACATTTAGTCATTTGTGATTATATTTGAAAGCGGTAAAAAAGTGCTTTGGAAAAAACACGGAAATAGTGAAAATGCATTATTTCCCATAATTTTCAGATTACGTACATTCTTTTTCTGGTTTAATAAAAAAATTGACTATTCACGCAATTTATACGTTGTTTGAAAAGATTTTAACTTGCAAATAAGATTTAATTTTTGGCCTTTCTTCACAACATCTTTTCGTATATTAACCATCTTATGATGCCTTCAATCTGGCATTTTGACTTCGACGGAATGTCATGAATAGAATGATCATCATGATGGCAATCGGTTTTAGCAACAGTTACCGCCAGAAAGTACTTGTTTTCGACATATTGTTCCAGGATGCCGGTGGGAAGGTCCTTTGAGAATTGGTAGCTCCCAAATTTCTTCGATTCCAATTTTTGAGTAGGGTAAGTCCGGGATAGTTGGACCATGTTTTTCTAAAGCTATTTTTTCCGAAATTTTGCAATGTCTAGGATAAGTTTTATATTTTTAGGGTTTTGTAAATTATTTTACTAAAATCGCGTCCTGTCTGTCCGTCTGTCTGGCCGTCCGTCCGTGTGTCAGCAGTTTTTCTCGGAAACTACTTAAGCTAGAAACATCAAATTTTGTATGTAGGTGTAAAGTGGTGTTCTATTCAAAGTTCAACTACAAAAAAATTTTATAAGGTATTTAAGGGGGTCTCCCCATATAGCGGAGTGACCCCCCGAAAAAAAAATTTCATTGAAGGTAGCCGATATGGGTATCAAATGAAAGGTCTTAATGGGAACTTTTCAAAACAGGTCTTAGTTTGGCAAAGTTTGCTTCGAGGGGCGCACAGGGAGGGGAAATACACGAAAATGTGTGTCCCCCCCCCTCGCGATTGGACACCTGTGATCCGAAAAATCTAGAAAAAAATCACGAATGTAGGCCTTGATGAGTACAACAACAACAAATACCTGAGAAGTCGCAATTCACTCAACTTTGTTAGTAATAGTATGATTTATTGATTTTATGTTTTCTTGAATAAAATTTTAACGGTACCCTTAAATTCAATGAAATTCAGTACACAGATGACTATTAACAAGATTGATCTTTGCTGAAAGTTTCATAAATATTCAATCATATTTAGCGAAGTTATAGCGTTTTGAATTTTCCTGTATTACTATGGAACAATACGCGCTGCATTTATTACTATGGCAACATATTGCTATGGAACAACATACGCTTTTTACCGACTCAGACACTACAGTTTTGCTAGGATTTGCGTGAAAATTTCAGGAAGGATAGGTGTCATGAATATCTTTGAGAATCGGTTCAGCTATTGGTATCAGTAATCGTAAAACAAAATAGTGGCTGTTTTAAATGCGAAGATTGAATAATTTTTAGTTATTTTTTCCCAACTTCAACGTTTAATTGGCATGCTTTGAACACTTGATTCAATTTAATGAATGACTGAAGATGAGTACCTACAATTAATGCTCATAAGTGAAACAAGTCAAGGAGGCGGGAGAGAGCTCCTAGCAAATGGGCTTTGTAACCACTCTAGGATTCGACAAAATTGGCTATTAATCGATGATAACAGTACAGGAGAGTGGCCCCTGAAAAAAAAAATTCATCAAACAAAGCCGATATGAGTATGAAATGAAAGTTTTCATGGGAGCTTTTCAAAACAGTTCTTAAACTGTCAGTTTTTGCTTCAGTGGGGGCACGGGGGGAAATACATGAAAAATGTGTTTCTTCCCTCGCGAATGGACATCTGAAATAATTATCAAGGGAGATATTTATGAGTATAACAATACCAAAAACCTCAGAAGTCGAAATTCGTTCAACTTTATTAATAATAGTATGATCTTCGAATATCATATTTTCTCCAATAAAATCGTCTTTGACGTGTTTCTTGGTTTCATTCGATCTGGTGACTGCATTTTGTTACAAAACCCTTCTGACATGAGCGTAGGTCTGTTTACCCAACTTGTTTTAATAAGTATATATGTCTTTAAACAATTGTAAGGAAGTTTGCAGTTGTTAAGCTTATCACACCGGGAGTTATGATGTTGTTTTGGCTTTGCTCGATGGTCCGTCTATCCCAAGCATACTCGGGTTAGATGTACCACCTAATAGGGATTGATGGACCTCTATTTCACGTGACTGAATCAGGATATACACTCAGAAAAAAATAATGTTATAACAAATATAAAATACTTAATTTCAACAATTTTCGTTGGTCATTTCGTACTCAACAATTCCTTGTTTTTATTTCAACAGTGCCCAAATTGTTGATGTTTATTTTTTGAGCGGAAGAGTGTAGTACTTGTATCAATAAAAAAAGTTGTTACCAACTCAATATGTTCTGTTTTTGGTACGAATACTAATACTGTTGATTTGTCAAGCATATTAGTCATTGGCATGAATTGCTCATAATGTTAACATGCCAACAGTTTTTATACTTACATCAAACACGAAAGTGCTTCTTTCTCTGTTATAAAACTAGGAGCTGAAATAAAAATCTTGTAATTTGGCAAACTACAAAAATAATAAAATATAATTTTCATATCAGTTTTTATTGAAAATACTTCCAAATCTTATGACTATTTCTCCATTGTTTAGTACGAATATTTCTCCGGGTAAAGAAACATCTTCAATTTTTTTTAAATAAAAACATTCCAATTGGTTTTGAAATTTGTATGCTTGGTATTTTTTATAAAAGACAACTTCTATTTCTTGGCCAACTAAACAAACTATCTTATTGTTATCGTAAAAAAGTAATAGCGTTTTCAAATATATATTTCTGTGACAAACTTTTACAAAGGAATTTTGTGAATACAGAACATTTTTATGCAAAAAGCAATCAAAAGCTTTTACTAGAGTAAACTCTGTACACAAATTTTCATAGTAGGGCAATTTCCGCAAGTCAAAATCCAATATATTTTTGAATTTTTGCATATCATCAAGAAAAAAATTATCTTCAATAATCAAAGACGAAAACTGAAGAGCGCCTTTTACAAAGTGACAAAGACAAAGTGTAAGGCACATTAACCCTTGAATTCATTGATCGGACATATTGCTTGAAAAACTGATGCTTGGCCTCAAACCTGAAACACCACAGATGTTTCAAGGGCCCAAGGTTTTTAATAACGGTTGGATAGTGAACTAGGAAATAACATTTGGGTGTTAAAGTTATTTTGAAAAAGTCTACTAAAAAATTATTGTGCTGGACGATTAGATCTCTCAATTCATTCAAAATATCATGATCAAATTCTGTTAATAGAACAATATCTACAATTTTTACAAAAACAATCAAAAGCTCAAAAACTGGATCATTTACCTCAATTAAATCACCAATCATTAAAAGAACAAAATTTAAAAATGTTTTCATTTCGGCCCCAATCATTTTAATAATACTTTTCTTTATGTGCGATTTTTCTGTGGGATTGCTCACATTACCTGCTTTTCGAAGACCATATGGAAACATTTGCTTTCTATAGTTGAACGATTCCGAAGATAATAATTTTTTTTCATAGATAAAATAATTTAAAATTTTTGACATATTTGATTTTCCGATTCCTAAGAATACATATGTCATGCATTATATCACAAGCAATATTCTGCGTTACATGAAAATGTGGCAAAGTATTTAAAATTGTATCCACTCTGATAAAAGACCAATTTTCGTCATAAGTATTTTCATTTTGATAGTTGCTTTCATTTCGTAAACTTTCGAAGAGCTCTACAGACTCAAGTTGGCATTGTTGTTTTGTTCTAGTACAAATGCGGCAATAATTATTTGAATTGAAACACGTCTTATATCCTAAAATAAAATTTAATCCTAAGTTATCCCCTAATATTTGGCCAAGGCAAAAATAAATTTTTATGATTTCACTGTTAACATTTAATTCAATGCCATTCGTATATAAACTCTTTATAATATCTACAAGCTTATGTAAAGTTAATGTGCTTGGATAATTCTTCAAATCTTTTGACTTGAGGAATCCAGCTACGAAAATATTCTTAAGATGCGATAAATGATACTGTGGAACCACAGGCACACTAAAATATACTCCACAAATAGATTCACTGTGCGGTCCGACCACATCATTTATTTGAATATCATCAAAGTAAAGGAAAATCGGAAACACTAATTTGTCTCCGAATTCTTTCAATTTAGATGTCCAAAGCTTTCCTGTAATGAAGTGACTTCTATTTTCTGACTTTATAAGTCCAATACTTTTCATAGTTAATTTAAATACATTTAAGGACTCAAAATATTTTTTCAATTGAAATTCAATGTCTAATAAATATCCTTCGGCTGTGTTCTGACTAAGTGTTCGATTGCCACGCAGTGGCGGCTCTAGCATATGTGCACAGGAGCACGTGACCCCCTGAGAAGGAAGTAGAAAAGCATAAAAATGTATTCAGCAAGAATTATTCAGAGCGCCAACCCTCAACTAAGTTATCAATAGTAATGCCTTTAAAGTGAATGACGGGCCTCCCAGATGAATTCTTCAAAGAAAATCAACTCATATGTTCACTAGCCTGATGGATATTTCCTCCATTCTTTGTGCTCAATTTCGTTTTCCTCGTTCGCATCCGAGATAGTCTTATGAACATGAGTATGTCGCGATCGCACGTGCACCTAATTTTGGTTTTTGGGGGGTTAAAAGTATTTGGAGTGCTAACCAGAATTTGTACTGCATTCGGCGCACGAATTTAGAGTGCTCTATCAGTTCAAATCTTTGTAATTCTTAGCATTACTTTGGGCTGTCAATCGAAAATTTAAAAAATTAATTATGGATTGTGAGAAATGTTGCGTTAGTTTATTTAGAGAAAACTTTCAACAACTTTCCTTAGATGAAAAAATCAAGTTTAGAAATCTCGGAAGACCAATTCCTAAAATTGAAATTGTCCAAGTGACGAACTCGAAATCGAGACAGTTCAAGCGCGAATTTAAACCGGAAACATATGAAAAAATCCCCGTTGGCAGCACCAGCCGGAAAGGTAAATTTCTCGTATGTAGCATAAAGCTTCGAAAAAAAATTTGGCTTGCCTACTACTCAACTTCTTTCTGCAATTTTCGTAGTACCACATGGGTATTTATTAACATAAAAAAATCCCCGTTGGCAGCACCAGCCGGAAAGGTAAATTTCTCGTATGTAGCATAAAGCTTCGAAAAAAAATTTGGCTTGCCTACTACTCAACTTCTTTCTGCAATTTTCGTAGTACCACATGGGTATTTATTAACATAAAAAAAATCTGGCCACGTTCGTTCTTAGAGACCTTTTATCGGGGCGCAAATATTTTGTTAATTAAATTGAGTTGCATACGTATGGATTACATATTGGAAATCGGCGGATCATAAATTGTTGTAAACATATAAATACCGGTTTCGCCCTTCTCGCATTTGCTGTTTACACAGTTCACAGTGGTAACCACACAAAGGCTTAAATAGCTCGAATAGTTAATTTCAAAAGATTTCCATGAAAGTTTAATCAGCACTTGCGTTGCCATTAATATATACATTTTCAATTTTTTTCTGAACTATGAGGGCCGTCATTTCAATTTTTATTGAAATCGGCTGCTAAAAATATTAAGCTGTAAATTTTCGACTTTTTCATTTGTCATTCGATTTGCATAATTAAATTAAATTAACTTGCCTTAATAACTTATAATTTCAAGTTTCAACGGAATCTGTTGAGAATCTTGGCTGCTAGAGGGCTACAGAAATAAAAAAAATTGTATGCCACCCCCTTGTATGGGGAGACCCGCCTGTATGGGGAGACCCCCCTTAAATACCTTAAAATATTTTCTTGCACTGCAAATTTCAAGAGGCACCACTTTTGACCTACGTAGAAAATTTCCTCATTCTAGCTCATGTGGTTTGCGAGAAAACTTGTTTTGACGCACGAACAAACGGACGGACAGACAGACAAGTCGCGATTTTATAATTTTTTTAGGGGATTGTTAAAAAGATTTTACAATATCTTAAAAATGGTCTGGTTTATAAATTCTATCAAGTAAAGTCATTTAAAACGTTATCATGAAAAATATTCATTATTTCAGTTGGCACTAAAATAGCGAATTGCGCTTGCCTTCTGACCTTTGGGGGCCGCCATTTTGAATGCATGCATTTTATTTTGGATTATTTTAAATCTGTGTATGCTAGGAACTCATCAATCAATGTACTATCTCGTTCAAATAGAAGTTTCACTCTAGACATGGCAAAATAATTAAATTTTTAAAGAAAATGGCAGCTAAAAATATTAGGCTTTAAATTTTCGACTTTTTTATTTTTCATTCAATTTTAATAATTTCCTGCAAAATACAAGAACATAGTACAGAGATCCATAATCTCAAGTTTCATCAAAATCCGCTGGAAAATGTGACCGCTAGAGGGCCACAAAAACCTGAAAAAAACGCATATTTAAACGGCCGCCATTTTGAAATTTGCTCATGCATGATCACCAAAATATCAAAGACTGTAGGCCTAAATAATGTCTATCCTGAAACCGAATTTCGTATATGTCGGATTAAAATTGCGACTTTAAAAAGCCTTTGAAATTTTGCCTGTTAACTGGCCGCCATTTTGTTTTTTGCAACCTGACCTCCAATTTTTTCACGTAATTCTTTAGATACTTATGATTTCTATCAAGTTATCAAATTTCATGAAAATCTCTTGAAAGCTTTGACCACTATTACAACAACAAAATTTTGCACGTTTTTCGACCTTTGAGCGGCCGCCATTTTGTTTCTGCCGTACCGACTTTGGATTTTTTATTGTGAGATTCATCATATACAGCAATGAACCTTTGTACCAAATTTCATCCAAATCGGAGCTATACTTTGGTCAGAACAGAAATCACGATTTTTCGTCTAAAATGGCCGCCATTTTGTTTTTGCCCGGCCGATATAGCTGGTTCACGAACTTAACTGAGATAATTACCCAATACACCTTTCCTGAAAATTTGGTGAAAATCGAAGCAAAATTGCGACCTCTATCGTGGTCACAAATTTCGTTATATCCCATATATATATATATATATATATATATATATATATATATGATGCTCTCCGCAATAGGTAAATTTCTCTCGAGAAATTTACCTAAAAAACGCATATTTAAACGGCCGCCATTTTGAAATTTGCTCATGCATGATCACCAAAATATCAAAGACTGTAGGCCTAAATAATGTCTATCCTGAAACCGAATTTCGTATATGTCGGATTAAAATTGCGACTTTAAAAAGCCTTTGAAATTTTGCCTGTTAACTGGCCGCCATTTTGTTTTTTGCAACCTGACCTTCAATTTTTTCACGTAATTCTTTAGATACTTATGATTTCTATCAAGTTATCAAATTTCATGAAAATCTCTTGAAAGCTTTGACCACTATTACAACAACAAAATTTTGCACGTTTTTCGACCTTTGAGCGGCCGCCATTTTGTTTCTGCCGTACCGACTTTGGATTTTTTATTGTGAGATTCATCATATACAGCAATGAACCTTTGTACCAAATTTCATCCAAATCGGAGCTATACTTTGGTCAGAACAGAAATCACGATTTTTCGTCTAAAATGGCCGCCATTTTGTTTTTGCCCGGCCGATATAGCTGGTTCACGAACTTAACTGAGATAATTACCCAATACACCTTTCCTGAAAATTTGGTGAAAATCGAAGCAAAATTGCGACCTCTATCGTGGTCACAAATTTCGTTATATCCCATATATATATATATATATATATATATATATATATATATATATATATATGATGCTCTCCGCAATAGGTAAATTTCTCTCGAGAAATTTACCTAAAAACAAAGTGGATTTGTGGATGTGCAGTGACAAACAAGTTATTTTGTTTTCCGTGCGTTTTGTTCGGTAGTAAAAGCTCAGATTCTAGTTGGACAAAAACAGGTGTTGACGATTTGAGCCATCTTGCTCAAAAAATTAAAAAGCATGAGAGTGCAGCATCTCATATCAATGCCCAACTAGACTTCAACTTACTAGGTAAGCAAGATATTAGGCAACAACTTGACAGTGCTTATAGACGCAGTATCGAACAAAACAACGAGCAAGTGCGGAAAAATCGGTATGTTTTATCTGAAATCATAGACTGCGTAAAATTTTGTGGAGTATTTGAGCTCGCGCTTCGAGGTCATGCCGAGACGCAAAAGTCACTAAGCCCAGGAGTTTTTGGGGGCCTCATAAATTTTACTGCTGAATTGGATACAGCTTTGAAAGACCACATAAAGAAACTATCGTTTTCAAAGGTACTTCAAAAACAATCCAAAATGAATTGTTGGACTGCATGTTGGAAATTATGCAAGAGACCATCAAGAAAGAAATACTCTGCGCTGACTTTGTATCTGTGATTGCTGATGAGACCACAGATGTGTCTTCCATTTTTCAAATGTCAGTAGTTTTTCGGTATGTTCTTCAAGATGGTAGTCCTGTGGAACGTTTCTGGTCGTTTTTAAACCCTAATGGGCACGATGCTGTCAGTTTGGCGGAAGCTATTCATGGAGTCTTGGAAAAAGTGGTCAACAACCCCGAAAAGCTAATTTCGCAAAGCTATGATGGTGCCAACGTTATGTCTGGACAAACTGGGGGTGTTCAAAAAATTATACAAACGCATTACAAATATGCATTTTATATTCATTGCTATGCCCATCAGTCAAATTTGGTTTTATCTCAAGGTGCAAAACAAAATCAACAAGTACGCGTTTTTTTTTCTAATTTGAGTGATATAAGTAATTTTTTTCGTATTCTCCGCAACGAGTAGCCATTTTAGACGCAATTGTTGGTCGTCGAATACCACGTACTTCCAACACAAGGTGGAATTTCAAAAGTAGAGTTGTTACCACTGTATATCAAAATAGGAATTCCTTAATTGAGTGCATGGAAGAAATAAAATCAACTTCAAAGCAGACTCTAACTATCAATCAAGCATGTGCAATATCTCGTATGCTTCAAGATCCTGTCTTTCTATTTTGGCTGACCATCTTCAGTCGTATAATGCCACATTGCGATATTTTATACAATCAGTTACAGAAAATTAGTATAGATGCAGTTGGAATTCAAGAATGCGTGATGAGTTTTAAACAATCTATTCAAAATGAAAAAAATAATATTGAAAATATTCAAGATGAAATCCCTACAGAAATGACTAGTGCTAAAAAGCAAAGAAAAAATGACGATCCATACATTACGCAAATTGTAGCAGCCAAAGAAATTTGTGATTCAATCATAAGCCATGCTATTGATAGGTTTGCTTTCACAAATCATTTAAATGCTTCAAATCTTTTCTTAGCGAAAAATTTTCTTCAGTTCGCAACAGACTTTCCGATCAACTATTTAAATAGTTATGTCGAAGCTTATCCATTTTTAGATGCAGTCAGGCTACGAACGGAACTTGAAATCATATATAAAAGGCCTGACTTCAGGAATTTGTCAGGTGCCGTTAATCTTCTCAAGTTTATAAAAGAAAACTGCCTTGAGAATTTATTTTATGCCACTTCTCAGCTTTTGAAACTCATAGTGACTATCCCTATGAAAACCGCTGAAGCAGAGAGGTCTTTTTCGACTCAAAAAAGAATTAAAACATTTTTAAGATCAACGAAGAGCCAAGGCAATGCTTTCAATCGAAAAAAAATTATTGCAGGAATCGCAAAATTTTAACGACATGGTAATCGACAAATTTGCCGCTAAAAAAGAAAGAAGATTGGATTTTACGTACAAGCACTGCACTTGAATTACTTGTTCATTTGTTTTTGTACACCATTTTTTTTTTGTTAAATATTATTTCACTTATTTTCAATATTTCAATTATTAAAAATTACTTATAAAGATTCATTATTATGAATAAAATAAAAATTGTGCTTGAATAGCAAAAACTGTATTTTTTCATGACATTTTATTCTAAATTAAATTCGTATTCGAGCTGCTACGCAATTCTATGTATCTTGAAAAATTCGCATGTCAAAGGTAAGAAAAATGGAAGGCAAGATGAAAACGAAATAATATGAAATATTTCATATTGACTCGGAAATGTGGTAATGACTTGTGTAATGAGGTACAATTACATTGTAACGCTAACTTAGTTTAAAGCCCTTCTGATTGTAGCAACTGCTATTACTGTGAACTGTGAACCCCCCGGTAACAAACGCACGAGCCGCCACTGTTGCCACGAACAACAATTTCATCCAATTCCTTCCCAATCGTAAAGCATAGAGGTGGTTTCTAAACATTAAGTTCCTGCATCTTATTAAGAAGCTTATGTTCTGATTTTAGATTCTGAAATGGGCTTTCCATACACATTAAGATTTCTTCAAAATCATTTCTTTTATCAGGATTCAAAAAAGGTAAAAATTCTATGAAACATTTAACAAGTGGATCTGTTATATAATTAGTTACATGGCTTTGTATAAGTAGTATATCTTTTCTGCAAAACGAAGATTTTTCATGAAGCTTTAAAGTAACATTTATAATAGATTTCAGCATTAGATTTTTGAGGTGACAAAGTTTATCTGTATTTTTTCCAGAACTTTCATGTGAGCCCAGAACGTTTTGCTCATAACTGGTTGTCCCAGGATTATTATTAATTTGGTAATCATTCAAAGTACATGTATTAGTTCTTTTATCAATGGTAGGACAAGAATAATTTTCGTTTACTGTATTGCCAGAATCAGAAATTTATAAAAATTTTGGAAGTATTTTTGACATGCATTGAATTGGCACAAATATTTAAAGACTATTGGAGTTTTGTGATAGTCTCTGAGATGACTAATTAAATGTTCAGCATTTTCAAATTTATTTTTACAAATCGAGCAAATATGGTACATATTCGAAAGATTACTGTTTAGTGATTGGTGAAGTTAACTGACAATTACTTAGTTTATCAATAATATTTTTAATCTTTGGAATTTTATCATTGCACATTATTTCATACACATATTCTTGAAGGAACATCCAAACATATTTGCTCTTTAATGAATATTCTAAGTGGAAAACGAAACTTATTTTAATTAATAAATCAATAGACCTTAATAGTGTCGGTAGTTTGTAATAGATATTGTCAAAAAAAATGTAGAACTCTTTTAAATTGTCTGTAGATTCACCGATAACGATGATTTTCGGTTGTAATTTCGTATTGTCACGCAGGGCTTGTGCCTTAAGCTCATCTTCCTTTTGCTTTAGATTATTTATGTTGAAAAAATGGACAAACATATCATTTTGGGCGTCAGAAATCGATGGTTTGGATGTCCTTGCAAGCCTTGACGGCAAAATAATCGAATGGAGCAGGTTGAAAAAATAAAATTGTCTCGAGTCTAGAAAATTTAAAAGACTCTTAGTTGAAAAAATATAATTAAGTCCATTTAATTTACCTTGGTTTAAGTCTTTTGATTGCATTTTTTCATATAACTGAAGGTTCAATTTATCTTTAATGCAGGCAGGAAAAAATATATGATTGATTTTTTCTTCCAAGATGTAAATTCCCCTTTCCTGGTTGAATAGTTTCGAAGTCAATATTAATCTGTAGATATGAAAAATTAGCAAATTGTTCACCTTTAAAATAAATAATATTCACTTACTAATTCGTATCCATCTGGGTCTTTATACCTAGGCCACTGTTTTAAAATATCGGCAATAGAGCTTTTCATTTGCTGCATTTCCTGCATTCTCAAAATTGAAGTTTTCCGCCAATATTCAATTAAATTACTAGGTTTGTTGTGTGACAACCATTTTTTTCAGCTTCAAATTTTTCCCGATCATAATTTGGGTCATTTGATTGAATTTCCTGAAGTATTGATCTTGGGGAGCTTGTCGATGAGCTATGCGATGCAGATCGTTTTTTTTTGTGGCTTCCTTTTGTACATAATATTAAAATAGCGATCATAAAGCTTTCCAGCAGCATTTCATTTCATTTATGTATCTAACTTAAGTTTCGCTGAATTTTCAACAAAAAACCAATGCTTAAGCTATTTTCAGTTGGAAAAAGTTCCAGAATGGCTCCTGTAACCTTTTTCATTGTAGGAGGATCCATATGCGTTTTGGCTCCATAGAAATGGTCACAGACAATACGAACTAATGTGGTTTGTTGTGCTTCAGTTAGACATTTTTTCATGCGGTATTCATTTAACATTTCATTTCCTGCATAAGTTTGCTCCAAAATCTCTTAAAGATTGAAGCTGCCTTTAGTGACATTGGGAACAGCAGAATTTGTTGACGCTGAAGAGTGTGATGATAGCCACTCAGTTACAGTATTGGAAAGTGTTCTATCACTTGCACAGCATATTAATACTTCACACTGCAAGTATAATTGAAAAGTACACAAGGTTTTTGCTATAATAAAACTTAGACTTTACTCACATTATTTGCAATTCGCCACTTTTGTAGATTATATCGAAACTTCACTTTTTCGGCAACCTGATTTTTGGTGTTAAATATTTGATCTACGTCGTGGGAATGCAACATTTTCAACACTTCTAGCGAATCGATTCCACACTCAGTTAAAACAGAAATTGTCTGGAGTTGAAGTCCCCATTCTAAAAAAGGCACACTGCTTCAGATGAGGCATTTGAAATTGTTGCACTCGCGCCGTCTGAACCGTCGTTTATTATCAAATCGATATAGGAGCTTATTGCTGATCCTGACTCCATATTGTTTCCAAATTTGTTCACTTCACTACACTGAATTAAAGATTTCAGATTCAATCTATTCTCTTAAAATGGGAAATCACGGTCACTTCATTAACTATGCTGTAGTTCACTACACTAATAAATTTCACCCACTACACAAAACCAAACAAAACATTGATAGCTCAATATATTTCAGGCATGTGCAAGTCCGAAACGCTAATACCGAACCGATTGCTCCGATGTCAGATATGCAACTTGCGCTTTTATGAGGATACATGACCTTATTTGAAAAGGATGGTTTTTGTTCTTAAGTTGAAACAAATTGTTGTTGAATGAATAATTATCCTCTTGAAATGTCAAAGATTGCCGTTGTTAAGCCAAATGTGGCCCTTTTAAATGAATGATTTAGTTGTTGAATATCAATAAGAACAACTATTTGAGGAGTATTCTTCTTCAAATACTTGCTCCTTGTTAAATCAAATGTAGCACTTTTCACCAAATGAAGAAATTTGTTCAAATATCAACAACTAATCTTTTCAAATGAAAATAATTTATTTAGCTCAACAATATTTTCATTTTGGATTCTCAACAGAGAAAATTTTTTCTGAGTGTAACACAAGAAATACATATTATCAAAGGTATCAAGACTATTTATTCCAAGCTATAAAGTTAGGGTATAGAGTTATAAACTATTTGATATGATTAATAGATCTGAGAATCAAAATAATTAAAAAATAGAGCTAGTATAACTCAGTTTCTAGAAATTTGAATCATTCAGCAATCATCTTATTTGGAGGATCTTGCTTTCCGCAGTGATCGCATTTTTCCTCGAATCTTGTACAGCCTTCATGTGTCCAGCGGGAGCATGACACACACTTAAACCAATCTTCATCTCGTTTTGTTTCGTTGTAGTTCTCTGTACACCATACACAGAAATCTTCATCCCAGTCACTTTCATAAAGATTGTAGTTGCAAATTGTGTCGATGTCAATATCTTCGGAATCTAAAAATGACGTTAGTTCTTCTTTTCTTCGCGTTCTCTTACTTTTATTGATCGTTGTTTGCATATTGTTCTCATGTCTTTTCTTTAGCTTCTCTTTTCTTTTCCTCCGGGCCTTTCTTTTGTTCCTCCCTGTCTTTTTTCGTTTCTTCTTTTAATTTTTTTAATTTTTGACTCTTTCTCATTTTTTTTTCTTTTTCAGAGCAGTTATGTTTTCTGGAGAGCTTAACACTGTTGATATAGTTTGAACTTTCTTTTCACAGTCTGAACTTTGTTGACACAATGCATTGGATGTAGTTTGTCCAATAACGTTGAAGGGGTCACAATTTCAGATTTATTCTGGTGCTTTTCAGAAGGTCCAGGTAAAGGAACATTTTCAAAGCTTCTTGAAGTACCAGCACTGCAACCGCTTCTTGAGGAATTAGAACCTGCTACAGCAACATCATCACTTGGGCTATTAGGACCAGAAACAGTGGCATCATTTTTGAACTACCGGAGCCAGCAACATCAACACCAATCATAACGTTTTCGAAAACAAGCGACGTATCTGGAAGCCTGGAGCCCATTGATTCTGACGAAAAAGCGTAGTCTGGTATCGCATGAGGTTCAAATGGAATGATTTCACACGTTCTAAATCCACTTATTCCATTTTCTGCGTTTGCTGACTTACCCCAAGCTATGCTAAAAAGCGCACCAAACTGCAGTTATCTTCCTTGAAGGGTTATTGGTCACGTACTTTGAGCAAGCAGAATAATAGTTCATTTTTAAAGACTTGAAGAAAGCGCAGTCTAACGGTTGAAGCCAATGACTGGTGTTGGGAGGAATACTCATCAAAATCATTTGATTATTTTGTGCAAACTCTAGCATTTCAACGCAGCTAGTGTGTGATGTATGTCCATCTAAAAGAAGAAGCGCCTTTGCTGCTGGTTTTCTTGGAGTGTAATGGTTTTTCAGCCAATCAAAAAACAAATCGCTTTTTATTGTACATAGCCAGACATTGGCGACATTTTTACTTCAGCGCCAGGTGGTAAACTATCACAAAACTCCTGTTATAGGTTCTTTGCTTTCATTATGCAAAAAGGTGGTAAGAATGTACCCTCTCCATTCACACTGGCCAATACTGATATAGTTTCACCCTTTTCTCCTGAAGTAATAGAAGTTACATTCTTGGAACCTTTCAAAGCAACTACCTTCCCTGGTTTGGTATTTAGCTGTAAACGTGTTTCGTCCATGTTGAAAATATTGCAAGGTTTATCTTTAAGACCATTTTCTTCTAAAACATTTTTTAAGAGGTCAAATACGCTTTGACATCTATTTTATTTAGACCTTTTGCTCTCGCAATAGACACACCTTCAGATTGCCGAATGGACAGTTCAGGATTGCGAACAAGAAAAGAAGAAAGTCAGTCGTAGCCTGCTTGCTTTGTTTCATGATTGAAACTATGCTGCAATTGCAGGTTTTCAGCTAAATAGTAAGCCATAGAACCCACTGAGTCTCTGGTTGGACCCCTTCGATTCTAATTTTTTTGTGTTACTACAATTTTTTTTTCATTTTCAACTGCTAGCAATGAGTTTTTTCCCATGGAACTTTTACTAAAACTTTGTAGTTTGATGCGTCTTTTCAAAGTTGTTTTCGGTATTCCAAACACCTTCGCTGCAGCATTAGCTCCCATTTCCTTACTTTGAACAGCTCTGGCAGCATTTTCCAAGCTACGTTCAGACCATTCTCCCCTCCCAGACATGCGTTTTCTGGTATAGAACGTAGACATTTTCCTATAAGATAAGAAAACCAACGTATCAGGACACACCTTTGCGTTTAAAATAATTTTGATAAGTATCATTTAATTTATATTAGAAGTAAAGTCCTAATAGGAAATATGGTCGGACTGTTCCAGGTTCTTTTCAAGTGTGCCAACTATCCCAAATGTCACTGATCCATCTATCCCTAACAATTGGGATAGATGGATCAGTGACATTTGGGATAGTTGGCACACTTGAAAAGAACCTGTCAGGGATAGATGGACCAGCTACTCATTCAGACGCTACGGGAGCACCATTTTAAGTTAAGACCTTACTCAACTATACAATCGAGCTATAGCATTGATCTTACGTCAAAATCAATCAAACTAACTTAACCACATAACAATAAAATCCAGTGAAAAATATTTTTCAACTCACCAAAAGAAATAAACAAAGTTTTTTTTCCTAAAAAACATGTGACACTCACGAGCAAAACTAAGCGTGTTAACGTCTGCACGAGTAGAAAAATACTAGCCAACGAATGCGGCGCTGCTGTGACAGATGAGCGAAATATTCGAATGGTCCGTCTATACCGGTGGTCCATCTATCCCGGTTTTAACTTTTTTTGTGGTTGGGAGGTGAATGTTATTTACGCACAGAATGTGGGACCCATGCTCGCAAGTGACTGGACTACACACTAAATAGCCCCTGTCAACCCGAAAACCCAGTCTGGAACCGTTTGACACATTACATCGGGCTAAGTCTCGTTTTGTTACGCCGTGAGGCGCCTTCAAGCCGGAGGGTTCCTCTTCTAGTGGAAGGGGACAGGGAAAGAGGAATTGCCAGACAAGTAGTCCCCCACCCCTAACGATGTCCTATAGTTAAACGGAAACTCGACTTTGCATTTTCATGTTTGTTTTTAAAGTTATGATCAATTATAGAAGGAAAAGTATCGTCTTTTCAGGTCGCAATTCTCGGCAGTCTTTAGTATGTAAATCTCTAACTTTAGATTTCTGACATGAAATTAATCAATTTTCAAATGGCGATTAACTCTATGTTTTGAGTCGTATCTATTTTGCCTCGGCAATTTTTCGCTCACTTTGGCCCTATGCCAAAGTTCTGTTGTCTCAGCTCTTGTACTGAGACAACACCGCGCTGAGTTATTAAAAAAAAAACAAGGGAAAAACTTTGGTCTTATGCCGAATTCTCGTTGCCTCAGTGCTTGAACTGAGATAATCACACGTACTAACTGAAATTGAATTTTAGCCAATGCTTGTATCAGCTAATTCAATATAGACGGAACAAAATGCGTTGATTGTTCTGATGGTCAAACTTGACTGACTATTTTATTCAATCACTTCGCTTATTTTGCTATTTCACAATTATTTTGCTCATATGAAAATTGCTAAGCTCACCTGAATGTAGTCCCCACAAATTTGCAAGCGCAATGCAATTCATGTGTCTTACAGACAAATAGATCACGTTGCGCTCACTGTGGGAATCTTTTGTTCAATGCGCACAAGATAAATTCATAGATATGTAAGTATTTCATGCGCGCCAGACAAAACAAGCATCATCCTACATGGAACTTCCAGTGAGATTAGATGATAACTTTAATAATAATGCAATTATGATGCTGAGGATTTGGTGAGTGTAGAAAATTTAACGGATAGGAATTTATGGTTGGTTTTTAAAAGTACAATGAGCTGATTGTACAATTGATTAAAGACTATTTGATAATCAATTAATAATTAAGAAGATGATTTCGCGCATCCTCCTCCACGTTTAACAGTCCGTTCAACCTTAAACTTGGCTCACTGGCAGGCTGTGGCATCTTGGTCGGGGAATAAGCCGTTGCTCTCGAGAGATGCGGTGATGATTCCGCCATTTGAAAATAAGGTAAATTGCCAGTGAAATAATTAAAGCGAGGCTGAGGCTTGGTAGTCTTGCTATGATTTGTTGAGTGAATTGCTGGCTGTTTTGATGTTCATGGCGGGTAAATGGACTTGTATAAGAAGTACTAAGTTCATTTGTGCACATTTGATGGCTCTGAATGATGACCGTATCGGATTTGAGTGTACAGTCTGAGTCCATTTTGATAATACCGGAGCCCTCCAAAGTTAGAGTTGAAGGTTTACCACCGCAGGCAACATGAACCGCTGTACGATTGTTCAATGCATAAATCCACTCATTCAAAAAGAGAATTTGGCTCCACAAGGCTAAATTTTCGAGTTCCGTTATGTTGCATTCGACTGGGGATGGAATATCCTTCAAGAGCATAACTTCACTAGTGCTGATGTTTGCTTCCCTTTGGTACAGGTGGTGAGATTTTTGACACATGTCCCCTCTGCTTACATAGCATTTAAGATAAAACTAAGAGACTTACTACTAGTTTAACTTTCAGTTATCGTTGTTGACTGATAATGAAGTATCGGGCGCGTCTTGCTATAGGTATGGGATAAAGTCTAAAGAGATCGAAAGTAATTGTGTTGATGATTGGGATTTTGAATTCAAATATAACGAAGTCTTCGATTTGTCTGGCGCTAATTGATGCTTCCCTGATCAGTCTTAAGAAGTTGTCGTTAGCTGCTGGGAAATGTAACGTATCAGGTAGATGTTCTTTGACGTTAGATATCGTTATGCTCAATTGCTTCTGCGACAGCAATAATGGGTTGAAATTTCCGTGTTGGGTATCAGTGATGATACTTACTATGGAGGCCTGAATGCGTTGCAAATTGATGGTGATTAGCGTCATTTGAAAAGACAACATCGTGATGATATTGGTCACTTTACTTTGGTTGCCTTCCTGATTGGGGCCTCTTAAAATCTTGGTTAATTGATCTAGCTCCTCCTCAATTACTTTGAACCTTTGTTGGGCAGTTTCTCCACTTCGCTTGATGATGTTCAACGTAGAATCGATGATAGATGTTTGATTCTTTAAAAAGGAGTACAATTTTTCTTGATTTCTTTTTACACCTTTGATCGTCTGAGTCATCTGGTTAGCATATTCTTCGTCCAGAATACCAAATAACGATTTTGCCACACTGCCAACAGTGTTGAAAGCTCCTCTTTTGGTTCGAACTTTTAGCAATCGATTGATGTTTGTAAGTTCACTTTGCAAATGTATGAAGTGGTCTTTCAGCATCAAGCAACTAGCTATAAATGTTCCCTGCTCACAAAGCTGTCGCAACATCTTCGTTTCGTTTTCTAACGTTGTAAGTTCGGTCCAATATGGCCCTAAATCATAGTAGATTACGAGCCTCCATTCACTTGTCGATAAATATGCATTACCTTATGATTGAAAACCCAGTCCTGGATGCGGTCCAAAAGTTGACATCTAAACGGGTTCTCTGTGTACCAAAGGTACTATCAAACAGGCCAAAAGTAGTGAGACAATTGACATTCCTTTTTTTCGTTTTTTGGGAGGATCTTTGGAGCCCCAGGGTTCTGGGTCCTCTTCGATGGATGGTCGCCTCTTAAACTCAGAGATATATTACTTGGATGCGCCTTCTTCACAGTGTGTGTATTAACTGAGTGGCAGTGGAGCAAGTCGATGTATGGCTCTCTTTATAAAACCTAAAGACGTCTTTACGTCGGCCACTCGCACGAAGCCATCATTGCCCTTATAAATTTATGTGATTCGTCCAAGTGACCACTTCATTACCTGCATGTTGTCCTCTTTGATGATTACAAATATACCCGGTTGAATATTCTAGCAGTTCTGTTTCCACTTAGAGCGATGTTGCAATTGATTCAGGTATTCTTCTGACCAGCGCCTCCAGAATTCGTGCTTAACATGGCTTACAAGTTTCCATCTCGTAAGCAATCCGCCTTTTACTGGTTCAGCCATTGTGTTTACGATAGCTATTGGAGGTTCTCCGGTGAGAAAATGGCCTGGTGTCAGTGCTGAGATATCATTAGGATCTTCTGATAGTGGTGTTAATGGTCTCGAATTGAGGATGGCTTCGATTCCCACCACCAGAGTTTGTAGCTCTTCATGTGTTAAAGTTGCTGATGAAGCTCCTCGGTGTTGCAAAAATTTGGCTTATTTGACTGCCGCCTCCCACAGACTGCCGAAATGGGGCGCACGAGGTGTTATAAAGTGGAAATCTATATTTCGGGTATTGCATACGGCGGCTATCCTCTCTTGAGATCATTCGGAATGTGAAGACGTTGCTAATTCTTTAACCTGATTATGGGCTTAGTTCCATTGTTGCAGTAGAGATTTCTACAGTGGTCTCGTCTGTCGATGAATCGTTTAAGGGAGCTGATGAGCGCTTTGGCGCTAAGATCGCTCGCCAGCTCTAAATCTACTGCCTTAGTGGCAAAACAACAAAATATGGCAATGCACCCCTTTTGCGGGCGCGTTCCTCGCCCACGGTAAAGAATCATCATCGGCCCCGAGAAGCTTACTCCTGAATTAATAAACGGCCGCGTAGGCTGTACACGTGTTGATGGTAAGTTTCCCATGACCTGAAAAAGCAGCTGTGGGTTCGCTCAAGTGCATCGTATGCATCGCTGCACCGCTACACAATAGATCCTGCCAATGATTTTGCTATTATTGGGCAGTAATGTTCCCGTGTGATCGTAGGTAGTGCCTGTGGCCCAAGATGGCAGTTGTCTTGGTGAATGTCGGCCATCAGCAGTTTAGTCAGTGGATGCCTGTAGGGTAGCAGTATCGAATGTTTTGCATCAAATGTAGTTTTTCCCCAACATGCAGTATCCCCTTTCAGTTAAGGGACTGTCTGTTTTGAGACTCTTTTGATGACTCAAATCCTTTATCTCATCACGAAATTCGTTATGCTTGATATATATCCATTTGACAATGACCTCCAGCGCTCAGGATAGTTCCTAACCTGTGAGTGACCCTGCCACTACTGTATCGGATCGCAAACTTTTACTAATGCGCGTGGTAGACCTTAGCACATATGCGATGATTCTCTGTATTTTTATAAAGGAGCTACAATGAAATTAGAGGTTGTGACAATGGTTGCCGCAATAGTTAGTTTTACCTTCCTCTTCTCTAGATCACACGATTGTCGCTTCGCATATTCTGGTAGCCATAGTACAGGGTTATCCATTTCGTAGTTGGGAAAGAATAACCCTGCCATTTGACATCTGTCAAAACAAAATGTAATTCAAAGCATTTTTTTAGTTGAAGGTTCGCCATTTAGAAATATGGATCGTTTAATAGTCGAGAAATGCGTTAAAATTATTAAATTTTATTTTTAAAATGGTGATCCTGCTGTATCAACATTTAGAGCCTTACGAGCCGATTACGGTCGACATAATCGACTGGATCGGTTATTGATATTGCAAGGCCTGTGCATCATCGCAACATTCTTTCTGCTGAAAATATCGCTGTCGTTGCTCAAAGTGTGGAGAAAGACCCGAATTTGTCGATTCCTCGACGTGCTCAACATTTGGGCTTGTCTTACGGGTCATTGTGGCAGATTTTGCATTTGGATTTGCATCTCCATCCGTACAAAATCCAACTCACTCAAGAACTTAAGCCTCAAGACCACACAAAACGCAGAAGGCATGCGAATTGGGTGATTGAACAACAAGCCATTGATAACGATTTTTCGAACAAAATTTTCTTTAGTGATGAGGCTCATTTTTCGCTCAGTGGTTACGTAAATAAACATAATTGCCGCATATGGGGCTCTCAAAATCCTCAGGTGATCGCAGAAAGGCTTTTACAACCGGAAAAAGTGACCGTTTGGTGTGCATTATGGTCTGGTGGTGTTATTGGCCCGTATTTTTTTGAAAACGATCAAGGAAGAGCCATTACAGTCAATTCTGACCGCTATGGACGGATGTTAACCGATTATTTTTGGAGAGGAATTGAAGGTTATGATCTAGGAAACATGTGGCTCCAACAGGACGGAGCCACAAGCCACACAACACAGGCTAATCGAGCACTTTGCAAGAGAAATTTCCAGGACGCGTAATTTCGAGATTGAGTGATGTCAATTGGCCCGCAATATCCTGCGACCTAACTGCTTTGGATTTCTTTTTATGGGGCTATGCGAAAGATCGTATTCACGCAAACAATCCTCAAAATCTTGAGCAATTGAAAACCCATATTCGTGAAGTTATGGCCGAGATATTGCCGGAAATGTGCCGAAAAGTCATTTAAAATTACCCCAGAAGGATTGAGGCCTGTAAGAGATACCGTGGAAGACATTTGAATGATGTTGTATTTTGCATATAATGGCAAGGTTTAATCTTTGTATTAAATAAAATATATTAAATGAAATGGATAACCCTATATATCAGCTCCATGCAAGAAGGGAGGTAATTCTTCGTGAACGGATTTCAGCTGGGTTGCTTTTTGACCCAACATGCCGCCATTGACTTGGTATTGAAAGTGATTGAATTACTGATACTATATTTCTGATGGACGTGTTATAAGATGACGCTGTGGCATTGATCCACCGACGAACAATTTCGGAGTCAATCCAGAAAAAACGTACGACCTCATTCGTATGTAGAGCGGTCTTGAGTCTGTGGGCCAACTCTGCTCCTAATTTGGCTGCATAGAATTCTAAGCGGGGAACGGTTACTTTCCGAATAGGAGCTACTCGAAATTTGGCGCATGAAAGACGTACAATAATTCTACCGTCTGTTAAGGTAGCCCGAGTGTAGACTTCTGCTCCATAAGCTCTTTCTGATGCGTCACAAATTATGTGCAACTGCGTTCGCTTGGGGACTTCCTTTGCAAAAACATGTCTTGGGAACTGTGCCTTCTGCAACGCTAGTAGACTTTGCGGAAGTTGTACCATCTAGTGAACATCTGTTCTGATAAGGCTGCATCCCAGTCCACCTCCAATCGCCAGTTGTCTTGTAGAAAGAATTTGGCCGTGACGATGACAGATTCCATGATGCCTAGTAGATCGAAGATTCTGGCAAAATCAGAGGATATCGTCCTTTTTGTGATTTTGTTATTTTTTGGATCGAGGCTAATCCTTATTTGAAAATCGTTAGGCCGAGGATTTAGATGCAATCCCCAGTGTGGCTGTTAAAGTCCAGTTGCACTTCTTTATCGTCAGGAGCGATATTGTGTAGCAGGCGAGGGTGGCTGGCACACCGTTTACGGAGCTTCATCCCTGCACTTAACAGGAGTTTAATTAATTCATCCTTTGCCTGAACCACTTCCGATAGGAGCTTTGATCCTGTCATGACGTCATTCACATAGAAATCTTGTTGCAGGATGTTACAACCATGTGAATACCGCTGAATTTCCTGTTGAGCGAGTCGTTGGAGGCATTTGGCTGCCAAATATGGAGCGACCGTCGTTCCATATGTTACGGTGTTTAACTGATAATACTTTAGTGGTTGATGTGAATCATTCCTCCGGATCAGCAGTTGGTATTTACGGTCGTCAGGATTCAGCAGAACCTGCCGATACATCTTTTCAATATCGGCTGTGAAAACATAACGATGCAGTCGGAAACGAAGCAAAATTGAAAATAAATCGTCTTGAATAGTTGACCCAGTGTGCAGTATATCGTTCAACAAGACATTTGTAGATGTTTTTCAGGAAGCAGAACTCTTATGCATTCAACCGTTGTATCGTGCAAGGATCTCACTACTGCTGCTGAGGGCCTATCACCTGCGATGGATGGTTGAGCCATCAGCTTGTTAGGGAGGGCTGTAATCAATAAGCGTCGATTTTCATATCGTTCGTTCAGAGTCTTCCATGCAGACTCGTAGTCGTCTTCAGAAAGCGCAAAATTTTGTATGAGTTTTGCCCCTTCCTCGGTGTGGTTGATTATGAATCATTTCACAAAACAGTTCGTGAAATTGCCGCCACTGGAGATAGTCGCCGTTTAACTTAGGTAGGTTGATTTTTGGAAGTTTCAAACAAGGTGCTGTCACTAGAGATGTTGGCTGGGCAGGTATCCCATTAATTGCGTCGAGCTCGCCTTCCAATTGTATAAGCCAGTCTTGAAACTCCAGGATGTTGTGTTGGCTTTGTTCAAATCCATATTTTTGAGGCACGGTACCAATCTCTTACATCCTGTGTTGATACTCCTCCTTTTCAATTTATAAAATTGCCGGGTTTAACCTTTAGCTTCACCAAGTCGAGAAAGTGCCAAGACGTTATACCGTCGCACTTGTTTCATGACCTCAGATGATGTCTCGATTGTTGACGTCCTCGAATCATCTTTACTGCCTCTGCCGGTAACTTGATTTTCAAGGTTTTGTTCTGCATACCTCAACGCCAGCATTTTCTCTTTAAAATATGCTTGAAAATTCTGGTAGTTGGTTTCGGTTGTCTCGCGTGAACCACTTAAAAAGTAGTCATGGGTCGGCGACACATCTTTCAACGAGCGAATCTTTACATCCACTTCCTCGAATGCATCCCATTTGGATTGGAGACATCGGAGTCGCTCTTTGTAGTACTCAGCCCTTTGTTAACGACCCGTGGGATCTTTGCTATAGTTTGCGATGATCGCCTCGCTCAGCTAAACTGTCCATTGCTGCGTTTTGTGGTGTGTATCACGTCGGGTTCGCCAATGTTTTGAGTCGTGGCTATTTTGCCTCGGATATTTGTCGCTCGCTTTGGCCCCACGCCAAAGTCCTGTTGTCCTAGCTCTTGTGCTGAGACAACACCGCGCTGAATTATTTTAAAAAGGGGAAAAAATTAACTTTAGTCTTATGTCTCGTTGCCTCAGTGCTTGTACAGTGACAATCACACGTACCAAACGAAATTGAATTTAGCCTATGCTTGTATCAGCTAATTCAATATAGACGGAATAAAATGTGTTCTTTGTTCTGATGGTCAAACTTGACTGGCTGTATTTAATTCAATCACTTCGCTTATATCTACTTCACAATTATTTTACTCATATGCAAATTGCTAAGCTCACCTGACTGCGGTTCCAAGATATTTGCAAGCGCGGCACAATTCATGTGTCTTACAGACAAAAAGATGTTTTGTTCAACGCGCACAAGATAAATTCATAGATATGTAAATATTTCATGCGCGCCAGACAAAACAAGCATTATCTTACATGATTTTAGAAGAGAAATTTGATTACATGAATTGGAAACAATGCAATTATGATGATGAAAATTTGATAAGCTTAGAAAATTTAAGAGACAGGAATTTATGCTTGGGTTTTAATAGTAAAATAGGCTGATCAATAATAGAGAAGATGATTTCGTACAGGCCCATTTTTACGGTTGTAAACAGCTGAGATTTTCAAACTCCCTACCAGCTCTATATTATCTTCTAATTTTCGATCAATTAAAAACAACCAAATAAGCAATCACTGTCATTTAAAATTTATAAGCTCAGTTTTCTTACAGCTATGTACAACCTAATTACCAAATTCGCTCATAAAATCAACCAGTTTAGTTGTCATTACAAAATCACAAATCCCAATAACAAAGGCAGGCATTATCCTACTTTTGATAATTGTAATACCAGAACAATTTATAGAGGGAGAGATAGCAAGATGATTTATCTACCGTAACTATTCCAATTTATCAAACCGTAACTATTCCAAGCCGAAACATTTTACTGTATTTCACATTCTTCGACACATGAGTAGATTTAAATAAATTTAGCCAAACTTGGCTTGTATGATGCCGACGACTGAAATACAATAAAAGTGGGAGGTAGTGATCGTCTCACGCGAATGTTATTTAAAGACTTTATTAACATAATTCGCTGTGGAGAACTGCTCAGCCAACCTGACGATTTAGAGAGGCACACCCGTCTCTTTGGCCAGGGAGGAAAACCCATCTTCTAGCTTCCAGGGCTGATGAGGAGGAAGTGCCACACCCGAAGGCCATTGAGAAGGAAACGCTCATCTTCACATATATTCTTAAAAAAAACATGACAAATATTAACACCGTAAATCTCCACAAGACGATCGCCATCCTCCATTTTAATCAACTACTGTTAACATTACACACTCTGTGAAATCACTCACCCTCTAATATAATATCACCACTTTAGATCTTTCCACTTCATCTACTCATCTGGAAATGCCAATCACATTTCCGTGCGAGTGGTAATACCCTCGACACATTCCTCCTTAAAACAGAATCTCTTCCTCATACCTGCCGCCACGGATACAGATCCACGCAGACAACTTATGCACAAACCTAAGGGATGGATCAGACTACGACTATAAAATCGTGCTACTGTCGTAAGTTTCATATGGTCAAATCGAAGTGCGCATACTGCGATTTGCGACAATTCTGGCAGTTGCAGGTATTTGCGATTTTTCCTAAAACCAGCTTAGTCTGCGCACGTCATTTTGACATTTGACGCTGGCATACCTGGAAGTTTCTTGCATAGCGCACAAATGAGTTTGTGCATGTATTCTTGGCAAAGATATACTTTCAAATGAGCATATTAGCTCTGCGTATGCCTGGAGTTCCTTTGGAAATCTTGTCACAGTGTGTTATTTAATACTAATCGTTATAAATTTTAAAACAATATAAAACAAATTCCAAGCAATAACAATTAAAAACTTAATGGCCTAAATGGCTCTCTAAATTTATACGTTATCATTAATCACATTTTAAAAATAAATATAGCAAATTCAAATTAATGAAGATTATTACATATTATTTCATTCAATTGGAAAAAGGAGAAAAAACCAACTAACACTATCCTAAAATTATTTATAATCTTAACACAACAGTGAACTTTGATCATACACCTAATATGATTTAACTTAATTCTAATAAAATGCAATCAAAAACATTATCTTATACTAAAAAATTCTATAACAATGTTCCTAACCTAAGCGTTTAACCTTATCCCTAACCTAATATAATAAACATAACATATACCTAACCTATACCTAATTTTTAACACAAAATAAGCAAAAATACTAAATGTAGCAATAATGAGCTGAAACTCAAAAAATAAATAACGAAAAATCACCAAAATTTTAAATAAACACAAATAATTTAGACATTGTCATTCAGCCACCAATACGTGGATTGCGCCGTCTCAATTCGATCAGCTTCAACAAATCTAGCAAATGAGTATCTCCATTTGAATTGTTGGTTTCGTGAACTCAAACTCGGAGGATATTTTATCTTCTTATCGGTGGCCCGTCGATATATGTTATATATGACTGGGACGCCGTCAGAATCAAAAACATCGATTCATGTCCAAATACACGAATGCTTCTGGAGGAATGAAGCCAGTAGCGAGGCAAGTCGCTATATACCCGTCTGTAGGGTGGAACGGCTGTGAAATCCAAGGGTTTTCACTCACAGTCACAGAACTTGCGATATGATTCTGAAGAAGTTGTTACATAACCCGTATACCCTATGTATACTGGTATGAACTGGGAGCACATTTGATGTGTATCCAATATACATCATCAAGGCTCCCGGGGAAAGAACTCCTATTAACACCACTTACCTGCTACTCCGTCCATTTCCACTAAATCAACAAGAAGACGAGAGTTACATAATTAAAGAATTTAGTTTTATTTTATATTTTAAATTAATTACTTTTACACTTCTTTAATTAGTTTAACATCTTTCCATACTGTGTCTTCTCGGACGGAGGATGCCTAGGAGAAAGTGGGAATTAGTCGATGGTGGCTACACAGCGTAAAAACGCATCCAAGCCGAATGAGGTTCGCGGCTCAAGCCTACACCTCACCATCTAACTGATGTGATGATCTCCTGCAATTGCACCGGAACTAGATGCACTTTCTGGCCTCGCTGATCACTTCGCGGCGAAATACACTTTGCGTACAGTTCTGTAACCGCTGTTATTACTACTCGCCGTTTCTCGCTCGATCAATTGTCTTTTAAACGATTCATGCGGCCTCAATTCGCCCTAAATTTGCTGAGTAGTTGAAACGTGCGTTCTCGTTCCACGTAAACTTCTTCCTCCGCGCACTTCTCACTACTCGCATGGTGAAGCTTTGCGGCGAATTTGAGAAATGGTTTGAAGGCAGGGTTTAGCACAGTGTCACTCCGCTGGAAACACACCCCGAAGCTTCTCATGTACATGGTCGTTGTCGCCGCTAATGTTATGGCTTATGTAGTATAACACTTGGCATAGCTTGTCGATATTTCTATAAACACACCCCGAAGCTTCTTATGTACATGGTCGTTGTCGTCGCTAATGTTGTGGCTTATGTAGTATAACACTTGGCGTAGCTTGTCGATATTTCTATAAGCACACCCCGAAGCTTCTTATGTACATGGTCGTCGTCGCTAATGGTATGGATTATGAAGACTTTACGCTTGCCGTTGGTCGACAAGTACTTGTTTTAATGACAATGGGCGTATGCGCTTGGCCGTATACACTTGGCGGAGCTTAGACAATTGACGACGTTGTATATAGCATAACAAAGTTTCAATATGAAGATAACGACCCTCGTCACTTCAGCAGTTTGATAAATTCTTCTTTTTGATATATAATGTTTCCAATCCGTTTCAGGCTTTCTGTACAAACCAGTACATGGACGAAGCCATTTCCTTTCGAAAACTCTTAATAATTTCATAGTACTAGCACTCTGGTTGTATCAGATCTGACATCCATATGTCAAAACTGGTCTAACCAGGGCCTTGTAGCAGATAATTTTGACCTTTTGATCAATGTATTTGGAATGAAAGAGCTTTCGTAGGGCCATGACTTCTTTGAGTGCCTGACTGAGCATGATTTTCACATATTCAGTATAGTACAGATACTGACCGAGATAAACACCGAGGTATCGAACACAGGATTTATGTGGAACTAGTTCTAAACTACCCTCGCCAGCCATGATGTGGAAATCTTTCCAATTACGTTTCAGGTCGTTGTCCGAAACAAGATTGTTTCACACTTCTGCGCATTGATTTTCATTCGGAAATTGTCAGTGTACAGCTGCACATCATTAAACATTTTTTCGAGATTGCTCTGAACTATTGTAGCCGTATACATGATCAGATCATCAGCAAATGCTACCAATGATCGCGTTTGCGAGACGTTAAAATCAAAGCCGTTCAATAGCTTGCGAATGAAGATTGAGAAGAGCAGAGGTGCAGTAACTGTTCCCTTCTGTAGACCATTCAAGACCTTGAACTCACGCATTGTTGTCAGATTTCCATCAGTTACAACAAACGATTTCCCGTACAACATATTGCACTTCATGGTGACTAGGTGTCTGGGGAACTTGTCCTGAAGGAGTTTAAAAACTACTCCATCTAACCATACCGTATCGAAGGCTTTCTCCATATCAATGAGACATGCTCCAACACATTGTCAATCATTTAGTTTCCAACAGATGTCTGAGGTTACTTTCGTTATTGCATGTGTGGTCGAATGCCTGCACGAAAACCAAATTGGCAATTGGGCATCAACTCATATTCCTCAATGTGGGCGTTTAATGCTCTGTTGAGTATAACTTCAAACACCTTGCTGATGTTAGGCAGCAAGCTGATTGGGCGATAGTTTTTAAGGCATGAAGATTCCTTTCCTTTCTTCAAGTTCGGAAATACCTTAGCCTTTTTCCACTCATTTGGGAAATATGAATTGCTCAACATATTGTTGAACAATATGCAATAATTTTTAATAGTAACCCCAGGCAAATGTCGGAGAACTACATTTGGAATACCATCAGTACCACTTGATTTCTTGTTGTTTATCTTGCGAAATATGAAACGCAAGTCTTCATAGCTGACAAAATAATCAATAAGATTCAAGCTCGGTATGAGGTCCGATGTTCATGTTTCATCGAAATGAAGAATTAATTGGCCGGTCAGGCTTGATTTGATGTCGGAAACTTTTGCTTCAACGACCTCTGAAAATATTTCGTTCCCTTTCTCAGGGTTTGGTAAATGAACCAATTTAAAACGTGTTCCAATCAGGGCAAGTTTATTCAACCCTCCACAAATAATCCTGTTTCCATTTCTATCCGGAGTCGTACTATCAATTTCGATACCAGCCCTATCGAGAAGATTTATCTTATCACTAGTGACTTCAAGATTCGATACCTTCACTCGAGACTTCCTGCGGAATATGCTATTTACTTTCGCGAACACGCCACCTGGGTCCTGTGGGCTAATACCCTTCAATCTTTCTGCCCATTGATTGCTGACCCCACTCCTAAAGTATGAACGGATTAAGTTCCGGACATTCTTCAGGTGTAATTTCAACAAAGCCAACGAGGGATGGTTGTAGTCCAAAAATCGTCGATAAAGATTGTTGACACGTGTGAGAAGAAGACTTTTCAATCTTTTCAACCTTGTGATGGTTGGTGTTTCATATCCTTCCATATTGTTTCGATGTTTAATCTTGGGAACTACTTTCTCAATCGTTTCTAACGTCAGCTTCTCTAACTTCGACAAGTAGACATATATTTCATCGTTAGTTAGATTCCTGTCATTAAGAACCATTGAGAAAGCATTGCCATCATCAGAAGGTGGACAATGCTTCTGGCACTCCCGATTAAACTTCTTTTGAAACTTTCCCCAGTCTGTTTTTTTGAAATTCAACCGATGATTTTCGTGTTGAACTGGAATGAGGAAGAAATCATCCCTTTGATGATTGGTTTCCATTACGATTGCGTTATGGTCGCTATCATAAAGAAGCACCTGCAGTTCCCGGTGAGGACTACTAAAGCTGAATTCAAGTCTTGCGTCAGCAATGCAGAAGTCAAAATATGAGTTTGTCCTAGGGTAAGTTGGAAACTCCGACCCATATAGATTGCACCTGTATTCAATTCGATTCTCTGTTACCCACGATTTTAGGAATACACCTTTTGGACTATTAGTGACGTTCAGCCATGATGTATGCTTGGCGTTCAGGTCAGCAGCAAGAATATAATAACTATGCAGCCTGTTCAATTTGAGTATTTCAAACAAGGAATTGAGTTCCTCCTTGAGCTTGAGAACAGTTCCACCAGTTGCATAGGCAGAGATAACGAACAGGTTATCCCTACCTGGCAGTGAAATTTTGATAACGGAAACTTCAAGAGATTCAAAGCTTTTGAATTCGACTTTTTCAATATTTTGGAAACAATATCCCGGTGCCACCTCCCCCATCACCTATCACCCTATAGTTTCTTACGAATTCAAAATTCTTGAATGTAATAGAGTGCCATGAACTGAGGTGGGTTTCAGTGGGAAGCATGATGTCAGGCTTTTGCTTAACAATGAATTCAAGGAGATAATCACGCCGATGTATAGTAACAATAGAGTTGACGTTGATCGAGATGAGACGAATCCTATCCATGGGAATGTGACTGGTTGACAAACTATTTTGAAGCATGCTGGCCTAAACGTTGATAAACGAAATTGATTTTTTGGTCTTGTTTATTAATTCTATCTGAAAAAGATTCAAGCTGTTGGTAGATTTTGAGAGGCAGCTCATTATTGCCACTTACATTATTTATTTTATTTACATTATTGTCTGTTGGTCCTCTGGCAGCAAGTTCAAATGATACTCCGGGGTTGACGAACTTGGGAGGTAACAAATTGTGATTTACTTTGGTTTGTTTTGGGGAAAATTTAAGTCTTGCATCTTGATACCGAGGGCATCCTCGATATGATGATGGATGACCAAATATACTGCAATTAACACAATATAATTTCTCTTTTGGCTCCATCTCAGCCAATTTGCATTCACCGGGGGGGGCGTAAATATCTTTGCACTTAACACAGCGATAGTGCATGGCACAATTGGCAGCCAAATGACCGAATCTATGACACCTGTCACCTGAGGCCACTGGTTGGCCTCAGGTTTTTGGAGGCGTTCCCACCTCACAACTCTAAAGTTTAATTACCTTACCTGTTAGAGGGCACTCGGACTGCTGTCGTTGGAAATTTGGACTAAATAAAATGGTAATATTTTAACCTTCGACAGTTGATCTCCTTGTAACACAATTTTTCACACAGATGAACTTAACAGCTGGTGCTGCTTCCTGCAACATTTCAAGGAGATCAACTGTATTCTCCCCACAGTCCAAGCCCTTCAACAGGAAGTTCTGATTTTTTTCCGCCTTTGGCGTGCATGTGAAGTGGCGAGCTTTGACACTATTAAGAGCATCTTTCGCCAGTTTGAAATCAGCCAGTGTCTTTGTCTTGATTGTTAGCTTATCAGAGTCACTCTCTTAACTTCAAAGTTATCGATTATATGTTCGGCTGCCAATAACCGAACCATATCTCCTCCACGATGCCCAAAAACGTTTGTTGGAGGAACTTTTTCATATACCTTATTAATTTTATTAGGAGGACCAGCAGACACACCGGTTGGCTTCTTTTCCTTTTGCTTATTTTTTAATTTTAAATATTGAATGACATTATTACTACTATCAATATTACCTATGCTATCGTTGCTCTCCATCTCGATGTCCATTTCTTCATTCATTGCAGACAGCACCGCATAATAATTGGCGCTGTCGTTCGCTCTTCCTGCGCTCAGGATATTTTCAGCATCATGGATTGATGGCTTGCTCGTATCCTGCGATTTTGTTTTATATGTTTGAGTCTTCTGTGTTGGTACTGCTTTCTCGTTGGTCTTGCTTGTTGTTGTTGTTTCCTTTTTCTCATTCTTTTTAGTTAAAATCGGTTCTTCCTTACCGGGTGTATTCTGTGGCTTCACTTTTGGTTTGCTCGCGTTTGATAACGTCCGGACCATATCCTTCAAACTTTCTATACGGAGTTTCAACTCATTGTTTTCGTAACCCTTGCGTCTTCCCTGGTTACTTTTTCGTAATCTTCGCTTGAAAGCGTAATACACTTTCTATGCTCACAGTTGTCTTGTGCGTTTTTCCGCTTTATAATTTTATCATTTGCCATTTTAGAAATGCCTGGCCCCCAGCGGTGGGAAGCCGTCGGGCTCCTCCATCCCTCCGGTGAAAAAATCTTTTCTTCTTTTTTGAAACTTTCTCGCAGGTAAAATCCAGATACTCGATAAACGGTTCGAATAGTTCGACGATGTAATAAGTTTTTTTTCTAAAATTACTTTCTAATTGACGTTTTTAAAAATGATTTCGAATCGCAATGTGGCGGAACCATAATGCATATAAACATAGAAAACCCCATCGTATCGCTCAAAAACTCCCTGCGCATTCATTTCCTGCAAACATTCGTACAACACAACACGTAATCAGACAACAATTTTACAAAATCAATCGGTGGTGGTGTACTTGTGGGTGTCACAAAGTCCCTTGGTTGTCTTTCTTGTACGGATTTCATTCCAACTTCTTCTGTTGAATGTGTACTTGTTAGGGTAACCATTTCATCCAATATTCATCTTTTGGTGTCTTTAGTTTATGTGCCTTGTCAGTCTTCTCTTTCCACTTACGTTAAATTTCTCGACGAACTTTCTATCTACATAAACGCTAAATACCCTTCAGACATTATTCTTCTATGTGATGATTTTGATGCTCCTTCTTTATCTTGGAATCTTTTTTCTTGCCCATATATCGAGTCAACCGACCGTCTCTCTGAAGTTTTTTCTTCTTTCCTCTCACTTTGCTCACTAAATCAAGTAAATAACATCACAAACGTTAATGACCGCATTCTTGATCTGGTTTTACCAAACTGCTCAAACAATCAGTCTACTATTTTGGACTTAAAACATCCTGAATTTGCTTATGTTGCATCCGATCTCAACCATCCACCATTAAGTATTGATGTTTAACTGTGTAACATGAGGCGTAAGAAGACTGAACAGCCTTCAAGCTATAATTTCCGTAGATCAAACATTGCAATTATTGCGAACAATCTCCAATCGACTGATTGGGACTCCTTCTTTGCTAGTGTATCTTGCGATGATGCTGTTTCTAAACTCTACATGTATTTGAATACGCTGATCAGCCAACTTACACCAATAGCTCACACATTAAAAAGTAATGACGCACCATGGTTGAACGCCGATATTTTGACCCTTCTAAAAAGTAAGTATCGAGCTCATCGAGACTTCAAACGTACTGGGTGTCCTGCAGCTTGTACAGATTATCAAAGACTTCGTACTCTTGCTAAATGTCGCATTAAAGCAGCCATGCGTGATTATCTCTCCTTAGAACAATCTCTGTTGTCTAACCAAACAAAACCTTTTTTGTCTTTTATTCGTTTTTTGAACACTTCCTCTCGTATTCCAGATTCAGCACATTGGAACAGCTTGGAGGCTAATGGGCCTTTTGCTATTTCAGATCTTTTTGCCAAATTTTTCTCTGAATCGTTTAGTTCCTCGTCCTCACCTACATACTATTGTCCTCCATTCTCTTATTCGACATTAGCTATTGATTTCGAAACCACTCCCTATGACATTGAGCTACTCATCAGCAAGTTAGATGGAAGCATTGGACCGGGTCCAATATACAAAAACATATTGAGTTTGCATAAGTAGAAAAATTAAAAATTAACTCCCTCACCTCTGAGCATGGTGGTCGCCATCACCGGTGTGTATCTAAGAGTGATGGCCTGAGGAGAATTAGTGCACACGTCGAAACCACCTTCTTCTAACATTTTTCTTCTCTAATAATTTTTCAGAAAAATTATTATTCAAAATATGCAACTCATTTATATGTAGCTGCAAACAATTCCATAAAAAGTAATTTAAAAAGCTATCGGAGCCATCCGAAAAAGTGATCGATATCCGCGCGACGTTAGATAAGCTTCAAATGTAGAGCAAATTTGTCGTATAGATTTACATTAAGTTGATGTGAAAAGGGTGAAATGATCCAATTAAAAAGTTTAGCTAATGGATTTCTTCCTAATCGCTCTACTACTACTAATTTACTCCAAATATCTTATTCGATTTCTTGTGCTCTAGATAACCATATGCAAGTGCATGTCATTTATACTGATTTTCGCAAAGCATTTGATCGAATTGATCATTCTATTTTACTACTAAAGTTGCAGCACTATGGATTTCCTGCTCCGATGTTGGCTTGGATAAATTCTTATCTAACATATCGTTCTTGTTGTGTTCGTGTAATCAGTTCATTATCTTCAACCTTTTACCCTACGTCAGGTGTCCCACAAGGCTCAATCCTTGGCCCTCTCCTATTTATACTTTTTATCAATGATTTACCTGCTGCTTTAAACTCAAAATCCCTTCTATTCGCAGATGATATGAAACTATTTAGGGCTATCGGTCGAGTAGAGGATTGTTCTCAATTGCAGAATGATTTGTCTATCCTGGAAAATTGGTGTAGCATTAACAATCTTGAACTGAACATATCTAAATGTCATGCTATGTCGTATTCCCTTAAACCAGTGCAAATCAAATTTATCTATTCAATGGGAAGCGAATTTCTTTCAACTGTTCTAAAAATTAAGGATCTCGGTATAATTTTTGATCCCGAACTCAAATTTGATATGCACATTTCAAGCATTAAAACCAGAGCTTCTCGAGTCTCAGGTTTTGTACTGCGGCATACTTTTATTTTCCAAGATATATTCTCCGCTGTCCAGCTTTATAATACTTTAGTTAGAAGTATTTTAGAGTATAGCTCTCATGTTTGGTCCCCACACTTTGAATACCTTATTGCTGACATAGAATATGTCCAAAGAAACTTCACCCGCTGTTTTTTTATAAGTACAAGATTCCCTAAGTTCCCTATGAAGACCGACTCACTTATTTACATCTTCCTTCATTCGTTTGCCTCGCGTGCACAATCAATTAGAACTTGGTACTTTCCCTCAATCTTTAATAGTGTTGCATGTACAAATAATTCTGCGAGCTACTGTCGCAATTGTTTTCACAACAATTAAGAACATCAACAAAACGAATTTACTCGAAACCACGAGAACTTAACAAGCATAAACAACATCTGAAAGTGAGACACTGCTCCATTCATTCACAGATGGAATGTTCCCGCTAATTCACCAATGTACGAGAACTGAGTTGAATGATTAGAGACCCTATATAAAGGCAAGCTGAATGAATGGGGGATCATTCATTCAACCGCGAGAGTAAACACGGCGATAGTGTGTGGAGTGTGAATAGCGATCAAGTAATAGTGAAGTAATTTAAAAAGACAAATGCGATAGGAATTTTTGGACAAGTGGAAGTTTTAATTTTGAAAGTGAAAATTAAAATTGTGAAATAATTAATAAGTGATTGTGCATTTTTCTGTAATTAAATAAACTCTTTTAACTTAAATTAAAAGACATTGCGTTTTCACTTTCCCGGAACATTCAAATTATTGGCTGCGAACCAAAAACACGCGACAATAGCATTTAAGCATTTACTTAGAAACAAACTACAATAATTGTTATAATTTATGATTAATTGCTTAATTATCTTAATTATTTTTGTCTATTCTATCTATATTGTCTTTTCTATTTTTGTAATTGGGCGTTTTGCCTGTTAAAATGGATTCGAAATAAATAAATAAATAAAAAAACCTTTTTGTGTCGGCATCTTTCGATTTTACAAATGTTTTGTTGATTTTGTTAGAAAGTTGAATAAATAACCTTTCTGTAGACTACATCTGAATTCAAGTTGTCACTTTCACTAAAAGCCTGAATACAGGGTCTTTTATCCTATGCTAATTCAATTTTCGTTTAAAATAATTTTTAATATGCGACTGCAAAGTTTCAACGATTTCGAGGCCATCGGACCAGCTAGCGAATTTGTTCGTAGCTTTCCTTCTGCCTATACCTATTCCGTGGCATAGAATAGAGATTCGAAGAAATTCATTCAACTGAACCAGTCAGCTTGAATTTCCTAATATGGTTGGATTGAAAGGCACTACAGTGCCAATCACACCTATCAACGCAAAACAAGCATTTCAAAATATTTATTCAAATAAATATCAATGTCAATGCAAATAAATAATATGCTCTATTATGCATGGAAACTTATTTTTCTCTGACATCCTGCGTCATTGAAACAAATATGCTGAATACAGTTCATTTTTAACAACAGAAACTCATAACATCATTACCTTCATTGTGTTCACAACAACACTTGTTGTGCGAATGACATGTAAAAATATAACGGTAATAACATGCCCATTCTGTACAAACACCATATGAGCAACCAAGAACATTCAACCCTCATAATTCATTCATGCAAATGAGCTTTCCATCCGTTCCTTTATCAACTGTGAGCATCATCTTCCTTCTTTACGTACTTCCGTTTGCTCTTGAAATCGATCTACAATCCCAGGTATATATGTATGTGGGATTTAAAAGGACTCTTACATTTTATTCTCTACATTTTATTTAAATTACCTCGAAATAAGCTCTCATGATTCTTAAAGGTCTCGGAAAAAAGATATTTATGTAAGGACACCAGAAAGCCCATTGAAATATTCTCAGCGTATTCACATTTACACTTCTAAATACACATCTGGAAAGATTTTTTACGCTTTCCACGAAAGTCCATCAAGTTCACCAAGTCGGGCGTTTGGCAACGAAAACGAATAAACGCCAGGACCTTTGCAGCCATTCACATTTTGTATGTCGTGAATGTGTATGGCGTTCGTTTCTTTTCTTCATATGCAAATGAAGTCTCACAAGTGAAGGAATCCCATTATCAACCACCGTAAAATTCCACGAAAGTCATCTTTGGCTTCGTTCGCGACGAGAGAAAGTATTTTTCTTGCTGATTTCACTGACCTCATAAAAGTTCAATTTAATTTATCAACGCATAATTTTTTGAGATTCAGCTTGTCAACTTTGCGCGAAAAAAAAGAAAAAATTGAATAAAAGAAAAGTCATACAAACGAAAAAACAGACACAGTTGACAAAAGTGAGTGGTGGAAAATAAAAAGGAAATTTCAGGCGGTTTTTATGTTCCTCGGCAATTAATTTTGATCAACCGTACAAAGTGAAGAGCAAGCACTCAGCAAACGACAAAGTAAGTTCATAAAAATTAGGAGACGGACGCGAAAAAAAATTGTAACAAGACAAGAAAAGAAACGCTGCCAACGGAATGATAATGATGCCACTGAGGATGCTGCTAAAGAAATAACGATGGTGGGAAATGAGTCACAAATCATAAGATTGCCTAGTGAAAGTTGCTGACATCTAAATAATGACTATGGGTCAAACAGGCTTCCGACCCGGAAATGAAGTCAAGCGTGTCAATAGAATGTTAAATCTTGGATAATGAATTAAACTTTGAAGCGTTTGTGGTTTAAAGTAATCAATTTTTATAGTTTGAGGGTTCTGAGAAAAAAGGAGGGATATTTTTTATCTAAAGACGGGTCAAAAGTGAGTGTAAACTTGATTTATTACTTTTCTTCAAAAAAATATAAAACAGCAATCAAATGCTAACTAATAAAAAAATAACAAAGCTATAAGTTCTTGTTGACATGGTTTTTATTTTTGATGGGGTGAGGGCAGAAAACATTGAATTTATTTTCTCCCGCTAAATATAGTTTTCTTGAGCGGCTAATAAGTCATTGGACTTCATTTTTGCACCTTTTGGGGTTAAGTAACTCCAACACCATAATATAGGACTCATAAAGAGTTTGTCATTCGTATCAGCAATGTCGGGTGCCTACTGACTTCTAGGATTATGCAATGTAAAGGCTTTGGTCGTACAAGGTCTGTCCAAAAGGGATCAAACCTGGGCTCATTTTTCTACACATCCGTTTTTTTGCAACACGGATCGTGGCATCGTGTGAAGTAGTCTCCGTTTGATTGCACAGCATGCTTTCATTGGCGTTTTCACATCCTGTAGCAGTCATGAAGTTCACATTTCGAAATGGCTTTTAGCGCACTCGTTGCATTAGTTTTAATTATCTCGATGTCAGTCAACCGATGCCTTTTAAGGAGCATTTTCAATCTTGGGAACATCCAAAAGAGTATAACCGATTCCCTAACTGCCCTACCGTTATATTGGGGCTACCCCGGTGGAGGCTCCATTGACTCAAAGTAACTTACCCGGAAACGGGCGTGAGTGCCTCCCCGAGCATCTCAAGGGGTCGTCTGAACGAAAATGAACTGGAAATCAAGTAAAGCCGTTTTCAGTAAGGATGTATCGAGTAAATATAAAAATAATAAAAGCTCTCACAACTAACAAAAATCTCAATACTATCAATACTAATACTACTGACAACATTCTTCCTTTAAATACTAATAATATTGTAAACCCAGTAAATCCTTCAGATGGTAATCTATCAACAAACATTAATAGTATCAAACAGAAAGACCAGACCTCCGCTCTTGAACCTGAGAACATGACACGTCCCTCTAAACACCAAAATTTCGCAAGTAATGGAGTTCAGGTTCCATCCAAAGAAGGCTCAATTCAACTACCGTGCTCATCCAAAAACTCTTTGACCGAAAAAGAATCCTGTTTAGATGGTGATTCAAGAGAAAATAATGATAGTTTTATTCAGATATACCATACCTCCACTGATGAACCTGAGAACTTGAAACGTCCCTCCAAATACCCAAATTTCGTTAGAAATGGGGTTCAGGTTTCATCTCGACAATGTACAATTCAATTACCGTGTTCACCAAAAAACTCCATGATAGAAAATGAATCTTACTTAGACCTTCTTTTACCTCCAGTCGTAAAAGCTACAATTAACTCTACTAGTGATATTGAGAGTAGATATCTCTTATCACGACTACGGGAGCATAAGCTGTATGAGGTTGTTCGACTCTATCTATTCACATGCATAAAGCACCTGAAACAACCTGCATCGAGGGCAAAACGAAGACCCATTTGAAAGTTTTAATTCAAAGAGAAGGTCTTCCAATAGATCTAGATGCCCTTCACAAACTATATCTCAGCTATCACGAGCAACTGGGAGTAACTTCTGAACAAGCAAAAAAAGACCTTGAAACTTACGCCTCATATGTAAGCTCTAATTACATATCTTCACTTCAAAAGTCACGGGAGCAGCATCATAAGTTTTTTCGTCCACAATAATAACACTAATTCCTCTAAATGCCTAAAAATGTTCTACCACAACTGTGGTGGTATGAGAGGCAAATCAAATAAACTCTTTATGGACTCTAAGTTATGCCCTTTCACTATTCTTGCTTTCACTGAAACCTGGTTAAATGACTCGTATCGTAATGAAGAGATTCTCGATAATGATTGGACAATATATAGGGATGATCGAGATTTTCAGAGCACCGGACTGATGCGAGGTGGGGGTGTGCTAATTGGTGTACACAACTCCTTTTCAAGTGATCTTATTAATACTACGGCACATAAAACATTCCAACATGCAATAATTCGCATCAAATTTGATAAATTCGACTTATACCTAGGCGTATTCTATATTCCTCCGAAGTCCAGTGAGACAGTGTACAATGAAGCAAGTGGAATTATTTCTTCAATTGTTGGGCTTTTGAATGAAGAAGATAGAATTTTGATATTTGGTGATTTTAATAGGCCCAATTTAAAGTTTATAGTGGATGAACTTGATAATCGTCTTCTTCCAGTAAACCTTTTAGATGATAATGATTTCAACCTGGCATCCGCCTTTTATTGCAATGATTTACAACAAGTAGTTCTGACGCCAAATCAAAATGGTAACTGGTTTGATCTCATTTTCACTAATGCATATGACGAAGTGGTGGTTAATCCAACTAGTGATGCGGATAACCTTTTCTCAAATAGTCTTCACCATTCCGCGCTTTCGGTTGAATTTTCCACTGCTGAAGCTCAAAATAATCTTTCGTACAATAACTCCTTTGTATATGATTTTCGCAATGCTGACTACGAAAGCATTAATAATTACATTTCTAGTATTGACTGGACTGGTAGGCTTTCAGCGTTAGATATAGATGATGCAGTAAATTTATTTTACCAAATTATTCTTGACGCCGTTGAAAGCCATGTACCTAAAATTAAGAAAAAAGTACAAATTATCTGAGCCTTGGCTGAATAGTAATCTTCGTAAGTTAAGAAACAGAAGGAATAAATTGTATAAAGTTATGAATAATAGGTCTAAAGTGAGCGATGATACTAAAAGAGAATATGATGAGTTGGCAAAAGAATTCAAATTAAAGTCGTCCGAGGCATATGAAACTTATGTTAACGTAATTGGCGAGAACATAATTGCCAACCCTAAAAAATTCTTCGACTTTGTGAATATAAAGCGCAAAGCTCACGGCTATCCCAAGGAAATGACTTATAAAGACTGCTGTTCCTCTCTCCCTGAAGAAATTTGTAAGTATTTTGCAGATCACTTTCAATCTGGGTATTGTTTGCCAAACACTCCTGCTCATCTACATGACCTAGAACCAAATTTTACAACATTGCTTCAAGAAGTTTCAGTTTCAGAAGAAGATATATTTAAAGCAATTGAAACACTTGACTTGAACCATGGTCCTGGCCCTGATTTACTTCCACCATCCTTTCTGTTTCAATGTAAAGATCATTTAGCTTCACCTCTCCACATACTTTTTAATGAATCCCTATTGAGCGGCGTGTTTCCAGCATACTGGAAATCTTCTCATTTGACCCCTATATATAAAAACAAAAGTAAACGGGCAGTTGAAAATTACAGAGGAATTGCCATATTATCAGCAACCCCAAAATTATTTGAAAAAATAGTGTGTTCAAAAATATCCCCCATTATTGAGCAACGTCTCAATGACCAACAACATGGGTTCAGAAAAAATCGATCCACAATCACAAACCTCACAATTATGGTATCTAATATCCTCTGTGCAATGGAAAACGGACACCAAGTCGACGCAATTTACACTGACTTTAGTAAAGCGTTTGACCGTGTCAATCATACGATTTTATCACTTAAACTACGTAAATTTGGAATCACCGGCCCCCTGCTTGATTGGCTAGATTCCTATCTATCAAATCGAACTCAAAACGTTAAATTTCAGGGATATTTATCCAACGAAATTCAAGTCTATTCTGGTGTACCTCAAGGCAGTCATCTAGGTCCGCTTCTTTTTAACATATTTATATCGGACCTGTCTGAAGTGTTATCTGACATACCACATTTATTTTATGCGGATGATCTAAAATTATACCACGTTATAGCATCCCAAAAGGATTCACTGTTCTTACAAGATAAAATGAATTCCCTCCTGGAGTGGTCTAATAATAACTGTCTATATCTGAACCTTGAGAAATGCCAGGTGATTAGTTTTTCTCGGAAAAATATAATTTTGGTCAATGATTATCACCTCAACAATATAAAGCTTGCCAGAGTTGAGAGTATAGTAGATCTTGGTGTCTTCTTAGATAAGAAACTCCGCTTTAATTTACATTACGATGAAGTTCAGAGCAGGGCTAATAAAGTTCTAGGCTTCATCTAACGGCGTGCTAAAGAATTTAAAAATCTGTGGGTGACAAAAACTTTATACACATCACTAGTGCGCCCCATTCTCGAATACGCTAGTGTCGTTTGGAATCCGTTTTTTGGTATTCATACAGCGAGATTGGAGTCCGTTCAAAAACAATTCTTGCTATTTGCTTTGAGATCCCTGAACGACCCACAAAATTTTCATAATTTGCCATCATATGAAAATCGGCTATCTATTCTTAATATGAATTCACTTGCCTCCCGTAGGACTATGATAGGCTCTTGCTTTGCATTTGACGTCCTCAGGGGTACTATTAAAGTTCAGTACCTCGCCGACAGGATAATCTTGAACGAACAAGCAAGATTTACACGACATTCTCGTTTACTGGTGGAAACCAAACATTCCACGATCTATGGTGAGAACGAGCCAATAAATAGATGTTGCCAAATTTTGAACAGTGTAGGTCACCTTTATTCTCAAACCATCTCAAGATCCCAATTTAAAACAGCCGTTTCCAAGTTAATTTCTTCCTAATTCCTACTCATCCCTATCCTTTTTCGTAACGTTAAAGCAATAAAAATGTGATGTTATGATAGTTACGAGTATATATTTTTAAGAAACTATTAAGACATACTATATGTTATATTTTATTCATAAGGAAATGTATTTGTATTGATTTTTGTGTGAACACCTTGTTAGGTTTGATAAATAAATAAAAAGACGACCGTCCGGAGCGAAATTAACACTTATACGAGTTTTGGGGCTCGCCGGCACTTAGCCGCGAAGATCACCTTAAAAAAGAAACCCTGCGACACAGAACGAGTTAAAGTATTTCACCGCCACACAAAACTCGTAGTTTCCCACAAAAGGGCAACTGAAATTACCTAGAACAGCACGTACTTTCACTGCATCCGCCAAACACTACTACCTCACTTAACTTTTTCAGGTCTTCTTGCCTGGTCAACGTCAAGAGAATTCCCGAGCCACACCTTTCACACCTGAAAAGAAATGTAGCCAGGAAGGAAAAATCTACAATTACCTTTACTCGACTTGAGTAGTACTCTATACTTTATTACAAATTCAACCGATATAAGATAAAATTAAAGCCACTTACATATATTCCGTACTCTAGAAAGCGGCCCCTTTCTTCCGTTTTCGTGATTATCGCCAGGCCCGCAGTTGTCTCGTCCAAATTTAATGTTCCAGAATCCAAGGTTCGTCTCCAATTTAATGTTCCGGTATCCAGGGTCCGTCTCCGATTCCTCGTCAAAAATGTTGTCACTGATAAACGTTCTGTTATACCCCCGCCGGTTGCTCAAAAACTCCCAAAAAGAAAAGAAAGCGCACCAACCTTCCCGGGCTTAAATGACCTCCGAGTTAACGTTTTTTTCCTCCCGTCCACAGAAAAAATCATGTTTTGGAGTGCTTTTTTTCGATTGTTTGAGTAATTTCCCTCGCTACAATTCACTAATAATAAGTTCCACTCGGTGGCGATCCTAGTGGGAATTCAGTGTATTACGCACGGAATGCATTTGACTAACAGTTTGAACTGTCAGTAATGTTTATTTACATCACCACGCGAGATGAGGATTTCGCAATAATCCTCGCTTTTCCCTTTTTCTCCTTGAGCCGGCGCTAATATTTCTTGATTTCTCTTATCCCCGCCGGTAATTTAGTCGCCGTGCCAACGCGTGGAGTGTCGTTTGTGTATATTTATCCACCAGTTCTAACTAATTTCGGTCGTCGAATCTCTCCTTGGGAATGGCACGATTTTCTTCATTAGTTGTATCCGTGTTTCTTTCATGTGGTTTAGTGGATTTATCAGCTTCCTCTTGTTTGAGCTTGTTGTAACCGGCGGTCATTTGTTGGTGTGCCAAAGTGAGTTTTTGGTTGATATTTTTAAGCTCATTCATAGCCTCTTGTTTGGCTGAGAACTCATCACGAAGCTCTGCCAATTGTTTTGTGGGGACGTCACGTAGTTCATCTATTTGATATCGAACATTCCGTATAATGCTTCAGCATTAATTGTTGAAACACTATGCTCAGCTGTTTCCCGTTTCGCACATTCTTCCAGAAGACCATCGATTTGTTCTTCAAGAGTTCGCTTCTTGTTCTCAGACTCTCGAATTGATTCCTAAAATGACTTCATTCCGGCTTCATGTTGTGAGCTCAACAAACGACATTCGCCGTAGTCCTTTTCATATTCAGAAACCTTTTTATTTGGATCTGTTTGTAACGCCTCCAGATTCTGACATCTTGTGCGATATTTTTAAGCTTCCGATATAATTTTACTACTATTTAGTCGAGCCACAGTGAATTCCTCTTCCACCCTACCAACCGGGTTCAGGTGTATTCATTTCCATCTCACTGATACTATCCGTGCATAAGGCTTGTCCATTTTTCGACAGAACACGCAAAAGATAATAGAGCATTCCATAAATTCGTTTCTTATGATGTGCTGACATATCTTTCAATCGTTGCAACTTGGATGTAACGATATTCGTTCATAGTATCAATATCTTTGTTTTTGGTCTCGATTCCTGGTAATTTTTGGTCGTAGTTAACAGTCTGTTCTTCTAGAGCTTGAAGTACTTCTCTCACCTCCTCCTTAGTACCTTTGTTTTCTTGTTGCTGCTACTTTTAATTACGTCACGCCTCGAGTTCGCGCTTTACTCGTCTTTTGCTTACCACCAATGAAGTGTTAAATTTGCGAGTGTCTTCCTTCGGTATGCGTGCCATTGCTGCCTCAGCAGCATCTCTGGCTTCGTTACTGGGCTCGTTCCTCTTTGGTGGCATGTATGCATCTCTGCTGGATCTGCATGAGTGTGAAGATGTTTGCGGTGGGATTGTTAAGTTTGTGTCCTTGACCGGAAACTCAGTGGCTGTAACGTTATAGGAATGTTGGGTTCGACGACAGCCTCACGTTGAGATCCACACTCAAAATCGTTTCCCTGTAAATTTCGACAGTACTCGGGTTCGAATTTGAATTATTCGAATTATATACGGCATCGAAATTCATTGGGAGTCTATGTCGGAAAGCAAAATCAATGAAAACACAGGCAGTATGAAACCTTGATTTGAGGAAATGATGCACTATAAATGCCCGCAAATTACCGCGCATATCAAGAACACCTCTTGTCGCATGATGGGAGCAACGACTCAAATTCAGATTTCCTCCCAGCGTCGCATGTTATTTTGTTTGCGACGCAATTGCGATTGCTTCGAGGGGTTATATGTTTAATGCTGCCGCATATGTTGACTGGATGACGAAAGTTTCCGCTACCATGTGACTTAGTCGTAGTGGCGAGAATTCGCGTTTCCTTTCGAGCTCGCATTGGTTCTTGATGCATTCGGCACGTGTTACTGCTTGCGTTGTCCAAAATGTGGCATGTAAATTGGAAGCGACCTAGCTGCTTAAGTTTAATTACATGAAATTAAAAGGCAAAAAATATGATGTGGCTTTTTTTCCATAATCTAACAAGTAGTCATTCTATGAATGAAAATTTAAATTACTTGCTGTTGGTTACATTATTAGATTATTAAAAAAAGTTAATAAAATGCGGCTCGGTACTGCATAGGTTTAAATCATCTTACGAAATCGCGTATGGTAGTGTTCGGGATGAGCAACACTATAGAATCTCTATCTTCACCCGTAACAAGAGATCAGGTCCAAATTGCCCTGAGCGATTTCTCAGCCATGGTTTTTCTGCTCTGCCTTGGGCAAATGCGACGCCCCCAAAAAAACACTCATCGAATACTATAAACACAGGATATGCGTGAACCAAGGTGTTACATGGTTATTACGGCATTCAGGGGCTCATGAGGGATTACTGGTCACGATCTTGCCCTTTCCAGGGTGGAGATAAGAGCGGACGTACAATATTTTTGGTAGGCGACCTACCAAAAGGCATCCTGGATTACCAAAAGTCATCATGTTGATGGTTATTCAGATACGACAGGATTTTCCAAAAAGAGGTGTTATTTTGATATTAAAAGAAGAATGATCAAATCTTTATTTCATTATAAAGACGAAAGTTTGTCACTAATAGTGGAAAATAACATCAGGCAAATGACCACCGCGACCACGCTTGCAGGACCATATCCTTTTCATGAAATTTTCCATAACCAAGTCGCAAAGTGGCGTCCCTATGTCCTCGATAGCCTCACGAATTCCATCTTTGAGGTCTTAAATTGACGCTGGGCTGTTGGTTTAGACATTTCTTTCACTTGGCCCCAAAGGAAGAAGTCACAAGGTGTTAAATCACAAGATTTCATTGGCCAATTGTGATCACCTCTTCGAGAGATAACATGGTCCGGAAACTTTTGCCGTAAAAGATCAATGGTTTTATTGTTTGTGTGGCATGTAGTGCCGTCTTGTTGAAAGTAAACGTTGTCCAGATCAATACTATCCAATTCCAGCCATAAAAAATCATTGATCATCTCTCGATAGCCCAATCCATTTGCCATAAATGTTGCTCTAGCCTCATTTTCGAAAAAGTAAGGTCCAATGACTCCGCTGGACCATAAACTATACCAAACAGCACGTTGAAGATAGAAGGACTTTTCAACAATAACTCTTGGATTTTCCGAGCCTCAGATGTGACAATTTCGCTTGCTGACGAAACCATCGAAGTGGAAATGGGCCTCATCACTCAAGATGATTTTTCGATGGAATTCCAGATCATTTTCATGCATTTCAAGGATCAGCAAAGACACGACGTTCTTCATGATCGACCGGCTTGAGTTCTTGTGTTAACTGAATTTTATAAGCCTTAAGACTCAAATCTTTATGCAAAAAAACGGTGTAATGACGTTTGTGGAATAACTAATTCCAAAGAACAACGAGGAATGGACAAACCTGGGTTTCCTTCAACACTTTCGGCTACAGCAGCAATATTCTCGGCTGTTCTTGAGTGACGGGCACGGGTTTTATTCTTCACATCACTAAGTTGTCCCAGCTGCTCGAATTTTCCCACCAATTTCTGTATTGCGGTCCGACAAAGTGCTTCACGATGACCCAAAAATGTTCGAGTTCTACGAACCGTCTCTGCCAAATTTTCACCATTTTTATAGTGAATTTTAATAATTTCAATGCCAAAAAATAACAGCTTCAAAAGTGACATCTACCAAAACAGCGGGCTATTCAAAATAACACCTCTTATTGGGAAAGCCTTTAGCTCACAATTCCTCAAAGGTCCAAGTCGCTGTCTGAAAAATGACTGAAAACTGCTCCATATTTCCGAAAGATATGGCCTGTATGTGTAGGTTGATTCCAATAAGTCTAAAGACATTTTTACCCCATCTTTGGTCTTGAAGCCTTCAGTGGCAAAGCGAACATTGAAGCGCCGGCAAAATTAATTTGGATTTTTCCAGCTAAATTCCCACGGCTCTTCAATACCGCATTCACCGATAAGTATTTGTGGGTACTTTATCGACATAGTATCCGGTAATGTGCAATCGGTCACAACAGTAATTCATCATCATTTATAACGCCACAGCCTGAGCCTTAGCTTTCAGGATTAATTCCCTCCAATCATCACGGTCCTGCATCCTCGGCCGCCACTTGAATACTCCCAGCAGGGATCTGCTGTTAGATTCTATCGCGTCTTCCCATCGAGCCTTCCATCTTTCGGCTCGACGTCTACCTTGTACTCTATCCTTCAATACTTTCTAGGGTAGCTGTTTTCCTTTCATCCTTTCTACATGGTCCGACCATTGCTTGAAGTCTAAAAAGAGTTGGTGCACATCAATCTTATATCCCCGGCACCTTTCAAGCACCAGTTTTACTCAGAATATTTGATGTATTGTACACCACCCACATCGAAAGCCACCCGGATTTTCTTTCTATGATTTTTGAGAGCATTCTACACAGTAGAGTGATGCCTCTATAATTCTTACACATTAGCTCGCCTCCCTTATTGTGCATAGGACATATTACACTTTTTCACCAGTGCTGTGATAACTGCCTCTCTGACCATATTCTGCATATTAGTCGGTGCCGAAGGTTGCTTAGTTCGGTATCCCTACTCTGGAACAGTTTTGCTGGTATTCCCTCTATTTCAGGAGCCGTTTTTTACTGAGGTCCCATACTACCGCCTGTATTTCATCTCTGGTTAGTGAGGGGACAAGGACCTCTTGCTCTGCTTCTGGAATGTTCACAGGTTTAGCCGTTATTGGGGACGCTGTGAATAGCTTTCTGAGATATTACAGCCATTTATTTTTAGTTATGACTGGGTTGCTTATGATTGCAAAAACTTGTTTCTGGATTGAAGCTGTCTCTTAGTTGTTTGATAGAGAGATACGCCGATCTGACCATGTAGGGTCCTGTTTTCGTTTATGTTTATTCCTTTAATCCTTCGATACCTTTCTTTAACTTGTCAAAGGCGGATTTTATGTTGTTCTTCTTTGGCCCAAGATGTTCCTTTAATGTATTCTTTGTATATCTGATTCCTTTCTTAACCACTTCCATGGACTCTTCGCCTATCAATCATTCCTAATTTTGTTTTGCTTGTGCCCAAAGACCTCTTCGGCAACTTTTTTACCGCTTCACTTACCGTATTCCACATAGTTGTTATGTCGTCATTATTTTTTTCTGCCAGCGGGGATATTTATATGTGATTTTCCATTGCTGAAATTTATGTAGACATTACAGAGCTATCATTTATCTTGTGTTTTTGGTACCTTGGCGTAAATGATCTTCGTTGCTTATAGCTCTTAGTCTGAATCACAGGCAGCTCCGCGAAACGAGCGAGTATCGAGGATGTTGGTGATTGCTCATTTTATATGCGAACATGGTCAATCTAGTTGAATATGCGACCGTCTGGAGATTTCCATGTTCTCTTGTAGATGTTTCCATGCAGGAAGTGTCTGGAGCTTACTTGGAAACCTCTGCTAGTAGCGAAGTATATTTTTATCCATTGAAACTTGCCTCCGAATGGAGGCTTTGCCTTCCAGTTCTTCTTTCATGCGCCGTTTCTTGACTGATTTTTACATTGGAGTCACACAGAATAATTTTAATATCATTGAATGAGTGCTGTAGGGTCGGTACTACCGTATGGAGCAGAAACATGGAGTGATGCTCTCAGTAAGGAGGTATACCGAATACCGAATACCTAGCACAGGTACAGAGAAGAGGAGCACTGAGGATTGCAACCTCGTATCCGACGCTCTTGGATTTGGCGGTGAGAGTCATTGCAGGCGTCATTCCTGTTGCCCTCCTTGCTAGAGAGCGCCACACTATTTACCTGGGTTGAAACGAGGACGCAAGTGAAATGGTTGTCCGCAAGAAGAGACAGTGCTCACTTAACGATTGGCAGCAATCTTGAGTGAATTGTACGAAGGGAAGGTGGTCTGCGTGCCTCATTCCGGATGTGAGACCGGAGCTAAATCAAAGACGTGGTGAGACTGACTTCTATCTGACCCAGCTTTTGAGCGGGCATGGGTGTTTTTAAACTTACCTGCACAAAATTGGTAAGTCACGGTCCCCCGATTGTTGGTTTTGCCCAGGAGAGGAAGATAATGCCTGCCACCCATTTTTTCTGTACATAAAATGGAACAAGCTGCAAAGGGACTTCTACAAGGAGACGGGAGAGCCCACCCCACCCCAGTTTAGTTGCGGCGATGCTCGAATCGATTGACAAATGAAACTAGGTGACCCATTAAGCTCGGGCAGTCCTAAAAGATAAAAGGGACTCACAGCAGTCGGGTTGTTGGGGCTGCAGCATCACTTGTCTGGCAATCCCTCTCCTCCTCTCCCGCTAGAAGAGGGATCACCTGGCTGAACCCGCGAGCACCTTACGGTGTAACAAAACGAGGCCTGGCCCGAACTTATGTGTCAAACGGTTACTAGCTGGATTCTCGGGTTGACAGGGTAGGCATTTAGAGGATAGTCCGATCGCTTGCAAGCATGGGAGTCCCACATTCTGCGCGTGAATAACATTCACCTCCAAACCACAAAAAAAAAGTCATTTGATGGCGATGCGTAGACAATTTGTCCTAGTTTGCCTGTTCCTTGTCTCTGTAGGTGGCTGACTGTTGACCAGCCAAAGATGTTGTAACCAAGCAGTTCATACATGCAAACTACCCGAGACATACTCAAGAAAAAATATTTTTAAAAAATACTCTAAAAGGAGTTAAATAGATATATTGGGTTGCTCGATAATTGATACGTAACCTGCAGGAAAGATGACGTGAACTGCATATTCATGTAGTAGTCATTGCGTGAATGCTACCGTAGACGGTCTCAAACCCGTTTCAGAAAAGAAGAGGAAACCCCTTGTTTCCCCAACCCACAGCTTCCATGATTCTTCCACAAATAAATGTAGTAAATATTCTCGAAGTCACACATTGAGCTTACTGGTTCCATAATAATGGGACAATAAATGCCAAGAAATGCTAACAACTGTAAAAACATCAACAGACCTGCTACCATATCCTACTGACATCTTCTTTGTGGGGACGTAAGAGGGTGATAATGGAATCAAAGTAATAACCATGCCACCGGAATGGACATTGGGCGACGGGCTAGCTTCCCGTCCCTGTAAAACTTTACAATATTTCAAACCCTGGACAAGGGCCACGGAATGGATTGGACTTACGGCAAGGGCCTCGCAAACGGAAAAATGACTATGTCATTGAATTCACGAATGTCCGATCATTCAATTATCGTAGCGCTGTTAAGGACCTTTTACAACAGGCCTTTCAATATAAACTCAAAATACTTGCAATCCAGAAAACAAACTGAACTGGAAATAATATTCAAGATATGAGATCGCACACAATATTCAAAAGTGGGAAGCCTACCGGAAAACGAGAATTCGGAGTGGCCATCATTGTGAATAGGGAGTTCAAATCCCACGTTATTGATTTCAAGACAGTCAAAAAACGATTGTGTGCGATTAGTATAAAAGCGAAATTCTTCAAAAACTGGCTGATAAATGTTCAGGCCCCAACCGAAGAAAAGGAACAATCACCTGAAAAGACTGGTCGAGTCATTGCCTACAAACGACAAAGAATAATTCTGGGTGATTTCAACGCTTAGGTTAGCAATGAGCTATCTCATCGGGGAACGACTCGAGGATATAGCCTCCACGATGAAACAAATGATAATGGCCAGCGCCTGATTGACTTTGTATGTAGCAGAAATCTAGTCATACGTTCAACTTGCTTCCCACATTAATGCATTCATAAAATGACCTGGGTGTCACCGTATGTCAACACACAAAACTACATACCGAGGAGCCAATTGTAACTCAGACCATTGCTTGATGAAATTAACCTATCGATGTTGTACGTCAAAGGCATATTCAACGAAGACAAGCCTGCTGCAAAAATTTTACATCGTCTGTGGCCAAAAATTTTACGGGGAGCCTTGGCAACTAGCTGGTAAAAGACAAGCAACGAGCTCTGCATGGAAGTGAAAGCGATTATTAATACCGTGGCCGAACAGATGATCGGACATCAAGCCCGGTGCAAGAGAAATGATTTTTTCAATTATGAGTGCCAGAATGCGTTAGACAAAAAAGAATCAGGCGTACAAAGAATATTATGATACTTAGAATCAAGGAAAGAAAATACTATGACGACCAATTCAGAATTATAGATGTAAGTCTAGCAGGCAGCAGCACAAGACAAGCATACAAAGTAGTGAAAAGCCTGAAACGAGGTTATCAGCCCAAAACCACGCTCTGTTCTCACGAAATTGGCAATAGCACCGCCATTAAACCAAGATTAAGGAAAGATGGGTATCATATTTCAAGAACCTGTTTGACCCTTAACACAGCTTCAGAACATTGGAGCCTATAGATGTTGGAGTAGAGCTTCTATTGGCTCCACCAACTCTGGGTGAAGTGTGCTCCATCATCAAAGCCCAAAAGAATAATAAAGCGCCGAGCATCGATGAGATTTCAGTGGAGCTCATTAAATATGGTGGCAGTAGTGTTCATAAAGCTATTCACAAAGTCATCCAGCACATTTGGCAACAAGAACATATGCCAAAAAAGGGGAGCCAATCAATGATGTTCCTTCTCCAGAAAAAAAGTGACAGTGCGAAATTTATAGAGGCATACAAAATATTTTCTAAAACGGCATACAAAATATTTTCTAAAATCTTAGAAAGTAAAATCGGATCATACGACAACAGTATTATTGGGGAGTATTAAGTTGGTTTTAGGGCATTTAGATCAACAACAGACCAATTGTTCACAGTCAAGCAGGTACTTGAAAAGTGCTGGGAGTTCAACATAGACGTACACCAAATTTTCGTTGACTTCAAACAAACATGCGACAGTATTGATCGTTACGTACTGTATCAAATGAGACTTGTTTTGGCATCCCAGTCAAATAAGCCCGTCTTACCAAAATGACAATGACGTCGACAACTTCCCAAGTCTGCATCAACAACCAACTCACCGATGCCTTTGACACAAATATCGGACTAAAACCGGGAGATTAGCTGGCCCCTTTGCTATTCAATTGTGCTCTAGAGTGCGTCATAAGGAAGCTACCTGTCGATACGCGAGGTACATTACTATACATGTCAAGCCAAGTAGTAGCGTATGCGGACAAGATCAACATTTTATCACGACCATTAACAACTGCCAAAGAACTCTTCCTGAAACTCGACAGAGAAGCAAAACTAGTAGGGCTACACAGCAATGAAAATAAAACAAAGCTCATGACGCAGTCGAGGAGAAATACCTCAAGCACACAAAATATCACACTTGGCGAATACAACATCGAAAATGTGAGTGAATTTGTGTATTTAGGCGCCAGAATAACGAAAACTGGTAATGAAAGAGCCGAAATACGCCGAAGAATACAGCTCGCAAATAAAAAATTTTATTCAGTTTTGCCAATCTTGAAGACCAGGTGCATACACAGGAAAACAAAGCTCCAAGAATACAAATCTATGATAAGACCTGTGTTATGCTATGGGTGTGAAATGTGGAACTTAACGCAAGCATCTGCAAACATATTGAACGCTTTTTAGCGACAGCTCCTGAGGCGAGTAATCGGGGCGAAGCTACACGGGGACCAACAACGAATTCGATTAAACTATGAGCTGTATGAAATTTTTGACAAGTCGGAGGTCTTAACGATTGTAAGACTGTGGCAGCTGCAATAGGATGGACACATGAAACGTATGGGCGAACAACGGATACCCAAAAAGGTATTCGTTGGGAGAACTGAAGGGCGGAGACCAGTGAGGAATCCGAGAAAACGCTGGTCTGACTCGGTCGGCGAAGACAGTTCATCGCTGCTCGGATTTCGAAATTGGCGCTTTTTGCAGGAAGTGAAGGCCCGAGAGGGGCTGTTGTGCTAGGAAGAAGAAGGATATATGAATGGCGAAGGCGAAGAAGAAGGATATATGCTTACTAGATGTTCTTGTTTGCTCAGTACTACGCTATTTTATTTAATTTTTGCTGCGTAATACAGTTTTAGGTCGACTTCACTGTTGCTGCTCCAACAAACGTTGGTTCAAAGCTTGATTTTCCTCATGCTCGGCTTGACTGTAAGCTGAACTCGATGTATCAGTCTTTGGATGCACTGACTAATTGTCTTCTTCATCAGAAGGGTCGCCATCAAAGATCACCGAAACATCATGTAGAAGTATATTTTGAACCCGTAAAGGTAAATTATACGCCATCATCACGATTTATTATAAAAGCAATATAAATTAAGCTTTAACTTGAAAAAAAAATTAATTTTAATAGAGATAATCACTACATTTTCTTTTGATCAAAATAAAGCAAATGTCACAAGAGGGTCAATATGACCCTGCAGTAACTATGAACTGAGCGTTGCAGTTTACGAGGGATGCATATACAGGTAAAACGATAGTTAATACGTGAATCTACCGACAAATGTCCTACCAATGGCCAAATTTAAGTTTTACTAAAAGTTATTGGTGAAAAAAGTTGAGGTATGGGTCTTTTAGACCCAGTGAGACCTTCGAGGGTTAAATTAGCTGAAAGTACACAAAATATCTGATTTGCAAAAAATATGTGATTGTATAATGCTTTTTAACCAGTAGTCTGGTGTATCTAAAAAGTTAATGAATGTAGATAAAAGAAGCTCAATCATGGGCCCACAGTATAAAGATAACAGTACCTAGGATGACCATATACTGCATATTACGCACCCTTCGCTCTGAAAATTTTGACACTATCTTGTATTTGGCCCATAGATATAGAGAGTACTGGTCGTGAGAGCCGAAGCAATTGGCAACCTTCGCTAAAGTTGTGTGAAGTTGAGGTTTGAAGTGATATGCTTTTGTTTTAGCACACTATTCACGACGAAACACGTTCACACTTAAAAAGTTTTTAATTTTAAAGATCGCGCGTACGTAATCGGAACTTTAATTCACTGTTTTAATTAAAAATTTACGAAACTTCCATCCGCTTTGACACATGAGTTTTCCCGCGTGTTTCGCGCTCTTTTCGATTTTCTTTTGCTTTGACGTTCGAGTTTTCCGTGAGAGTCATTTGTTGTTTGTACTCAAACTGTTTTCCGAATGATAACGAAGGCGCGATCGTGTGCGCGTGAAATGAAATTTCGTTGGTGTGCGCGGGTGTCAGTGGGGGAAGCGATTCTTCTGAAGAGAGAAAAGAAAAACCTGTCTGGAAAAAAAGGAGAAAGAGAAGCAGAGGGAATCATATAGTTTCGAGAGCGTAAGTTATTTATAACTTATTCATGTGGCAAATTTGCTTCTCACATGGACGAGTACACAGATTCTCGTTGCTCGTCCATTTGTTTATATGTCTTTGATTTGGCCACTCATCAATACAGATGATATTGTGAGCAAAGTATATTCACATAGTATCCACACTCAGCCTAGCCTCCGGAAAAAACCAAACACAAGCCGAAGAGCTGAGGTGAGGATTGGCACGAATATAAAGATGTGCTTCGATGAGAGATTTCAGGGTTACCAGTTCTCAAAAAATGAATAACTTTGCAGAAAAACAAATTCATTTTATGCAATCTTTTAGTTCTTTATAAGGATCTGGCAGCACACCCATGTTCTCAAATGCGAAAAGAACACGTGCGACGGAAATTTTATTTGTTTTTTATTTTGTTTTTTGCATACGACAGGACTTGGCTCGACTGACGTGCCCCAGCTCAGCTGACCGACCCCTAGGGAAAATTCAGAAAGTGTGCAACACGGAAGGTGTGGATACTATGTGAATGTACTGTGATTGTAAGTTTGGTATGGTTTTCAGATGTAAACAAAGTGTTTGAAGGTTACCGTACGCACGTCATTTTCCTCTTGGCTTGCGCGATTTGGTTGAGGTGATTTGATTTTTTACGGCTGGCAACATATTACCGTTTTAAAAGGAGAATTCCGGTCAGGCTCCGTCACAGACGGCGCAAGCGCCACTCGTCTACTCTTGGAGCCTGATTGGAACCACCGAACGAGGCTACGGCTCCCCGGGAAACAAAGAGTGGAACTCTACCAAACTGAGATTCTACTCTACCAAATTGAAATTCACTACAAAACCTGGAAGACACACTTGAAAACCCCTGAAAATATTAAGCGTAACTTAACCACGACCGGCATTTGGCAATCCCGCGACTTTAAACTGATACCAGTGAAGTCCCTTCTTAGGAAAAAAATATCTTCCTGCCCACGAGCAGAAAAATCACAGCATCTAGGACTGAAACAAAAGAAGGAAGAGAAACAACCGGAAAACCAATTCAATTTGAGTTTACCTCAAAATATTAATGCTAAATTCACAATAAAATATACAATCAAACACTAATAAAAAAGAGAAAACGGTTGGCCAACACTTACACCGATGATTCTGATGCCTCTGATGTGGGGATCCCCAAATATTTGATTTCGCTTACTTCACTGCCAATTTCTTGAAGCCGTTCTCCGCTTTGCTCTCGACCAATTTAGCTGCCAACACTTCTTCCAATCTCGATACGTGCATCCACTAACTTTGTTTCCCAACCGGTACTCCTCACCGGATGATTTTCACTGATCAAAAGAAGAACGGGACATCCTTCCGTTCCCCTTTTATTAGTTTTCCAATCAACGGCTGATTCTTGTAGGTCGAGGTCCTTATAAATTCTACTACGTGTGGTCGGCTGTGCAGTTTCCACCAAAAGAATTGGTGCTTTTGGGCGTCAGATGAATCTCACTCCTACTAAAATGGTTTGGGGGAATTTCAGTGAGATTGTTCACTAACAGTTTATCAGTTTGTTTTGTTTATCAGTTTGTTTTGTTTATCAGTTCATCTGCCTTATAAAGCTCATATAAATTTATACAACTCCTTTTCTTCAAATGAGCAACGAAAGATGATTTTGCCTGGATTTGCTTCAAGCATTTAAAACATAAATTCCTGGCCACTACTGTTTTGTAAGAAAATCCTCGTTCTTACGTATGAAAAGCAATTTAGGGTCGGTTAAAAGAAAACGATATTTTCCCGGTCGGTCGTATTCAAAAATCTCCATCATTTCCGGTTGACTTGTGGCAGCGCACCTTTAAGAGTTGGCTTTATGTTAGATCGTAACGATTGAAGAGGTTTTAACAATGAACGTGGTGTTGTTAGCTTGGTACAAAACTTGGGTGGTCCTATGGTATTCACTTCTGATGCGCAATGTATATTACGTTCATATCGGCGAGTGTTGATTGCAGATGAGAAGTTCATATGACAAAATCAACACCGTGTTGTTGGAGCTTCTGTTGTTTTACCATTTTCTTGTTGGCGCTTCCTATCCAAGTTTGGGATCAGCTGCTGATTGGTTCCAAAAGCGATTCTTCCTCATCTTCAACTTCCTGTTGGGCGCAATATTTTCATCTAAGAATTGTGTTGGATCCAAATTTAATTTCATAGCAACTTCTTCCTGAGCATCAGCTTCTTTGTCAATTGGTTCTTTTTTGATAACGATCGGCATGGGCATAGGCCGTCCAGTTACTGACTTATTTTGTGGACGATTTAGAATTGGTTTGTCTTGCGTTGTTTTATTCGAGGGTTAAAATGACGAAATTTGCTTCTGTTGTGATGGCATAAAAGCAATCTGCCAACGCATTGAATTTTCAACCTTTTCCAACCTATCCCTCTGCTTCATCTGCGCAGCTAAACATAGATTTTTGAAACTTTTCTATGAGTTCATAAAGCTGATACATGAGTAACATATTGGCAACGATAAACGATCCAATTGATTAACCTTCACGTTGACCCACGCTTGAATTTTCGAAGACAGATGCTCGTTATCAGCAGCCAAGCTCGTCCAAATTAGGACAAATTCACTATCCGGGGCCACGCTCAGACGACAGCAATTTCGCCGTGCTTGGACGAATATTTTTCCGTCATTTCTCTTACACTTCTAATTCTCCACATTTAATTAACGCTGACTTCGAACAGAAATGAATGAGCTCCTAAACGTTGAGCGTTCACAACTTCCCAAACAATTGCTTCCACACTCCAAGTACACTTCAACTTGTTCACTTCACGAGCTCTGGGACGAAATCCACACACTGGTGCCATCCGACCCACAATCGTTCATCAACATTATGCTTATCGATCGAAATTTGGCTGGTTATGTAATTGGAAAGGATGACGCTTCATGCTGAGTCGGTTAATTCATTGTTTTCTCTTGCGTATGTTGAATTCATATAATACAAATTTATAATACATAATACATTTTTGTGTACGTTACTTTACGCTTTCTGCTCGTGAGGTTAGCATTTATTCGCGGCTGATTCCGTAAAGTCGTGGCAAGATCCCTTCGTGGTCGTCGCAAATTTAACATACTTGGTTTTACCTCGTAACAAACACCAGTGAAGTACCACAAAAGAAATTTCCCCCATTTCTCCTTCTTGGACCCACCTCTGGTTACGGGGATTTTCCAGGCAATAACTTATTTTCAACTTCAGTAACTGTATTATTGATTTTCTAATTAATTTCACACTCTTAAGGTAACCTGTTTCAAAAAATTTATCTTTATTACCCTACTTACTGATTTAAACTATATCACTAACAAAACATCCTTTTATCAACCCTTATCAGCATCATTGCTCTTGACCTGCTCATATTATAATTCCCTGTCACACAAAAGATCTGATAATACCACTATCCTTACCAAAAACTTAAATTTGAACGACGTCATTTATCTAAGGTTACATCCATGAACGAATTCTCTCATATACCATTAACATGCTAGGGATGGATATTAGATAAGTGAGTAGGGAGCGGCTTCCGAACCTTCATCGCATCCTTTTGTGCTCTTGAATAATACTCATCAACCCACTTTACTTAAGGATTCCTCATAGGTTTGTTAAATAAATTATTTCATAATGTTTACTTCCTTCTGGGGAAAAATCCGACATTCAAACGTATACCATCAAAAGGGTTCTAATTAACTTTATCATCCCACACAAGTCACTTCAAATAAATTAATCGGCCGTTTTGATTTAATGAATCGAAAGGAAATGTAATCCCTTTCTTAGGGTGCTCTCATCAATATCCCATTCATTGATTACACCTCTTCCGATAGGTATTTTCAAAAAAAATCTTTAGACGTGTCCAATTTAGAATAAATTAAGGATAAAGTGGTATTCGAAATTGACTTTTCCTTTGGCACTTTTAAATTTTGACCTGACTTCCAAAAAAATGTGTGAGAGTGAGAATTTGTTGGCAGTTATTACGAAAGTTTCTCGGATAAGAAAAGTTATGTTGTACTTAAAGTGAGATTATCACGCTATAGAATATCAATGTCAAGGGAGATGAAGGATGATTGTGACGTGACCTTCTTTAAGTTTTCATCTGACTTTGTGAAGTTTGGAGGACGGATAAACATGATATCAATTTCCGGTAGCTTACAAATAAATAAAAAAGTTTTTAAGAATATAGACGATTCGTGTCAAGGAGGAAACAAATGTTTATTTAATTTTAAAGAGGAGCTTAGAGTGGGAATAGTGAAAGATATATGTATGTGAAAATGTACAGTTTGAATTAGCAAGAAAGGAGCCTTACCAATAATGTTTTGTAAATTAATTGGTGCATGGTACTGACCATATCACTTTCTCTAGTGCGGGTACATTCGATAAAGATAATGAGATACTCTAACTATCTCTAAGCGAAGCCCCGGAAGGGGCTGTAGATATCATAAGAATCAATGAATTAGTACATTTTTAAATTTACTTAAAATATCAGCAATTTGACCCATCTACGGTTATTCTTTATTTAAATTGACCTCATTTCCTATGGTTTTGGAATCCAGTGGAGCATCGCACTTAGTTTTTAGGAATCCGCATCCAAATGCAAAACTGGAACCCTTATAATATCACTCGTGTATCTTTCAGTCGATCTGTGATAGACAATTTGCTCCAAATCTACTGGACGAAGTTGGCACATGTATGTATTTCTGTAGCCCAAACATGCATGTTTAAGTTAAATTATTTTTTAAAAGGAGGGCACTATTGGATAGATTGAGCACCACCGTGAATCATTGAGGACGTTTATGTGAGTTGTCAGTAAGTGAAGTAGTTAGACAAAGATAGATAGTGGATGTAGTGCACCAGTGCGGACATAAATAACATAATATTAAAGTTAAAGGATTTCTTCACTTTAACTTTAATGTCACTATTTAGTGAAGTGCATGTGTAGGTGAAAAAGGAAAACTGCATAGTTGAAGCCCCCAAACTGTGAGAAGCAAGAAGAACGGATGAGATCCGTCGAAATACTTCAGGGTGAGTCGAGTTTTTGCTATCACTGTGATTTATTTTCACTAGTGACGGACGGACAGACAAATATTTACCATTTAATTTTTTAATAATAACTCTAAACATAAAATATTGAGCCTTATTCTGCCCAATGGAAGAGACGATAGGATCGGGACATAACCCAGACAAACTTATGACTATTCTCAAAGAACAGGCCAACCAACTCCATCAGATGCAAAGTCAGCTTGATCAAGTGCTCAAAGAACTACAGTTCACATGAGAGCAACTCCAAAGTGTACAATTGCAGCTACGAAAGGTTCACGAAGAAAATCGTGAGCAAAGGAGGAAAAACGAGGAGTTGATAAACATTGTTTTAAAAATGAAAAAGCCATAAATGGCGAGCAAAAAACGAAAGTCAGGAAACTCCCCATCACCGCCGGTTGAGTTAGTCTCTCTTCCTGTGATGAAAAAGATGAGAGCGCCAATACTGACGAAGAAATATAGGAACAAGAGGAGGAAGAAACCTGAGAAGAAGAAGAGACCCAGGAGGAGGAGGCTGAGGGAGATCGGGATGGTGAGGACTTCCTACCCCACCCACTCACTAAGCCAGCTGTCTGCTTTGTAGGTATGAGGATACAATATGAAGATACAGATTAAACCATCCTCCCTCCCAAAACTCCTAGCCCCAACCAGCAAAAAACTCATTGACACTCAAGGATAGTACAAAACCAACAAAACATGAATAGTACCGATAATATTAAGAGAACCGAAGAAAGGGATGGAACTATCCAAGGAACAGAAGAAAAACAAAATTAACTTCGTGTCAGCAAAAAGGGTATACCTTGGCATACACATAATACCAGAGATGACACAAGACCACAGATAGATCACTAAGCTAATGACAAACTTCACACTTCAATACCGTACATATTATCTCCCCGAGGAAAATATTGAACGTTGTTCTGCGAGGACTTCACGGCCTTAGTTGCGAGGAAATCAAAGATGATTTAGTGGCTCAGGGCTTCCATCCCATCGAAACTTTCTTGATTAAACCTCAGTCAGGACATCTGAAACTTGTGGAGGTCCTTGTCGCAAAAGAAGAAACCTCAATATTCAATATAACCACAGTCTGCCACCTGATCTGTCAGGTTGAGGCTCGTTAACCCCGAAACGGTTTATCGATGTTCCACAATTGTCAACAGTTTGAACTCTCCTCGGGCAGTTGTCATGCCCAAGCAAGATGCATAAAATCTAATGAGCTTTACCATCATAAAAAGTACCAAAAGCCAAGAGAGCCAAGAGTTAGCACGGGTGATCCTAGACTACTAACGAAAGCCCGCTGGGTGACTAACGAAGTCCGAAAACGTATACTAGAGTTTCGAAATGAGCAATGGGAAGGGTTCCTACAAAGTTTAGAGGCAGGCAAGAATGCCTTCTGAAGGATGTCCAAATATTTCCGTATCAAGAACAAGACAGTTGTTTCACCTATTCATGGCCCGAACGGACTCCAGTACGACAGCTTGAAGAAAGGCGGAAGCTTTTGCTGACACTTTAGAGCAACAATTGTGCGAAAACATCTTTCCGGAGCAGGATCTTCATGAGAAAGAAGCAATTTTGATAAAAGCCGAAGAAATAATATCCCCCGGCAACAAGAGGAATACGTGATACGACCAAGGGACTCCACGAGACAAAGAACATTGTACAAGGACTAAACAAACGGAAGACGCTTGGTCCTGACATGATTACTAGCATGATGCTTAAATGGCTACCAGACAACATACTAATGAGAAGAACGAACATAACAAACAAAGTTTTCCAACTACGAAAATTTCAAAATGCACGAAAACGAGCCACCACAATTTTCATCCCTAAAACAGGCAAAGATCATACATTCCCGCAGAATTGGAGGCCTATAAGTCTTCTCTCTACCATCTCCAAAATAGCCGAAAGAGCGATCCTATATAGACTACAGGAGCCAGTCGATGATAAACTCCTAATCCCCGATAAACAGTTTGGTTTCCGTACTGAGCATGCCACAGAACTCCAGCTCATCAGGGTGGTCCAACATATACATAATGAGATGAATCGCACCAAATCGACAGGCCTAGTTATGTTTGACATAGCAAAAGCCTTCGACAAAGTCTGGCTTGGAGGACTCATTTTCAAAATTCACGAACTTCATATTCCACCTTCAATTATACAAATTACCCATTCATTTCTCAAGGCAGACCCATTTGTGTCAGAATTGACAACCATCACTCGAGCATGCGATCAATCGAAGCCGAAGCTCCACAAGGATCGCCTATCTCTCAAATTCTATATAGCCTGTATACTGCAGATTTATCGAGCCTGCCAAATAATGTACATTTAACATATCTTAATACGCTGATGATACAAGTCATCACGTCAAAACTGCAAAGCTCCATCGATATTCACCTAGAATACTTCCGTATGTGGAAAATAAAACCCAACAAGGACAAAACTCAGGCACTGTTCACCACCAGACTTAGACAACAACGTCCTCCCTTATTAAAAGTTGATGACGAACAAATACAATGGAAAGAGACAGCAAAATAGATAGGATTAACAATCGACCGACGCCTAACATAGAATAAGCACATGCGACAAAAAATGCAGTATTGCTTCCAAATCAGCATGCAGCATTGCTTCCAAATCTCTAAATCCCCTTCTTAAATTCGACCGACTTATCATAATAAATAAAAGACTCATATACACAAATAATATGAGCAACGCTAATCTACGGCAGCGTTGTATTTTACCAGACATCGAAGACAAACAAAAAGGCACTCCAAACACTACAGAATAGGGCTCTGAGATGGATCGGTTCAATTCCATTATATTTCAAGATTCAAGATCTTTATTTAGTGATTTTTCATTTTTTACATATATACAATTCATTAATTGCTTAACCTAACAATATACATGCAGGTAGTGCTTTAGGGCTTTTCTCGAAGTTCAATAATAATTTACTTTAATTACATTATAATATTAATTTTTTGGTAAAAGAAAACTTTAATATGTTGACACCCACAACATTATCATACATTAATAGATTATAACAGAAGTTTGTAAACATCGTTTGCTCTAACAAGAAGTTTTAAAATTTTAAAATTGATATTCTTAAAATTGCGTACTTCATTTCCTTAAGACTACCTCAAAAACTACTCATTCGCTGCGTCCATAGAGCGGTTGTCTGTCACTCTCCTGACAACTCCCGCCTTGTGCTCCTTAACTCGTATGATTCGCGCTTCCGCAAGCTTTTCTGCATACCATTTTATCGGCTCCATTCCTGTCTCCTGGTACAGCACCTCGTTGCGGTGACACGGTCCGTCTTCCCGTCTCTATAGTCCTATGCAAGCCCGAAGGATTTTTCACTCCACTAATCCTATCTTGCCCCATTTTGTTTTCGGAGCTGCGTTCCATATCATCACCGCATATGTGATGATCGGACGAATCAAGGTTTTATAGGTCAAAACCTTGACTCGCTGGCTCGCTATCGAATGTTGCCTGAAAAAATATAAAAGAAGATGGTGCGCGTAAGTCATTTTTTCAAAATATTATCAACGTGAGCACTAAAGGTAGCTTTCCTGTCAAAAACTACCCCCAAGTACTTCTTTTGCCTTGAGCAGTGCACCATCTGCCCATTCAACTTAATCCTGGAGTCACAGATGCCTCTTGCACGACGAACGAGTTTTTGTGGGGTTCATTGAACACAATTAATTCACTTTTCTTTGCATTTACCTTGATTCCCTATTTCCGGTAATATGCAGTAAGAGATTTCAAATATCTTTGGAGCCTCATCCTGCTCAGATGACCACACTAACAAGTCGTCAGCGAAGAGGTTCACCTGGATTCTGGGCTTATATTTATCTGTTACGCACGGGACGTCAGAGGTGAATATGTTGAAAAGTTCAGTTTCCTCAAGAAGCTGCCTTTAATTTCCACAATATGAGCTGGAAAGCCAAGATTTTTATCATTTTGCAGAGAAGCCCATTGATCCACACAGAGTCAAAGGCTTTCTCCACATCGATCAGGCAAGCTACAACAAGCTTATTGTTGTGCGAGCTTCTCGTTATATCGACCTGGAACACGGTCATAGCATCTACCGTAGAGTGAACTTTTTTGAAGCCAAATTGTCTTTCCGGCACAATTCTCACTCCGGCAGAGAATTGTAGAAGGCCTTCAAGTATTACCCGTTCAAGAAGCTTACCAATGTTTGAAAGCAACGAAATCGGAGGAGTATCGACTGCATCAGTACTGCCCGTCTTCTTGGGCATTGCGAATATTTTACACATTTCCATTGCTGAGAGAAGTAGCAAAAGCTAATGCAGTTATTCAGAATGATCGCGAGGAGAAAAAAGCAAATATGGGGGAGCCTTTTAAGCATATAATTGGAGATTCCATCAGGCCCTGCTGCTCCAGTGCCAGCAAAGTGAGCCTTTCAGGGCTGATAAGCAAATCATGGCCAGTAGATCCGTCAGAGGGATTTGAATTAGAGAACCGAGTCAAGCACAATTGATCATTGTCCCTGTCAAAATTCGTTGTGGTGCTGCTTGTTAACGAAGTAATGGAAGAGTTTTCACTTGCTTTCTCTCCTTGAAGAACTTTCGCAAAATGTTTTGCGATAGAGTCAGCGATGGCTTTGTCATCCATGAGCATGGATCCATCATAAGTGAGGACCCCGGGCAGCCTTCTTCTGCCCGTTATTCTATTGATGTGCGGAAACATACAGGGACCAGGACCTGGTTTGATACTTTCTAAGGCCTGCTCAAATCGCTTGTTAGCAAAAGCCGTGGTTCTTCTTGAGATCATTCGGTTGAGAGACGTAATCACTAGGTGAATACGTTCATACTTCCAGCTGACCATATTTAAATTGCGGTTGTAGATTCTTACGAGTAGCATTCTAAGCCGGCTACGTCTATGATGAAGCTCCAAGATGTCTGCTGGTAAATCTCGATAAAAGTAACCCCTCGAGGATTTCTTAATGGAGATCTTTGAGATGACCATATCTAAAGTTGAATTTATACAAACGATCTATTGATCGAAATTCCCTTTAACTGTCCATCAAGGTCAGCACTTACTGCTGCCCAATCAATTCGCTTGTATGGAATGAAAACTTGAGGATCTGCAACCTCAAGTCTCACACCCTTTTTCAGTCTTAAGGTCAGCTTAACCAAAAGATGGTCAGACTCGGCGTCAAGAACTCCACACTCGAAATTCCTCCAACTGTGGGAAAGTTTGACCAGATTGGCCGACACAATGAAGAAGTCAATAATAAACGAGTTTCGACGGAAGGTGGGCTCTTTCGGGGCAATCAATAAGAGGTCCATATTTGATGAGCCTAGCTAGGGATAGCTTTTCCATAGCCATTAGATGCGATATTTCCCCACGAGGGATGCTTCTCATTAAAATAACCTCCCATGGCATAGAAATCGTATTTTTTGCGCAAGTAAGCACTGTTTCCAAGTCGTCTATGAGCTCCCTCACTGAGTATCCATGTCAAATATAGATCCCCACGAACGCAAACGTGCACCCTCCCAGCATGGAGTTTATTATTTCTGCTTCAATACATTTCAGACTTGGAAGGCAGTGCCTTTGGACTTTCAGGTTATCTTTGTGAGCCATAGCAACTCCAAGACTTCCCTCTGGATCATCATGCCTGATGATCTTGTATTTCCCCAGATGCACTCTGTGTCTTTCTTTGAGTCTTGTTTCTAATATAAACAAGAAGTCTGGTCTATGGGCGTTCAAGTATGCTTGAACAAAATTCCTTTTATAGCGTGGAGCTAGTGAACATATGTTGGGGATGGAGGGTTTAATGAAACTCAAGGCGAATTCTAAGTACGCAGTTTTTTTCTTACTAGGGTTAGTGAATTTATTTATAGTGGGGGATAAAAGAGTCCACTTTTCGAATGAGTATGAACAAGTCACACCCAAAAAATTGTTGGCAGTCAGTGCTCAAAACCGTATTTCAGCCATTCTATGACTGCTGTGATTGCTGCATTAGTTGCTGTTTTTGTTGCTGTATAGGCTGCGCTGCAGGCTGCTCCTTTGCACCTTACAAAAGGCCGAACTACGATACCCCTTCAGGTACCGCATTTTTTATAGAGGCGGTGATGAAATCCCTCGTTTCGTCTTATTTCTTTTGGAAACTCTTCAACTTCTTTTGCTTTAGGACAACCTCTGAAACTCGCGGGGTGCCCTTTAGCATTGAAGTTAACGCAGAAGATCTCGTCTTTTTTCTCGTCCTTCAAGATTGGACATTAAATGGACTTATACTGTTTGTCGCATTTTACGCACCTAACTGCGAGTCCGCAGTTAGATGCGACGTGGCCAAATCTTTGGCAGTTGAAGCACTGGGAGGTGCAATTTTTCTGCAGATGCTCCCATTGTATCTTCTGGTACAGTAGAAACTTTATACCCATTGCTTTCCTCACTTCAAAGCGTCCTTTTTGTCCCCTCCTAACGATTATAGTGGAGAACCTTTTTGCTGGAAGGATATCTTCTCCGACGGAAGTTATAGCCGTTTGAAATTTCTCCAATCACAACAACAATAACACATGATTTTGGTATTTTATGGCCTTTCCATCGAATCAGTCACTGCAGTTTTGGCTTGATCTTCTTGAAATTTTCCAATAAGGTCAATAATACTTATATTTTTGAGAATTTATGTTTTGGATGACTTTTATCGGTTTGCAACAAAATGGCGACCGTTGAAAGTAGAAAAACAATGGATTTTCCCTTGAACGTGCACATCTCTTTGACATATTTCTTGACGTTATTCATTGCTGGTGACTGCATGACTGGGAAGTTGGGTACAAAACCCTTCTGACATGAGCGTAGGTCTGTTTACCTAACTTGTTTTATCTGGGAGAGATTTTTTGATTTCTGTTCTGGACGAACGACATTGCCAAAGGTGAATATTTTCATGACTTTAAACGAATATGTTAGCTCCGAATATCGTTAATTCCGATTAGTTAAACATCGTATCTACTAGAATAAATATCTTGTTTGATGTCAGCTTACCTTACATGTATATATAATACTCATATTGGTATATTTATTCACACAAGGACCTCTTGGATATCCGTCTTTTATCATTCTAAGTTACAAAAAAAGCGTTGTAAAGCTTAGATAATACAAATCTATGTGAATCTACGAGCAATCATTCCTTCTTGCAATACCGCACGTAAACTTCAGGGTTGCATTGCAACTACGAAAACGCCAAGGGATACGTTAGTTCTCATTTAACGCTATTACGTAAGACTTATCAACGCCACATATTTTCTCTAAATGTAAGAAATCTACTTTTACAGCGTGTCACGTTTGTTATTATCTTTATTGTTGTGGCAAGGATAATACCCTATAAACATCACCAGATGCATGTGAAGCTTACACGTAAATCTTCCCCGATGACGTGATCCTGTGTTGGGTGAGAAAGTTATATGGAATATAAAAATTTCACCAGTCCTGATGTGAAATGACACTTTCTGCGACTGATGCTTGTGGATTAAAGTTCAAACTCTGTCTGGTGGATTTGGGGAAGTTGTGATTAGCAAGAATAATATTGGGATTAGTTCTGCATGATAGCTTAGGGAATAAAACTTAATCAAATTGATAAAGTTCAAGTAAACACGCAGAAACCCCTACCGAACTTCGTTTTATTTTCATCAACAATCAAATTGTTTTATCCAATCATTTTTCGAAAGGGTTACAACCCTTCAAACTTTTAAGGCTAAAATAATTCCTAATGGCCAATTCATAAGGGGCAGTCAGCAAGCTATTAGCATAATTCACAACTTCTCGCCATTAAGATACAACGCTTTAATAATCCATAATCGCGAAAAGTTCTTTAATCAAATTTCTTCTTCAAATCCTTCACTAATCGCCCTCTAAGCCTGCATTAAACTTGAATTTCCGATGAAATCAAACTCACCGCCTAGCAATTAAGCTTCCATTCAATGTAAAAGTTTTCAATCATTAGGAGATGAAAAATGAACACGAGCATTTCATCACGTCTCAAACTGCTCGATTTTCCCTAATTTCCTTCAGCAAAAAGTTCAACAACGATACAAGAAAGATTTTAATATTCCTTAAAGCTCTGCTTCACTCACTGTGCCAAAACGGTAATTTCGTTCCGAAAGGAAATTGAGTAGAAGAGTCATGTGCGACTTCAACTCCCCTTTCGTTCCTTCCTTACTGTAAATGAGGTTTCCATTACCATAATTTAAATCCAATCAGGCAAAAATATCTTTCCTTAGTTCGGTGGTCCTCGAATCTTGATGGGATGGTTAAATTTAAAATACTTACCTTGAGTCCTGATGGAATGTGTACTCCATGGGTACGCATTGGTTCCAACTTATAGGGGAAAATCAAATAAATTTTGAGGACTTTCCAAAGTGAAAACCATTCAACACGATATGGGCATACTTTAAATGGAGTAAACAATAAATTGCTAAGTTGGTTCGTGGCGGGAAAGGTATTTTTGGTGTCGACCGTACGTTTACACCTTCTTTATGGAAGTTGATGAAATTCCTAACCGTAAGGCACAATGATGCCTAAGAAATTTACCGTTTTTTTAATACAAGAGCGTATAATATTTGAATGTTGTTAAAAAGTGTGGAGCAATGTTGGGTCTTGCTCGTAGTTAAAAGGAATACGATGAAATTTTTCATGCCAAGGACTTGGGACAAATGCAAATAAGAAATAATAAAACTAAAATTAGGGTGATTTTTCCAGAGATCAGTTTCTAAATTTTCTACGAAAAAATAAAAAGTGTATGAAATTAATGTGGGTCAATAATTAATTGGCATTTAATCTTCAAAGATTATTTTATGTAAATTTTATCAACGACTGCCTATTAAGCAGGGAAATCAAAGCCCGTCTGATGAAGAAGAAGGAATATTTGCTACCCTCCTCGTTGAAGATCCTTCGGCTTGGGACTTCGGACCGGGTTTGCCCGTCGGAGACGGACGTAGGAACCGCCACTCGCTCGTCCCTAGCAAAGCTGAAATTAATTCCTTTTTCACTAGCCTAGCGGAGCTCCTCCGATAGGACTTACCCGCCCGCTCTAACAGTTTCGTTGGTCCTACACGAAAATACCATCTCATTAAACAAAACTACTATCTCTTTGAATCTCGTGAGAAATTTCACGTTAAATACTCCTGTCAACCTTCCGTCGTAGCTAAGAGTAATTTTCCCAGTCTTTAATGACGGGGCGAGCACTTCGCACTCTTTACCATGTATGTTCCGCCCGACGAAAAATGAACTAAAAACCCCCTGAAAGTTCACTTAGGACACTGAAACACACCCGAGCCAAGTATAGAATCCACACAAAGAATAATCACACTCAAATTCACAAGATTGTGTTAAAAAACAAAAAAATCGCAAAATATTACTCACTGTTTCATCATAATACAATTGAACAATAAATCCACCATACCTTTCCTTACTTCTATTTTCCTGATTTGGGGCCCCCCGAATTAAGTCGCGTCGCGAAGTTATCTGCACCAGCGCACCACTCGTCAATCTTCCAGATCCAATATTCTGAAATACCATCTAATTGCCTTCAATTCGTCCTTTGAGCTGATAATCGTCCTTGATACTGTGCTTCGTCGTGTCACCTTGCAACACTATAGCGTGAGACGCGAGAAACTAGATGCAAGAGATAGTGAGTTGATTGTAATCGTTCCATGGGGATGCCTCGTACTTGATAAATAAGATTGAATAAGCAATTTCGGTGTCGATTTTAATTTTATTGTTTTCGATACCGTCTCTGGCAATATTCAGAAGTGGGATATCGCCCCAAAGTGCGCGACTGTGTATACAATTTAGAATCGTAAAATGCCAGTGATGAATATTATACAACGACGTAGTGGACGACAAATGTGAGGAAATGGAGGAAGAGGATTCTCTATCCAAAACATCGCATCCAATAACACGTGAGGAGTTCGAGAAAATGAAAAACGGCATGGCGCCCATTACGTCATTGTTGAGAGGACTTTCCGGAAGGAACATGTTTCAAGCGCCCTCCGCAATACAAACGCACAGCATCAATTTGATCAATGCAACAGCTGCCCATATTGCCAATGAAAACAACGTACAATCCTTTTCGCAACCGCCGACCAACACATACGTACAGACGTCCCCGCGAACGCCTACTAATACGATGGCAGCAATACAAGCCGAAATACAGCCGATCATGCCACCGCCAGCAATATGCCCCGCGATGCCGCCGAAAACGTCCAGCGTCTCATACGTACCGCAACCACTCGTTGCCTTTCCATCGGGCACTGCGCCGACAATGCATCGCAATACCGAAGAACGAACACCGATATTGCCCAGAACATGTATTAGTAGCCGCTCACTCACCGTTCGTGAAGTTGGTGAGATGCTACCCGATTTTGACCCATACTCCGAGCTGTCACTTACCTCGTCTCAATTTGTAAGTCGGATCAACATGCTGCGAGACACATTCGACTGGGATGACCACATGTTGCTTCTCGCTGCACCGTCAAAGTTTAAAGGAGCAGCAAAATTATGGTTTGGCAGCCATCGGTGGCCGCAAGTTCCATGGGAAACGCTCGCACACGATTCGGAATAAAATTTCCCAAAAGATCTAAACGAACGTGCCATCCATGAGAAGCTGATAACAACAACCAGAAAATTGGGAAATCTATCGAGTCGTTATTTCATCGCATGTGCGCGATTGCTCGAAGAGGTGGCGTTAATGAAAAGACAATGACTCGATACATTCGACCCAACCTCGGTCATAGTGCTCTGTAAAATGCGCTAGCGTGTTTGGAGTTTACAACGACAGCAGAACTATTCGGAGCCATCCGCCGTTTTTTCGCAAACCGCCCAAAGCAACACTATGAACCACGTGAAAGTATAAGTGTAGCAAATTGTGCCGGAGACCCCATTCCAACTCCGAAAACAAGTGCCGACTCGAATAGTGTAAAGACAAATGAACAAAGATAGCCACGTACATGTTTCAATTGTTTTCTTCCTGGACACTTGTCCATAAATTGCTCGAAACCTCAACGTCGTGAGAGGTGAAATTTATGTACGCACATAGGGCACCAATTGACATCATGTCGCAATAATAAATCAGGTCAAAGCATTCTTGAGATTTGTGAAACCGAATGTTTAGACGAGGCCAATCGAAAAAAAATGCCTCCCGGTTTCCTGTCGTCGACCGAGTACTAAACCCGATCTGTTTTTGGTTGATACCTCAGTGCTGCACTGGTGCATTTTCTATGCATCGACGTCCTTCAAAACTAATCTAACTGGTCCATTTCTTTCACTTCAAAATGCCCTTCACAATTATTACTTCACTAAATTTTCACTTTCCTATAAATCTGCACTGATGGATTGTTCGGTGCAAACCGAATTGCTACTGCGGAGATTTGGTGCTTCACCAACTCTCCCTATATTACGCCTGCAGTGAGGGACTCGATGCCCTTTTGGATACAAAATCCAATTACCCTTTGTTGGGCAGCCTCAGATAATATGTTCTCTTTCGTTCAGCTGGCTGGTTCCTGGCACCAACAAAACTCGTGGCATTGTCGCAATAAAGTCGTCTACACTGTCCCCTGCGGCCAACGAATCGATTAAGGGCATTGATAAATGCTTGTATAGTTAAATCGGGTACGAGTTAAAAGTACATTGCCTTTGTGGCGAAGCAACAAAATACCGCTAAATAGGCCTTTTGAAGACGCTTGCCTCAAAGCTTGAATCGCACCCACAACAGTCCCGCAAAATCAATGCCTGTATTTAGAAAGGGTCTGGCTGGTTGCACTCTATTTGTTGGTGAGTTACCCATAATCTGTGACATTAACTTTGGTTTTGCACGACTATATCTGACACACTTCTGGACGATGGATCTAGCAGCTGTTTTTCCGTTTATTGGCCAAAACTGTTGCCTGACTGCAGCCAGCAATGTCTGTGGACCGTAATGCAGATGGCAAACATGCAAGTCCTCCAATATCAGCCTGATGATGTAATGCGCATATGGAAGGATTGCCAGATGTCTTGCTTCATTGAATAGATTCGAAGCCTCTAGTCTGCCGCCAACTCGAATGACCCCATGTTCATCCAAAAATGGGCAGAGATCCCTTTGTGGGTCCCTTGGGCTAACTTGTCCGGTAGTCTGCAATTGTTGGATCGATTCATGGTGCGCATCCGATTGAGCCTCATGTAGCATTACTCAAAGTGCATTTTTCAATTGGTCAACCGTTAACAAGGAGGTTTTTTCTCCTCTTGCCTGCTTGCGAAGGTTGTTTACAATCTGTAGGATGTATGCTATTACCCGTTGAAATCGTCGAAATGAGTTACGATGACCTATTTGGTGTACGAAACTTGCAGCAGTTTTTGTTACATTAAGGATTACTTTTACGCGTTTCTTTACTAACTCAACATCCACAGTGCGATGCCCCTTTGGTCAGGCCGTCTCCGAACCATGAAAGAATATGGGTCCATATAAAACCATAACTTGCAATCCTTCAACTTTTTGGGGGCTACGCCTCTTGATGCAAGATCGGCTGGATCTTGTTTAGACTCCACGTGCCGCCATTGATCAGCGTTTGCAATTTGCTGTATGGCTACCACACGATTTGCAACGAACGTATGATAAAATGATGCATCTGCATTTATCCAGTTCAAAGCTATCTCGGAATCTGTCCAGGAAAAACATTTAAGGCTCGTTCCGCCCAAATCACTACTAAGTCGATCAGCCAATCCTGTGGCTAGTCTTGCCCCGCAAAGTTCCAGTCTCGGAAGGGTGATCTTCTTCAAAGAGGCCACTCTTGATTTTGCACACAATAGTCGCACTGTACATAGACCATCCATACTAGTTGCACAAATAGGATTTCGACAATCTGTCTACATAGATGTGGCGAGGAATTTTCACGCTGCTAAGCTCATCTAATGTTTCAGCATATATTTTTCACTCTGCAGTCAATTCAACTGGTACCGCAGCATCACAATCAATCTTGATCTTCCACAATTTTTGTAAAAAGATCTTTGCTGTCACTGTCACCGGAGCTACCTAGCCCGGAGGGTCAAAGACCCGAGCTATATCCGCCGCAACCCTTTTTAATAATTGAGGGTGATTTGTACACCACTTTCTAAGTTTAAATCCACCCGGGTCTAATATGGATAACAATTGTGATTGTTTTTCCAATTCTTCTTATAGACGATCAGCGCCTGTCATCAGGTCATCCATATAAAAATCTTCGGTTAACGATCGGGCCCCAAGTGGGTGCTCCTTCATAGTCTGAAATCCTAGTTACTGAAGATATTTGGTTGCCAAATATGGTGCTGATGACGTTCTATATGTAACTGTGTTCAATTGGTAACATCTTATATTTTCACTAGGCTTATATCTCCACACAATTAGCTGATAATTACGATCTGGTTCAGCTACAAGCATCTGGCGATACATTTTCTCTTTATCTGCCGTAAACAGATATCGAGGGAAATCGTAGCAAAATGGTAAAACGTTCCGGCTAAATGGTAGGCCCAACATGCAGTATTTCATTCAAACTCACCCCTGAAGTGGTTTTAGCCGACACATCAAAGACCACCCTTTATTTGGTTAAAGTGTTATCCGGCTTGAAAACGCAATGGTGTAGGAGGAAGTAATGGGGTGATGGGATATAGTTAAAGTTAACTTCAAGCATGTGTCCCAGGTCCTCGTACTCCCGCATAAAGGCGTGATATTGATCATGCAGTGGTTTATTTTTTGATAGCTTCCGCTCGACTTGGAGCAGACGTGCAACAGCTGTGTCATACGATCAGCAGTTCGTTTTAGGTCCTTTGCGAATTCGTCTTCACACTTTGTTTCTTGTGATGTCATGGAAGGTGCTCTTGCATCTATTTCATTCAATTTCCAGAACCGCTCCATTCTTTTGCTTAGTTTATCGTCCTTAGCGTTAAAAATGCCACTCAGAGGAATCGATATATTTGGGACTGTTAATCGGCCAGCCACGACCCATCCAAAAACGGCGTTTTGTAAACGTGGCAGCTTGGGTGCCAATTTGATCCGTCCATCAGTGAGGGTTTCATAAAAGACATTCGAGCCCAGCAGCAGGTCAACTCGGATTGGTTTATGAAACCCGGGATCTGCTAAGTCGATATTCCCAGGAGGCTGTGTGTAGTTCCAAAGCAGATTGGCGTGATTTTATTTGCTTCCAGCTCACATTGGAATGACGTAACCCGGGACTGCAGCATTAGCCCTGCCATGAGTTGTGCTTGTTGTGACACACCACCAAGGCCTTCAATGGACATATTGTGCTCAACACCTTGCAATACAAGCTTCTTGATCGCTTCGCTTGTTATTATGATGATCTGTAAACTGCTGTCAAGCACCACTCGAACCCTCCGTAATTGACCATACTGATCAATTGCCTGGACTACCGCCGTACCCAGCATCACGAATGAGCCACACGTGAAGCTTTTTCCGTGGACAAGGCAATAGATGGTGGAATCTCGTTAGCTTTAATCACTTGTTTGGATGAATTTTTGCTTGCCACTGAATGGCTCGTAGTGGGATGTGCTACAACTTTATCTTCTGAATGTAATAAGGTATGGGGCTTCTTTTTGCAATTATGGCAAGTTCCTGCACTGCAATCAGCCATTCGATGCCCCTCTTTCAAACAATTAAAGCAGAGTTTAAGATGCCTGGCCTTCTCAGTGCAAGCTTGGTGCGATAATCCTCCAAAGGCTTAACAGGCGTAAATATAGTGATTTCCATTGCAGTTACTGCACTTCACTAAGGATTCACTTGTCGACATCAGAGCCGGCGTTTGACGAGAAACCAATTTCGTTTGTCCAGACATCTTTTCGGCACACATTGCTTCCAAGGCCTGGAATCGACGCTCAAGAACGAACAGAAAATCGTTTACACTCAGTAGTTCACGAAGAGCCTTCAACAATTGCTCATACAAAACATGTGTAATCTTGTCCAATTTCTTCACCAGCAGTATTGGGTCCCAATTTTCTGTGTTTATTAAATTGTTCTTTAAGCTTAACAGGCACTCCCTTGTTACGTCATGGAGTCTTTTCAGGGTGCTAGCTGATTCGGTTGTTGCAGGTCCTTCGACATGAGTGTGTCTAATAGTACAGATACTATTAGCCTCTTGTTGCTGTAGCGACCTTTTCGTAGATGTCGTCCCCGATTGGCAAGTGACGCAGTAGTCGTTCCGGCTCACTCTTGAGACTGCCTTTGAGAAACCACATCTTTTGCGCAGCTCTAAGGCTCTGCAAGTGTATGATTTGACGAAAAATTCAAAGAAAGCGTGCCACTGAGAATAGTCTCCATCAAAAATTGGAATCTTCATATCCGACAACTTGCCAAAAGATGGTTTGAATTCTACCACCGGATCGCAACAATCTTTGCCTGGCAGGCAAACTAAAGAATCCTGCACACGGTCCTCCAGAGCATAATACTCCTCGTCATTGTAGTTCAATGCAACCCAATTACTCGAACTTTGCCAGATTTCTTGATAAAGTCTTCGCATTTCTTCCCAGTACTTGGAGATTATAGTGGTTTTTATCGAGTGGTTGAGCTTCTTTAATTGCGTCGATAGTTTTTAATGATGTGGCCTTGGCTTCGCTGCGAGGACCTTCCATTTTCATGTAGGTGGCTCAGCTCCAATACTGGTGCTTCTGCAAGACGCCTTTGTACATCTTCCAGGCACCTTTCATATTCTTGCTCTACTAGTGCAAAATATTTACTTGTAAAATAAAGATGATCCGGCCAATGCTCAGCTGCTTCACAAGCTTCAACGTCCGTTTTCCTCTACTTCGTTTCTTCGCGAGATCAAGTATTCGAAGGTTTTTCGAGTAGCAGAATCCTTTTTGTAATTGGCGAAACAGCGCTGTAACTCCTGACCTGTAGCATCTTCCTGCTTCGTTAGCTCGTTCAAGTTGTCACGAATCGTTTCCATCGTTCCAAACTTCACAGGATGGATCGCAAAGATGCTCCAAGGATGCTAATTTTCGAATAGCTGTAGCCGTTAATCACGTCGGGGTCACCAGAAATGTTTGTATAGCGGCAAGCCCAATACCTTCCGCTTTCCTGTCGTCGACCGAGTACTAAACCCGATCTGTTCTTGGTTGATACCTCAGTGCTACACTGATGTATCTTCTTTGTGTCGACGTCCTTCAAAACTAATCTAACTGGTCCATTTGTTTCACTTCAAAATGTCCTTCACAATTTATACTTCACTAAGTTTTCACTTTCCTATAAATTTTCACCGATGGATTGTTCGGTGCAAACCGACCAATATAATTGCTACTGCGGGGATTTGGTGCTTTACCAACTCTCCCTATATTACGCCTGCAGTGAAAGAAAACGCTGTGGTCCGCTTCGTGATTGAATTGATAATTAATATAAAATTTATTTCTCAAACAAGATAAAAAATACTTATTCTAATAATTACAAATTGAAATGTCCTGACCCATAAAAGCGATTAAATTTTCTCAAAATCCAAAACAGTCTACACAGTGGATCACAATTCGAGTTGTAAATCTATTATCAACAATAGATCTTAAGTTAAATTGAACGTAAATTTGCTGACAAAGTATCTATGAATAAATGCAACAATGTATACAGAATTTAATGTTAGGATCAAAGGAAGGTATCGATTATAATTTAATATTAGGGTCGAGCACGGATATCGAACGTTAAATTATCAATTTTATTCTAGGTCTTGACAGTAAACAACAAAGAAACTGTAGCTTCCATCGATATCGGCAGCAATCGTACGCTTGTTCGGAAAGTGTTGACAGAAAGTCTTACGGATGTTTCGCTGCAGGAGAGTAAAATATATTTGAAGGGGTTTGCGGGCAGTGAATATATGTGTATGAAAATGATGCGGGTTACAGTGATATTTGACAATGAATCGGTTGAGACAACCATGTTGATTGTAGACAATGATCTTATTTCTGAGAATGTACTCCTGGGTAGTGACGTTTTGTGCGGAAACGGTTAAACGTTTGATGGAAGGAGGAGACTGCTGTATGGAAAGAATCGTGGACTTAGATAAAACAGAAGTTGGTGACTGCATCGGACACGGACAAAAACACATTAAATTTTGTGTTAATCGAAAAGAGAAAATGTTTTGCAAAAGACTTATTGGAGCTGAAAAAGTGTTCGTTAATGAAATTTCGGATAAATTTGATAACAAATAAACCAGTCGACCTAAAACCTTACCGAGCTCCATTCGTGAAAAGCTCGATCGTTAATAGTATCGTTGGAGATCTTCTCGAACATAAAATAATCTGCCCGTCTAATTCTTCATACTCATCACCAATAGTTTTGGTCGAAAAAAAAACCGGCGAGCATCGACTCTGTATTGACTACCGCCGATTGAACGAAATTATCGTGAAACAATCTTTCCCAATGCCGGTAATCGATGAGATATTTGCGTCCATTGCTAAAAATAAATACTATTTGTGTTTGCATTCCCATACCGGGTATCATCAGATAGAAGTAGATGATTCGTCAAAAAAATTTAACGCCTTTGTAACTAACGTCGCCAATATGGAATTTAACCGTATGCCTTTCGGTCAGGCAAATGCTCCAGGAGAATTTCAAAAAGTCATGAACGAAATCATAACAAGTTGAAGTAGCAGGAGGATGCTCCTGCCAGAAGGGTATTGTAGAACAATTAGTAAATCAAACAATATATTCTGCATATCAAAACTTGACTAATATATAGATTCCATAAATTGAGTTCGAAATATTATTATGGTTGTTATAATTTTAAACTCGCCACCATTTTGTTTCAAGTGGTTTGACCTCGTCGCTTGATTAGTCATGATAACACATGGATATTACTAAAAATTTCTAAAATTTTTATCAAAATTCCTACATATTTGTAGTGTCTCGGCCCGTTGCAAGCGTGTATCTTCCTAGTATCACGTGTTAATGTTGTTGTATTAGTTAAATATTCAATCGGCTGTAACTTAGCTGTTTATTGTTCAATTATTGTGAAATTTTCGAACCATATACAATCACTTTCAGAAAATTTAAATTATAGATTTTGGGAAATCTAAGGGTCACATCTTGATTTTATAGATAAAAAAGCAAAATTTATAAAATGTACTATTATTAACAAAGTTGATCGAATTTCGACTTCTAAGGTATTTGTTGCCCTTGTGAAGGAAAAATTGACAGCTCAGGTACTGTTTTGAAAAGCTCTTATGAAGAACTTTCATTTGATATTCATATTGATGAAATTTTTTTTTCAGCGGCCACTCCCCTGTGCTGTAATCATCGATTCATGGCCTATTTTTTCGAATCCTAGAATGGCTACAAAGCCCTTTTGCTAGGAGCTCTCTCCTGCCTCCTCGACTTGTTTCACATATGAGTTTTAATTGTAGGTACTCATCTTCAGTCATTCATTAAATTGAATCAAGTGTTAAAAGCATGCGCCTTAAACGTTGAAGTTGGGGCAAAATAACTCGAAATTATTCAATCTTTGTATTTAAAACAGCTACTATTTTGCTTTACGATTACTAATACCGCTAGCTGAGCTAATTCTCAAAGGAATTCATGATACCTATCATTCCTGAAATTTTCATGCAATCCTAGCAAAGCTGTAGTATCTGAGTCAGTAAAAAGCGCATATTGTTCCATAGCCATATGTTTTCATAGTAATACAGCGCATATTCTTCCATAGTAATACAGGAAAATTCAAATCGCTATAACTTCATTAAATACCATTCGATCTTTATGAAACTTTCAGGACAGATTAATCTTATTGATAGTCATCTGCGTACTGAATTTTATTAAATTTAAGGGACCCCTTAAGATTTTATTCAAGAAAACATAAAATCAATAAATCATACTATTACTAACAAAGTTGAGTGACTTTCGACTTCTCACGTATTTGTTGTTGTTGTACTCATAAAGGCCTATATTCATGATTTTTTTCAGATTTTTCGGGTCAAAGGTGTCCAATCGCGAGGGGGAGGGACACAAAATTTTCGTACATTTCCCCTTCCCCTGCACCCCTCGAAGCAAAATTTGTCATTTTATGACCTGTTTTGAAAAGTTCTCATTAAGGCCTTTCATTTGATACCCATATTGCCTACATGCGATGAAAACATTTTTTTCAAGGACAACTCCCCTATATGGGGAGACCCCCCTTAAAGACCTTATAAATTTTTTTTCGTATTGAAACTTTGAAGAGGGCGTCACTTTGCACCTACCTACAAAATTTTATGCTTGTAGCTTATGTAGTTTGCGAGAAAAAGTGGTGTGACACACGGACGGACGGACGGACGGACGGACGGACAGACGGACAGACAGGACGCGAAACTAATAGGGTATTGTAAAATAATTTTACAATACCCTAAAAATGGTGCCATCTTTGAGGGTTATCGCATTTCTCGATGATGTGACCATCCCCGCAAAAACTATACCCGAAGCCATCGAAAAACTCGAAAAATTTCTTAATCTACTGAGACAAGTTGGACTTAAGCTACGTATAGATAAATACCAATTTTCGCAAAGCGAGATAAATTTCTTGGGTCAGCGTGTGGACAAAAAAGGAATCGTTCCTGACTGCGAGATCATTGCTCGTCCACTTACAAAGCTACTGAAGAAAGATACTCTTTTCTCTTGGGATCTGGAACATGAAGAAGCCTTTACGAAGATCAAAAACATATAATGCGAAGAACCTGTCCTTGCACTTTATAACGTAACTGGGGAACATCAAGTGCACACCGATGCCAGCATCCATAGTGTTGCTGCTGTGTTACTCCAATCCGAAAATGGTAGACACTGGAAGTCTGTAATGTACTACAGTCGACATTGTACCGAAGCCGAGAGCCTGCTTCATAGTTACGAGCAGGAAGTCCTTGCAGCCGTCGATGAGCTGGAGCTTTTCAAGATTTAACTCCTAGGAAAACACTTTGAACTGGTGACGGACTGCAGCACTATCGCCAAGCTCAAAAATTGCCGCGAGAGGAAGCCCCGAATTTCCCATGGTAGATGCGACTTCTCGAATTCGATTTCAATATCGTTCATCGTTCCAGATCTAAGATGGCTCACATCGAGGCGCTCAACCGAATTCTGGTAGGACGAGAGAAGGATATGGAAACGGCCGGTTTCATACTTACTGTCTCGATCGGCCAACAAGACTTGTTTCTAAAGATGCAACTTCAGGACAAAACCCTGAAAAACATAATTGCCATCCTAAAGGGAGACAGCATGTCAGCGCAAGAAAAACAATTTAAGTTAGAGTATCGAATCAAGGATCACCATCTTAATTGCGTCTCCGATACATTTTGTTGTGCTAAAAGGAGTACGTTGGAAATTTTTGCAGTCATGCCACGATGACGTTGGTCATTGGAAAAAACGATAAGCCGAATAAAAGAAAATTTCTGGTCTCTATGTATGCAAAAATATGCGAAGGGTTACATCACAGCGTGCCTGGAATGCAATTACAATAAAGTCCGTCGCGAAAAGACAGCAGGATGCCTTCATTTCACCGAAATGGAGCCCGTTCCATTCAAACGACATCACTTGGATCATCTAGGACCATATCTGTGAAGCCGCTCTGGTGATTCCTTTTTATAATATCCGGCGCTTTCACCAAATACATCGTCATAAAAGCCGATAAAAATACAAAAAGCGTTCCAGTATTATGATGTTTAAACAAAATGACGACGTATTTTGGACTTCCCTCCTGCATCATCACCGACCGGGGCTCTGCGTTTACAGTGAAGTCATTCGCTCGATATTGTGCTGAAAACAATATTCAACATATCAAAAACGCAGTTCGTACCCCTCGAATCCACAGGCAAGTGGAGCCAGCGCATCAATCGATACTCAATTATTTGGACACTCGGATTGGAAACAATAATCGTTGGGATGAACAAATGCACGAATTTCAGTGGGTTATTAACACCCAGAAAAATAACACGACTGGGTTTATCCATAATGAGATAGTGTTCGATTTCCACAACAAAACGTTGGAGATGCAATCAATACAAATATGAGGGAAAGAAGAGACGCTGCTATGGCTAACATCTGAAGGAACGTGAAAAATGAAAAAGACGGTTTAATCAACGGCCTGCTGCCCCACCGTCTACGCTGTTGATGGCTTGATTCTGTTGGAACGTGAGCCACCTGCAACAGGGCATTCACGAAAATTAGAGCCGAAGTACAAAGGCCCATTTGTTGCTGAAAAATATCTCAGTAACGACCGATATATAGTGGAGACATTGGTTGGATTAAAGAGCAACAGTCGACGAAATTTTAGTTCAGTGTTTACGTAGGAGAAAATGACACCCTGGTGTGAATCGGCATCGGATTAAAATGACATCAGCAACTCCTCAACCAGTGACTCGAGCGAAGATGAATACAGTGAAATCGAGGATGATTCCGAAACAGGAGCGGCCGAGCTGTCGCCTGGCAACACTACAGCATGAGATGCAAACAACAAAATGCGAGGGATAGGGAGTTGATTGTAATCGTTCAATGGGTATGCCTCGTACTTAATAATAAGATTGAATAAGCAATTTTGGTGTCGACTTTAATTTTATTGTTTTCGGTACCATCTCTGACAGTCGTACGGTCGTACCTAAAATGTCTGTATGACAATACTACAGTTTTTCGTTTGTAACCGCACAACAGTTTCGATGTAAATATGCTTGCAAAATGAATGTTTTCCCTATTCTTCTTTTCTTATTAGCACTACAGCCCCTCTCGGACCTTTGATTCCTGCAAATAGCGCCTCAAACTGTCTCGGTATATTGACCGCGTCCTCCAATTTCGAAACCCGAGCAGCGATGAACTGTCTTCGTCGACCGAGCCAGACATGGTTTTCCTCGTTTTCCCCACTGGCTTCGGCCTTCAGTTCTCCCTTACCTTTTTGGGTATCCGTTGTTCATCCATACGATTCATATGGCCCGTCCATTGCAGGTTTCGCAGTCTGATAATCATTGGGACGTCCGGTTCATCAGAAATTTCACAAAGCTCATGGTTGTATCGAATTCGCTATGGGTCTCCGTCTAGCTTCGCTCCGATTATACGCCTCAGGACCCGTTGCTCAAAATCGTTCAATATATTTCCGGATGCTTGGGTTAGGGTCCATGTCTCACGCCCATAGTATAACACAAGTCTTATCACAGACTTGTATACTTGGAGCTTTGTTTTCCTGTGTATGCAGCTGGTCTTCAAGATAGTCAAAACTGAATAAAATATTTAATTTGCGAGCTGTATTCTTCGGCGTATTTTGTCTCTTTCAATACTGGTTCTCTTTATTTTGCAGCCTAAATCACATTTCCGATACTGTACTCAACAAGTGTGATATTTTGTGTATTTGAGGTATTTTTCCTCAACTGCGTCATGAGCTTTGTTTTATTTTCATTGATTTGAAGCCCTACTAGTTTTGCTTCACTGCCGAGTTTTAGGAAGAGTTCTTTGGCAACTGTTAATAACCGTGACAAAATGTTGATGTTGTCCGCATAGGCTACTACTTGGCTTGGCGTGAATAGTAATGTACCTCGCGTATCGACAGGTAGCTTCCGTATGACGTACTCCAGAGCCAAATTGCTTGTCTTGTGTTGCTGCTGGCTAAACATACATATCTATTTCTCAATCGGTCGTCAAAGTATTTTCTTTTCTTAACCATAATTACCTTATTGGCTACTTTTCTGAGATTTTCATAGTGTTCTCTCTTCGTCCTGGTTTTCCTACCTTCGTATTCTTTGTACGCCTGATTCCTTTTATCTAACGCATTTTGGCACTCATCATCGAACCAATCATTCCCCTGTACCGGGCTGTTCTGCCAGGGTCCTACTAGCCGCCTTCACTTCCACCCAGAGCTCATTGCTCATCTTTAACGATGCGTCTGATAAGATGGAAGCCAGCTGGTTGTCGAGGGTCCCCCAGAAATTTTTGACCACAGACGCTGTTTGGAGCCTTTCGATGTCAAATTTTTGTAGCGGGCTGGTCTTCGCTGAATATGCCTTTGACATACGACATCGATATGTTGATTTTATCAAGTAATGATCTGAGTTACAATTGGCTCCTCGGTATGTACCGACGTTAAGTATGCTCGAGGCCCAACGTTGTTGGATCAGAACATGATCGATCTGGTTTTGTGTGTTGCCATCCAGTGATGCCCAGGTCATTTTATGAATGCGTCGATGTGGGAAGCAAGTTGAACCTATGACTAGATTTCTGCTACATGCAAAGTCAATCAGGCGCTGGCCATTGTCATCAGTTTCATCGCGATGAGATAGCTCATTGCCAATCTTAGCGTTGAAATCACCCAGAATTATTTTTGTGCCGTTTGTAGGCAATGAGTCGACTAGTCTTTCCAGGTGATTCTAGAACCTTTGCTTCGTTTCTTCGTCCTTTTCTTCGGTCGAGGCGTGAACATTAATCAGCCAGAATTTGGAGCATTTCGCTTGTATACGGATTGCACACAACCGTTCATTGACTGCTTTAAAAGCAATTACGTGCGATTTGAACTCCCTATGCAGATTGAAGGCCACTGCGAATTCTCGTTTTCCAATAGGCTTCCCACTTTTGAATATTGTGCGCAATCTAATGTCTTGAGTGGCGTTTCCAGTCCAATTTGTTTCCTGGACTGCTAGTATTTTTAATAGATATTGATTGGCCTGTTGTAGAGTGTCCTTAACAGCACCAGGGTAATTAAGTGATCTAACATTCTAGGATCCAATGCTATGGTCCTTTTTTCATTCGCGAGGTCGTTGCCCTAAGTCCAACCCATACCGATGCCCATTTGCAGGGTTCGAAACATTTTAAGGTTTTTGAGGGATGGGGAGTTAGCCCATTGCCCAACCTCCATTCCGGTGGCATGGATATTACGTCAATTCCGTTACCAGGCGCGGAAGATTCGTCTTCATCCTCTTACGTCCCCGCAAAGGAGGTGTAAGTGGGCATGTTTATTACGTCGATTCTGGCTTGGTTATTACGTCAATTCCGTTATCAGGCGCGGAAGATTCGCGTTCACCCTCTTACGTTCCCACAAAGGAAGTGTAAGTAGGATTCACGAGAGCAGTAGATGTGTTTACAGTTTTAAGCATTTCTCGGCAATAAATGTCACATTATTGGGGAAACAGTAATCCCAATGTCCGACCCCCAAAAGCATTTACCAGCATTTCTTTGGGGGGTTTCGGATGAGGAATCATGCAAGCTTTGGGTTGCAAAAACAAGGGGTTCCCTATTCCTTTCTCAAACGGGCTTGAGACCGTCTACGGTGGAGTTATTTTCCCTATTACTTTAAAGGAATCCGGCGCGATGAACCGAAATGATGGGGACTTATATCAAGAAAAACCGCCGATGGTTTTAGATTTGGAACTACGTTTATTTCTCTTTAACGCCCGCTCGTAATAAGATACTTGTGTACACTGAGTTCAAAGAAGATAGCAACAGGATAGGTTCAAGTTTGACGTCTGTCCGAGACTCCGAAAGTGCGAAGCCTGTAAACTGTCATCTGTCCGAGACTCCGACAATTCGAAGCCTGTCACCTTGATGAAATTTTGAATATCGTCGTTTAAGGTATGAAAATGCCAAACAACTACAATTTTCGGATATCATAGTTTATAATGGGCAAACAACCTTTAATCCAGCAACAATCATACTCACACTTATCATCTTAACTATTCTCATTGTAACCTGGATGCGTATCAAACAGCATCCCGCTCCAGCCCAAAGAACTCCGATGCCTCAGCTCCTTTAGCAATGCTCATTCTAGGGGGGCTACGATACCTAACGATACTTGCGCTACAACCCTTCAATCTTACCCACATGTACCCCAATTGCAGACGCTGCACTTAGCATCAGCTTTATTTTCATATTTGTTTGCACTCTATATAAAATTTCATATTTTCTTGCATTCCATATTATTTTGCACTCGATATCATTTTTGTAACCTACATTTTCCAAGTAATTTATTACACTTGCGCTTTTGCTGTAACAATTAAATAGTTCAAGCTTTTTGGAATTCAAGGAGTTGATTTATAGCTTTCTGCCCGTGAATATTGAATAAAGATTCTAAATGGAAATTTATCAGTTTTAGTTTTTGGGATACTGAGGACAGTAATCGCAACCCGCGTGATCTGTAAAAAAAAGCCTATTAAAAATCAAACCTCATAATGAATTACCTTTTGATACTCTCTGCAGTAGGTAAATTTCTTTCGAGAAATCGAACCAAAATTTTATCAGAGAAGGGAGGGTGGAGCATGTTCCTAGAGATTTTAAACAATGGATATTCTCTATAAAGAATCTTAGTTGCTTTTGAAAATCATGCACCAACTTAGCCCCACCTATATTCAATTAACTGGTCTACCGCCAAGCCAAAACGGTCATCAATCAAATTGCTTTGTTGCCAGAAAAACTTATAGTCCCTAATTCATAATAGAGATAAATGAAGAAATTCATCACAATAAATCATAGGTCATCATAATGTTGTAATATATTAACTCACAGTAGCACATTCAAAGTCTTTTCCATGCTCCTCAAAGCTAAATCATGAGCGAGCTTAACACATGCCAACAATGGAGCCTCGTTTGTTCGCCTGATATGCCTATCTAATGAGCAATTAGATTGGTTTGCGTCAGTGATTTAATTTGCAATAACGGCTCAAGTATTATTTATGTATCAGATTAGTGGTGTCTCTGTTCACTCATTCCTTCAGCCGTAGAAGGAGCTAATGCGAATGGTCTGCAAACCAAATTTAGAGGACCATATAACTTGGTTGATAAATGATGGAAATCAGATAGAAATCAAAAATGTTGTGGAAGATAATAAGCAACGAAAGAATCACGTTTTCGGGGTTGCTTTCATTTATTGAATTTTTCTTTGATTATTTTGTTCTCACGTGTATGCATTGAATCTGTAAGGAAAATAACCTTGAATCTAATCTAATGTCTTGAGTGGCGTTTCCAGTCCAATTTGTTTCCTGGACTGCTAGTATTTTTAATAGATATTGATTGGCCTGTTGTAGAGTGTCCTTAACAGCACCAGGGTAATTAAGTGATCTAACATTCTAGGATCCAATGCTATGGTCCTTTTTTCATTCGCGAGGTCGTTGCCCTAAGTCCAACCCATACCGATGCCCATTTGCAGGGTTCGAAACATTTTAAGGTTTTTGAGGGATGGGGAGTTAGCCCATTGCCCAACCTCCATTCCGGTGGCATGGTTATTACGTCAATTCCGTTACCAGGCGCGGAAGATTCGTCTTCATCCTCTTACGTCCCCGCAAAGGAGGTGTAAGTGGGCATGTTTATTACGTCGATTCTGGCTTGGTTATTACGTCAATTCCGTTATCAGGCGCGGAAGATTCGCGTTCACCCTCTTACGTTCCCACAAAGGAAGTGTAAGTAGGATTCACGAGAGCAGTAGATGTGTTTACAGTTTTAAGCATTTCTCGGCAATAAATGTCACATTATTGGGGAAACAGTAATCCCAATGTCCGACCCCCAAAAGCATTTACCAGCATTTCTTTGGGGGGTTTCGGATGAGGAATCATGCAAGCTTTGGGTTGCAAAAACAAGGGGTTCCCTATTCCTTTCTCAAACGGGCTTGAGACCGTCTACGGTGGAGTTATTTTCCCTATTACTTTAAAGGAATCCGGCGCGATGAACCGAAATGATGGGGACTTATATCAAGAAAAACCGCCGATGGTTTTAGATTTGGAACTACGTTTATTTCTCTTTAACGCCCGCTCGTAATAAGATACTTGTGTACACTGAGTTCAAAGAAGATAGCAACAGGATAGGTTCGAGTTTGACGTCTGTCCGAGACTCCGAAAGTGCGAAGCCTGTAAACTGTCATCTGTCCGAGACTCCGACAATTCGAAGCCTGTCACCTTGATGAAATTTTGAATATCGTCGTTTAAGGTATGAAAATGCCAAACAACTACAATTTTCGGATATCATAGTTTATAATGGGCAAACAACCTTTAATCCAGCAACAATCATACTCACACTTATCATCTTAACTATTCTCATTGTAACCTGGATGCGTATCAAACAGCATCCCGCTCCAGCCCAAAGAACTCCGATGCCTCAGCTCCTTTAGCAATGCTCATTCTAGGGGGGCTACGATACCTAACGATACTTGCGCTACAACCCTTCAATCTTACCCACATGTACCCCAATTGCAGACGCTGCACTTAGCATCAGCTTTATTTTCATATTTGTTTGCACTCTATATAAAATTTCATATTTTCTTGCATTCCATATTATTTTGCACTCGATATCATTTTTGTAACCTACATTTTCCAAGTAATTTATTACACTTGCGCTTTTGCTGTAACAATTAAATAGTTCAAGCTTTTTGGAATTCAAGGAGTTGATTTATAGCTTTCTGCCCGTGAATATTGAATAAAGATTCTAAATGGAAATTTATCAGTTTTAGTTTTTGGGATACTGAGGACAGTAATCGCAACCCGCGTGATCTGTAAAAAAAAGCCTATTAAAAATCAAACCTCATAATGAATTACCTTTTGATACTCTCTGCAGTAGGTAAATTTCTTTCGAGAAATCGAACCAAAATTTTATCAGAGAAGGGAGGGTGGAGCATGTTCCTAGAGATTTTAAACAATGGATATTCTCTATAAAGAATCTTAGTTGCTTTTGAAAATCATGCACCAACTTAGCCCCACCTATATTCAATTAACTGGTCTACCGCCAAGCCAAAACGGTCATCAATCAAATTGCTTTGTTGCCAGAAAAACTTATAGTCCCTAATTCATAATAGAGATAAATGAAGAAATTCATCACAATAAATCATAGGTCATCATAATGTTGTAATATATTAACTCACAGTAGCACATTCAAAGTCTTTTCCATGCTCCTCAAAGCTAAATCATGAGCGAGCTTAACACATGCCAACAATGGAGCCTCGTTTGTTCGCCTGATATGCCTATCTAATGAGCAATTAGATTGGTTTGCGTCAGTGATTTAATTTGCAATAACGGCTCAAGTATTATTTATGTATCAGATTAGTGGTGTCTCTGTTCACTCATTCCTTCAGCCGTAGAAGGAGCTAATGCGAATGGTCTGCAAACCAAATTTAGAGGACCATATAACTTGGTTGATAAATGATGGAAATCAGATAGAAATCAAAAATGTTGTGGAAGATAATAAGCAACGAAAGAATCACGTTTTCGGGGTTGCTTTCATTTATTGAATTTTTCTTTGATTATTTTGTTCTCACGTGTATGCATTGAATCTGTAAGGAAAATAACCTTGAATTCCCTTTAAACCGATTGGATTGCGTCTCTTCAGAGGTACATATAAATATTTCTTTCCATCTATACATTTGTAAACTTACCATCACGAAAAAAAATCTGATTTGGACATTTCAATAACAAGGAGTGACGGGGGTTCCCCATTTTCTAATGGAGATCGAAATAAAGGAACCAAAAAATATCAATAGATCTCAATCTCAGCCAGTATTCCAATCTATGGCCATTTACTTAACAGTTGCTGATGGCAGTTTGCCATTCGTCCTTTCTGTTCTTCCCTCAGAAAACGAGAATCATTTTAGGCTTACTTAATTATTCGTGAAGGCGAGATTGGGGATGTAAATTGTGTAAAGTATTCTTGGCTTCCTTGTCCTTACCATGACTGCAAACAAAAACAATTGTGGGCTGATAATTCCGTATCGGGTGGTTGGAGATCGGAATAAGAAATGTACATATATTTGAATGGGAACAGGTGCCTGAAAATTTACGCTGGGTATTCAACGAAAGCGTCCTAAAATTTTGAAGTTTTTGTTGGTGCTGAACAAAATTTAAATGGTCCTAGCTTTAAACTGTGCGATGACTTTAAGGCTATACCTTCCCGTTTCCAAAAATAGCTTGTTAATAAGGCCTTTAGGCTTAGTGGATAGGAGAAGGTTACACTATTATTTCAGTGCAGAAATATGCATAACGTATGTATTTTTCAGTGCAGAAATATACGTGTTAAACTATTTTCCTCTATATTTCTCGCCGATAAAATCAATTTTATACGTGAACGTAACTTGTCAAACTTTTACTTACATTATCGAAAACAGTGGGCTACATAATAGAATTCACAGCCGTGGGGTACGCAACGCTGTTTGAATATGTTGAATTCCGTTATTCCAGCAGAACGTTCCGAAGGCTTGTTGCGAATTCCGGGGTACCGGCATTTTCCCATTCGCAACTTCAAATTGCCGCCGTAACTTTTCCACTTTCCTTTGGGCACACTTTCTTGAGTATATTTATTTATTTTTATTAACATTTAACAATTTCCCTATAACTTTTATTTCCCCATCATCTCAATTCTACCCTCTTCTTCTTCTTCTTCTTCTTTGTAGCACTACAGCACCTCTCGGGCCTTCGCTTAGAGATAGTTAGAGTATCTCATTTTCATGACCGTATTGATTTTTTTCGGAAGTTAGTTTGGTCAGCATCAGATTCCGTGCGCCTGCTCACCTATGATATGATCTGATTAAATCAGTACGTATCACCACTGAGTGAACACACATAGTCTGTCCGAAAAATCCCCTGAACTAAATCACGTTGCTCCCAACGAGATTTGAACCTGGGACCTCGGCTTATGCGTTCATGCTCTAACCACTAGACCACCCAGACTACTACCCTCTTACCATATCTTTAATTACAAAAAAAAAAATAACATAATAATAATCTTAACTTTCCCACTAACAACACTCCATTCATTACTTCCGATTAACAAAATTTCATTCGATACCTTTTCCCTAACAAAACCTAATTCCTTCCTTCATGCTAACTAATTTTATTCACTACAGCTCCTTTCAGGCCTTCGCTTCCTGCAAGTAGCGCCTCCAACTGTCTCGGTCCGATGACCGCGTCTTCCAATTCCGAGATCCGAGCAGCGATGAACTGTCTTCGTCGACCGAGTCAGACCAGCGTTTCCTCGGTTTCCCCACTGGCCGCCGGTCTTCAGTTCTCCCAACGAAAAGCTTCTTGGGTATCCGTTGTTCGTCCATACGATTTATGTGTCCGGCCAATTGCAGCTTCCGCAGTCTTACAATCCTTGAGACCTCCGGTTCGTCAAAAATTTCATACAGCTCATGGTTGTATCGAATTCGCCAATTCGCTTCGCTCCAACTATTCGCCTCAGGATCCGTCGCTCAAAGGCGTTCAATATACACTTGCCAGAAGAAGTATCCGTACATGCAAGATAACAAAGTTATCGTTGTAATAAAAAGGATATGCCCAATTAATTTGAATGCTTTCTTTTATAATATCAAAAAATCTACAATTTTGCATTATTCCGAGTATGTTTCATAATAATTACTATTTAAAAAGACTTGAAACTCAAACAAAATCAATTTGCGGCAACACAATAGACCAGAAAAATTATCCGTACAGAACAAACCGGGGGATTCCCCGTGTTATGTGATGACATATGCATATGCATTTTAATGTTTTTGGGTCCGATAATAGTTCTACATTGAGTTGTAATAGGTTTAAAAACGAGTGCAGTTTTTTTAAATTTTTTGTGGACTGAATACATGATGACGCCCAAAATGAGCGAAATCAGTGCTGAGGAGGGTAAAATTATGCTGAAACTTAAGAGTGAAGGGAAAACTTACCGCGAAATTGGTCTCATAGTAAGCAGAACTGACCTCCCTATCCAGTATGTGGTGAAAACATTTAATACAACTGTTTAGATTATGTCTATGCCTCGTTGTGGTCGACCCTCCATACTAACTGAACGCGAAAAAAGAAACATTTTGCAGGCAGTTAAAAAGAATTCTCGAGCATCTACTTCTCAAATTGTAACAAATATGTATAAAAAAAAATCGCTTTAACAAGGTTTTCCACGAAGATACCATACGAAAAATACTAAAGAGAGATAGATATCGCTCATGCATAGCCCGTAAGAAGCCATACATTTCGGAAGTGAAAAGGAAGAAACGTGTGGATTTCGCAAAAAAACTATATAAATAAGCCACCAGAGTTTTGGGAACAGGTCCTATTCTCTAAAGAAAGCAAATTAAGCATATTTGGCATTAAATGAAGAAAGTTAGTGTAGCAGAAGAACGGTACTACCTTCGAAAAAGAAAATCTCGCACCAACTGTGAAACATGATGGAGATGGTGTGATGATCTGGGGGTGTATGGCGGCAGAAGAAGTTGGCCAACTTGTGTTCATAGAATCAACTATGTATCAATATGGTTACCTTATTATTTTGAAGGCGAATTTCAAGCAAACCGTCCAGTAGTTGAGGCTTGGTGACGATTTCTGGTTCCAGCAAGTTAGTTATCCCAAGCACACAGCACGCGATGTAAAGCTTTGGTTGCTCTACAACACAAAACATCAACTGTCTACGTCGCGCGAATCCCCAGACCTTAATCCCATTGAGCATTCGTGGGACTAGTTGGAGCGCATGATCCGTCAGCACAGCATAACTTCGAAGGAAATGCTGAAAAACGTCATCGTCGATGAATGGGGCAAAATTACCAGCCAGGACACAGCCAAATTGGTTCACTCCATGCTGGTTCACCTGTAGGAGGTCCTTAAGAGAAAAGGTTATCCGATAAGTTATTAACCCCTGATATGTCATAAAATATTTGAATTTTTCAAATTAATATTGTCATGTACGTATGCTTTTTCTGGCTCGTGAGGCTTTTTTGTTTTTATTTTGTAAAATCTAGCTTTTAAAGGAATACCACAGGAAAAATTAATAGAAAAGATACTTTCATTAATCAATAAATTTTGTTGCTTAAATATTTATATGTAGCAGCTTTCTTTAGCATGAATTTCCTAATATGTTGCTTTCTTTTGATGTTGTACGGATACTTTTTCTGGCAAGTTTATTTGCGGATGCTTGGGTTAGGGTCCATGTTTCACACCCATAGCATAGCACAGGTAAATTTTTTTTTATTTGTTGTACTAACAAAATTCATCTACGCTTCCCTACTAACAGATTTCATTCCCATTTCCATTAAGAAAGGTGCATAGTTGAAGTTGCTAATTCGACAAATGGGAGATCAACAGAAGGTAACTCCGTTGGTAGCGTCTATTCTGTTTTGCACAAACCTGATGCAAGCCGGCAGAACTGTAAAGCGTCACTGGAAAGATTTTCACCTTGTAGACGATGGCGAAAAAATCGAATACGGTCATGAAAATGAGATATTCTAACTATCTCTAAGCGAAGGCCCGAAAAGGGCTGTAGTGCTAAAAATAAGAAAAACGAAGCCGATGGTGAAAGAATACCACATAGGATTGATGTAAAATATCTTGGAGTCCATTGGGATTAACGCCTTCATCTCACACCACATATAAGCAAGCAGCTTGATAAAGCTCGAAACGCCTTGATGTCACTCAAACTACTGTTTTACGATAGGAACTTGTTGCCTGAGGTGAAAACCATTTGTTACAAAAGTGTAGTCCGCCTCATCTTAACGTACTATTGTCCAATTTTGTTCAACCAAAGCCCCTCCACTATTGAGAAACTCCGAGTTTTCGAGAGAAAAGTGCTAAGAGCGTGTAGAGGCGTCTATCGGAAGGCTGAAACTGGCTACCTGCATACTGTTTCGAATAGATTTATGAAACAGCTCAAGTAACCGGAAAAGATAGACTCATGGTACATCTTATTCGAAGACATACTTTAAATTGCACAACTCAGCCCCCATAGAACCCTTGGATTAATCAACCTTACTACTCGAACTCACTCTATTTCGATAGAGCTATGCAAGCAGGGTTCATTTCCCCTGAAATATTCCTATATCTCGACTTTAAACGAATTATACTTGACACAAATGCATTGCCAGTTCTGTATCACTGGTATAGACGTAACACCGATAAGCGAATAACGTGCCCAGAATATATGAATACTAGAGAGCCTAATGGGATCTGGCGGTACTCAATGGATATGTTCAGTGACAAGTACAGGAATGAAGACTTTTGGTGGTTGAATGAAATGGAAATGGAACAGAATAAAAACACTGTAATTAGAATCATATTTTCAACTTAGTTAATTTTCTTGCCATGATCGCAAACTGTAGTATAAGGATTTAGGAATAAGTTAGGATTTGAGTTGGGAAAATATATTAACATAAGTTGTAAATTGTATATAAATAAAAAAAAAAATGAAAAGCAAACACCTAAAATAAGACAAATAGAATATAAGTTATATGGCTAACCCTACATATAAGTTATAGGAGCCAAAGTTTTTATCGTCCCGTTTTCTTTGGTAGTAAGTAGTAAGTGGTAAGATGATGTATTCCGAATAATAAATGAAATTGGGTTTGAACCACAGAAATGAGAAAGACGTACAAATATGTATATGTATCTTAGCTTTAGTGATTAATGTAAACAAACGTTTTGGGACTCAATAAAGCCCTCTTAAAACTAAAACTAAAACCGTTGGTAGTGTCATGGATTCTTGACCGGGGGTCTACTGGGACTCTGGGTTCAAGTTCTCCTAAGCGCAGAGAAACACTCTTTTTAGGATATCGGCGAAAGCAATTGTTTCCACATACCGTATATGACGATTTGCATATAACCAAACGCTATCATGGTTATGCAAATCGCCATATATGCAGAATGGAAATCGTTGCGTTTTTCGATATGGAGGAAGATGTGTGGGTAGTGAATCGACGTGTATTGAACTTTGATAACGTTACCCGGGCACGGCAGCGGTGATTGGGAATGAAAGGATTGCGGGATTGGGTTTTTGGATTTGACGGGATTGAGTGGTCAGCTGGCAGAGAGAATGGAATCCTTTTGCGGTCTCGAAGCAAGTTTTTGGTGTGAAATTTGGGGAATGAAAGTCTTGTTTGGAAGTCGAATTTTAAAGTTTAGGGAATTAATCAAATAAATTAAAATAAAGTTGAATTTAACAGTGAAAAAAAAAACAAAATGAGTTGGATAGGAGATGACTTGGACAAGGAAGGAGAGTTAAGAAATTTGTTGGACTGGTAAAAACTAAGAAGTAGCGAATGAAATACTTTTTTAAGCAGAACGATTTTGTCCTGGTGTTTGTTGTACGTAAGACAAAATAATTAGTACGTACGAGAAGTGGAGAAAAAAAACAATTAAATCGTGTAAAATACGCAAAGTGATTGAGTTGATCACATTCTGATCATGCAGTGAAGATAGAACTTGTGAATTTTCATGTGTGAAGCAAAAGTTTGCATAAAGGAACTGGTTTTTTGCAATGAGTGATGTGATAAGCCATCTTTGTACGATAGAAGGGTGGATTCCATTATCTCCGACTTTGTTCGTTTTAATACAAGTGTCAGCTCGAATTGTTAAGTGGGTTTAAATTTACCAACAAACTGAATGCGGCAGAAATAAAAGGTGAAATTATTTGACTAAACCAATGCTGAAATTAATGGAAATACACGGGCAGACTAAATATTAAGATGAAGTGGCCGTTTATCTGTAATTAATGAGTTTGAACTAAAATTAATTAAGTTTTCAGAGACCCCATCTTTTTTTGGTGTCCTTTGCCGAGCGCTCGGAGACCCACAGAAAAAGAAAGAGTAAGAAAATAATTAAAATTTTTTTTTTTGACATTCTTTTATCGGTTGCATATCATTCTAGTTTATTGTAATTTGCTTTTTGATTAAAATCTTATTTGATTTATTGCACAAACATTTTTGAGGGGGTCTGTTTTTTTGATTGGTATCTCATGGTCTGCTAAAATATAAATTTTTCATTTCTCAATATGACCTCCCCCTTTCCCGTCCTTTTCCCTTCGTGTTGGTTTGTAGGTGTAGGGTAGCTCAGCTTGAACAGAGGGCGTCCCGGAAGACCCACGATACGACTGAGTGCTAGCCGGTCTCAGTATGCCACCCCGCGTTATTCACCCCTCTGCTAGAACTTGATGTCTGCAGCTGCGGTGACTTTCGCGGTATTAGAACCTCATGATGGGATTTATGTCCATATTAGCACTCTGGGAAAATTTACCATTATTTTCCCTATACCCCGTTTCTATGATGTTGGAGAAAACAGTTTTAGGTGAATGAAATTTATCATTATTATCGCGAATGGTTAACGAAAGTGCGGGTACAGAACTATTAGGTCTTGCAGGTAATGTCATTACGGTGTTTGAATAATATTATGCATAAATGGAAATAGTGAGCAGGACTGGAGATGGTACTATAAGAAAACACAAAACGTAACTGTGTTGTAACGCCATCCCTTGAAATTTCCTGAACTCCGATGCTATTCCTCTTCTTTTTTTTCTAATTAAAAAGTGTTTCTATTTTCTTTTGCTTATTTCCATTTAGCTTTATTTCATCATATTTCAGAAAGCAATAAAATTAACGTGAATTTCATAAAATTAATAAAGTAAAACTAAATAAGATAAACTTTAATAGTATAAAATTTTTTTCGATCCCAAAGAAACAAAATCTAGATATTAATTTATATTTTTGGTTTAAATATTGTACTCACCGGTAGGATTATGACAATATCTTCCATGTTTTATGCTTTTTTCCTTCTTGATTTTTTCTTGTCTAAAAGTACTTAAGTTAAATCACAGATCAGATTTAAAAACATTTTCCGTGATGAATTTGTTAATTGGTTTATGCTAAACAGATTTATTGAAGTTTTAATGATTGTGTAACATTTCGACGTTGTATCATATACTAAAGATATGCATTTTTTGCAAAATGTTGTGAAATATTGTATTGATATCTTCTTTGTCGTTGATGATGTTGTTAACATTTACTGTCGTTGGTCGCCATACGATTATCTGAATTGTGTACAATTCGAGATTCTCGTAGTGCCCGATATTGGAGGCCGAGTGAAATGAGGTGTAGAAGTGGCGCGAACCATTTAACAATTGCAAATAGTATTTATCTCTCATTATCCTTTTCGTGAAGGCTCCTCGAGCAGTTTGCCTAGGTGGACCGCTCGATTACTACATAAGGTTCAAAGGATTCCGATCCTGTCTAGGCTAAATTGATGTAAACTATTATAAGCTAGATCAAATGTAACGTAATCAAGATTGTATAAATGCATTGATTTAGTTTACACTGTAGTGTTAGTTTAACTAAACTCCAATACCCACCGAACCGCCATACGCACATAATGCTAAACAATGCCCACACAATGCTCCAACGACGAATATAATCATGGGAGCTACAGTTTGACACAACTGGAAGAAAAAAGGATAAATAACTATGGCCAAGTACGATAATGGAAGCGAAATAAATCGAATTCCGTCGTTGAATTCTGGGCTGATCCTTATCTACCATTAAGAGCCCGGACGAGGATTTGGTGCAATTTATTCGCCGTGTATCAATTTCTGATGTTGCTTGGAACTCTGATTGCTTTAGACTTTCTTTGCCGGCAGTAAAGGCCCACACCCATTTCCTAATTGGAATGCCCCTAGCGATTGGAATAGGCTATTATATCCACAGAAAATAATCAAAAACATTATCCGAAGACACAACAGACTCAACAAGAAAAGCAAAAGCGTTAAAAAGTTTAAAAGATAAATCAATCTCAATCGGCGGAGATTCGACAACATCAGCTACCGAGAAAGATCCACCACTGTAGTGTTTACGGGATGTTAAATGTCTGTTCAGGATTGCAGCCTCAGTGAGCGAAAAATGAATGCTCAGCTGGGAATGGTATTGCCTGGCGATGCATAAGAATGCTAGCAGCAAGCGTTGCGATGTTGTGAGATGGGTTCTTTCTGCGAGCGCAAAGACCCTCTGCAAAAAATTCACGCTTATGGTTTTTTTGTGACATGACAATGGGACACATTTGGCAGGTGTCAAAGGCCAAGGTAGTCGACCGAAGGACATTATGTTACAGCCCACAAAAAGAGTTGGGTATCCAGGCGGTAGTGGTGCCCACTCACGTCCATCCCAACCAGACCATACATCAAGATGATGACTAGTCCATGTTAGGAGTGGACAGCCAATCATCCCAGGTCTTGAAATAAATAGAGAGAAAGCTACGTCTGATGCTAAGCTCATTTTTATGAAGTCCGCCAAGGTTGCGGGTCCCATACGCGTTTGAGGGAAAGGAGAAGACCGATGTATTTTTTTTCTAGCAGTTCATTATATTCTTTTCAACTGTCCTTTTCAAACCTGTTTTGAAACTTTTAAACGTTTGCTGGTCTTCATAGAAATTGAATAGTATGTTACAACGCAATCAAATGGGCATTTAAACTTTAGGCAATCGACTAAAGTATATATACTTCCTCCCAGTTTCCCAGCTTACCCTACTTCGATATATTCTACAACCATTGAGTATATCGAATTACCCCCAAAACTGCTCAATAAAAGTTGGTGTGGCAAGTTTTTTAACAAACGATACTTCCTGTACTATTTCGGTCGGCAGGATTCATTTTTGCACCGAAATAATTAATTTCGTTAAAGACCAGAGCTAAAAGTAAGTTTCTCTTCAGAATGTTTCAATAACGACGCTACTTTCATCTGATTTATTTAGCCATACTTGTAAAGGTATAGAAGAGTCAAACTTTAAAAAAAATTTTTATAGGATTTCGTTTTCCACAAATATTTAAACCTTTAAACTCAGTCCCGCGATTCTTCTTCGGTGTTTATGTAATTCCTTTCAATCTTATTAACGATGGGTTCCTGCCTAGCACTTTCTTGCATAGTTTTGTAAGTCTTCTGCGCATTATAACTTAAAGATCAATATATAACGCTTGGCAAATACAGTAGAGAAAATGTTAGAAAATTCATGTATTTAGGCACCAAAATAATGAGAACCGCTAATGAAAGAGATGAAATACGCCAAAGAATACAGCTCGCAAATAAAATATTTCATTCAGTTTTGACGATCTTGAAGACCAGCTGCATACATAGGAAAACAAAGCAACAAGTATACAAAACTGTGATAAGACCTGAGTTATGCTATAGCTGTAAGATATGGACCCTAACCCAAGCATCGGCAACTATATTGAACGCCTTTGAGTGACGAGTCCTGGCACACACACACAGTCTGCGTTAAGACAGTGATTGGAATCGGGAGTGTTCGTGTTAGCGGCAGATATAGTGGTATTAACAAAGTGGACAGTGAGAGTAGGAGGGATGATCTCAGTGAAAAGTGGAAAGAGGAGGAGAAAAAACAAGCTTACAAAAATCAAGGAGTCTTCTGGGTGAGTGATTTTTGCTGTCCTTTTTTGCGAGACCATATTATTTTAATTATTTAAATAGTTGGATAAGGTTCAAAGTGTTAGAGTTTGGTTTGGGTGGGTTGTGGATATGACCGATATATCCACAATGGGCAAGGATCAGCAGATTACTCTGAAACTGAAAGCTTTGCAAACTGTGCAGGCACAGATCAGCGAGGTCCTGCAGCAGTTGAGACAGGCTCAACAGCAATCAAACGACGTAAACTTGGAGTAGCAATTAAGAGATTTGGCGCTGGCTAAATCAAAAAAGAAAAATAAGAAGAAAAAGAGGAAAATGGAGTCTTCATCTTCCTCATCAGAGGGCTGCTCGCCCTCTCCTGTTTCTTCGGAAGAAGAAGCAATAGAATTGGAAGCCATAAAAGAAGAAGGTGAGGACAATGAGTCCATGCAGGAAGGTTCTGCTGGGAAGGATGGAGAATTTCCTGCTCTGCCACCGCCGGGTCCCTCAATGACTCTACCAGAGCTGGCCATCCTACCGAAAACTACTCGCACAGCACCCACCCCATTCAAATCCCCAGACGACGACAAGAGACGGACAAGGGTACCCGTCAACCTTCGAGAGCTTAAAAAGCGAACCCAAGTCCTAAAAAACATGAAACAAATTGAAATTGATCATAAATCCACCAAAAGGGTCTAGTTGGGGATCCAGATAATTCGACAGACACCTCAAGACCACAGAAAACTGACAAAATACATGATAGAAACGAAAATTCAACATCACACGTACATCCCTCCTGAAGAAAGGATTTTAAATGTGGTCATTAAGGAAGGTCTAGACAGCCAAGGGTTTCACCCCATCAAAATCCACTATACAAAACTAAGAAATGGGCAATCCAGGTTGGTGAAGATCCTCCTACACAAATCTGAGACTAACATATACAATATATGGGTAATATATCACCTTATATGCACTGTTGAAACGCAACGACCCCGTACAAGGTTATGCGCCACAATTGCCATCAGTTTGGACATTCTGTTAGACCAGGAATGGGAGAACAAGTTTAGGTGAATAAATAAACGTTGATTTTAGTTTAATAATTTTGTTATTTTATTCAATAATACTAAGACGTTTATTTGTTAGCGTGCTACTGGAGCGATCAAGACGAACTGACTTAATCCAACGTCATTCGAGTATTTATAAAGAAAACTGAGTCGCACTCGGTTGCTACGCCAAGTACAGTTATGCACGAATGTCGTGCGTCTGTACACTCAATCAGCTTTAATACTACCGCCGTTCGAGTGTTTCTCGTTTGCTGTTATCATGTTTAGCTTGTAACATAGATCCTTGAAGCGATCTCGCGGCAGCGCCTTTGTAAATATATCTGCTCTTTGATTTGCTGATGAAACGTATTCAACAACAATTTCTTTTTCGTTCACTTTCTCGCGAATAAAGTGAAAGTGAACATCGATATGCCTGGTTCTTTTGTGAAAAACTGGATTTCAGACTAGTTGGATTGCGCTTTGATTATCAACGTAAAGCGTTGTTTCTTTATCACAAGGACATCCGATGTCCGACAACAATTTCCTAATCCAGACTACTTCCCGAGCAGCTGCCGATGCAGCTACGTACTCGGCTTCTATTGTGCTCAACGTCACCAGTTTTTGTCGTTGTGACGACAATGTTACGGCTCCGTTTGACAGACAGAATACATATCCGGTCGTCGACCTCCGCGTCTCTACATCTCCGGCGTAGTCAGCATCTGAGAAACCTTTCAGCTTTGCTTCGCTACCGCCGCTTTGATACTTGATGCCATAGTTGACCGTGCCTTTCAGATACGCGAATATTCTTTTAACCGCCTGCTAATGGGATGAATCGTGCTTGTTCAAGAATTTACTGACTGCATTTACTGCATAAGCAATGTCTGGTCTCGAAACGGATGCTAGAAAAACTAAAGAGCCTACTGCTTCGCGATATGGCACGTTGTCTATTTTTATTTCGCTTTCTACGACCGGGGTCAGTGCTGCGTGCGGATCCGCCGGCACGCTTACCGTTTTCGCGTCTACCATGCCGAATTTTTCGATTATTTTCTTTGTCTACGCGCTCTGGTGAATTACCATTTTTCCTTTTTCTCTATCTCTTTCAATCTGTAACCCGACAAAAATGTTAGAATCTCCGATCGTAATTCTATACGTTTCGCTTAATCGTTGAATGATTTTCTTAAGTTTCTCTACATTGTCTGAGGCTACCAGCCCATCATCGACGAGCAGCGCCAGATATACTTCGTCGTTTTTAAACTTCCCGGTAAACACGCACTTATCTGCTTCACATTCTTTGAAGTTAAATTCACTCAGAAACTTTGTAAATCTTTGGTTCCAACAGCGCCTGCTTAAGCCCGTAGAGAGACTTCTCGAGCTTGCATACGACGTTTCTTGCATCTTCTTTCAGCTTCAGTCCTTCCGGAACTTTCATGAAGATTGTTTCTTCAAGTTTCCCGTACAAAAATGCAGTTTGAACATCGAACTGCACTACGTTGAGATTTTTCGCTGCTATCATAGCCAGCAGGATCCTTAGTGAGTCATATCTCACGACTGGGGAGAATGTTTCTTTGAAGTCAATCCCTTCACGTTGAAGAAAACTTCTCGCGCACAATCGGGCTTTGAAGCGGTGTGACTTCCCGTCGACGTCCGTCTTCACGCGGAATACCCATTTCGAATCGATTAGCCTCATGTCCGGCGTTTTTGTTACAAGTTCCCACGTACGATTTTCTTCATGCGCTTTAAATTCGTCATAAATCGCACTTGCCCACTGCGTGGCTTCAGTACTCTTTGTTGCTTCTTCGTATGTCAATGGAATCACGTATTCGGCTACATTTACATCGCGCCGATACCTTCTCGGAGTTTGAATTGCGTTTCGATCTCGCAGGACTCTTCGATTTTCGCGATCTTCTTCTTCTTGCTCGTTCTCTTGTGCGTTGTCCTCGTTGTGATCTTCTTCTTCTCGTTCTCTGATGTCGACGTTGTCCTCACCGTTGTTCTCGCGTTCTTCTTCCTCGTCGATTTCATGCCCTTCGTTATCTTCTTGTGCCTCATTCTTTGGAAGAAATATTTCATATTCATCTTCCTTCTCGTTCGCTTCTACCGATGGCGGCCCGATTTTCTCGTTGAATACGACGTTTCGAACAACGCTGGCCTTTTTCTTTTCAGGATCATATACCCGGTAATTTGTTGACTCTTCCGTGTATCCAACAAAAACTTTCTTGATTGCTCGAGCGTCAAATTTTTGCGTGAATTGTTTCGGAGTGTGTACGTATGCATCTGATCCAAAGATTCGGAAATGCTTTAGGTTCGGAACCTTCCCAGCCCACGCTTCGTACGGAGTTACGGTGCTATTCGTCCATACGGGTCGATTTAACACGTACACTGCACAATTTACTGCTTCTGCCCATAGAGTCAATGGAAGATTCTTCGCGATTATCATTGTACGGGCACTTTCAACAATCGTCCGATTGTTGCGCTCGGCTTTTCCATTTTGCTCCGGGTTGTACGGCGCTGTTGTTTCTCGTCTGATGCCACATTCCTCAAGATGTTTGTCCATTTCTTCGTTACAGAATTCTCGACCATTGTCGGAGCGAAGAGTCTTCATTTTTCTTCCGAATTTGTTCTCGATCATTTTCTCGAAAGTTTTGAATTTCTCGAATACTTCGAATTTCTTTCTCATGAAATAGACGTGCCTGTAGCCTGTAGCTTCGTCTTTGAATGTCAAAAAGAACCTTGATCCTCCAACCGATTTCGTCGACATGGGCCCACAGACATCTGAGTGCATTTTTTCACCTGGCTTTATTTTCTTGTCGCGCTCCATTTTCTTATTAAAGGGTAACCTGTGCGCTTTTCCAAGACTGCACGGCTCACAGAAAACATCACTTTTGTCTGTAAATGTTACGCCACTCACGAGTCCTTTTTCCGCTAATTCACGAATTGCACGCTTCACGACGTGTCCCAAACGCTCGTGCCACACAGTTAAATTCGTCGCAACTACATTGGCTTCTGCGTTGCTCCCTTGTTCCGCGACCTTGAAAAACATTCTGTACACGCCATTGTTTTGCTTCATTCCCGTGGCAAGTACTTCACTGTCACGTGCCACGATAACATGATTATTTTGGAAACGCACTTGGAATCCCTTTTTAGTACATACTCCGACAGAGAACAGATTTTTTCGTAACTTTGGCACAAGTAGCACATTTTCGATTTTTGTACCTTGCCACACTCCATCGACCAAGTTTTTAATTTTCACTGTGCCTTCACCGGCGACATTGCAGTTTTGATTATCGCCAAGCGATACTGTAGCACCCGTATTGTCCGACTTGTAGTCTGATAGCCAGTCACGTCGGTGAGTTAGATGTCGCGGTGCGCCGCTGTCGATCAGCCAGACATCGCTCTGATCGGCCTTCATCACTTGAGTCTTTGTCCACAATACCTTCGCGGTTCCCGCACTTTTGAAGCCCGACGCACATTTCACGTACGAATGCACAGTCACGTGTTTTTTCGGTGCCATCGCGTGGCTTTCGCTTGTTTCGGCAGCGACTCGCGAAATGCCCCATGTCTTGGCACTTGTAACACTGCACTTCCTTCATGTCCTGTTTATTTTCAGTCTTTTTATTTTTAGCACTTTTCGTTCCTCGCGAACGACGATTTTGGGCTGTCGCAGCCAGTGCTTCTGACGTTTCTTCTTCGTCGTTGAGTCTTGCGTCCTCTCTTATCAGCCATTACTGGAGGTTACAAGAGTCTGCCGTACCGGATCCACACTGTCCCATGCTACTTGCAGCGTGCTGAACCTCGTGGTGAGACTCGCGAGTATCTTTGCCATTGTCGTAGCATCCGACACATCTTCGCCGATGTCCTTGAGTTGACTCGCCATGTTTGTCACCTTCGCCACATGTTCAACTGCCGTATCCAATTCACTCATTCGATACGCGTGAAACTTTTATAGCAAACCTAGTTTATTTGTTGTGGTTTTCTGTTCATGAATTAGGCACAATTCATCCCACATTTCTTTCGCAGAAACGCAGAACAATACACACACCTGTTGCGTCTCGTCGAGATTCGACAGTATTATAAACTTTGCCGTTGCATCGCCCTTTATATTTTTCTTCAACGCGGCCGCTTGTCCGATTCCAGCAGGAGGCTCCGGCCTCGTGCCGTCGACGACATCGAGAACATCATTCATCACAAATAAAGCATTTAATTGCGCTTTCCGGCCTTGAAAATTCGTTCCGTCAAATGGCTTCACGCCCTTTACTGAGATGCCAACTGACATCACGGATTCGATTTACACTCCGCACGTTTTCACTCTCGTTAACTTCGACACAACCGAACAATGGCCGACTTCCGTTCCGCGCCACTAGGTACTCGTCGAGTTAATTTTTTTTACTTTTTGTTCTCCTAATTTTCACAGTTACTACGTAAACTGGGCCCATAACCTGTTAGACCAGGAATGAGAGAACAAGTTTAGGTGAATAAATAAACGTTGATTTTAGTTTAATAATTTTGTTATTTTATTTAATAATATTAAGACGTTTATTTGTTAGCGTGCTAATGGAGCGATCGAGACGAACTGACTTAATCAAACGTCATTCGAGTATTTATAAAGAAAACTGAGTCGCACTCGGTTGCTACGCCGAGTGCAGTTATGCACAAAAGTCGTGCATCTGTACACTCCAATACAAAAACACGCTGAACCCAATCAGCTTTAATACATTCCTCCAAAAACTGTCACGCACAGGCCCGTTGTGTTAAATGCAATGGGCTCCACGATTTCCAAATGCTCCTAAAAAGCAGATAAAAGCCAAAATGTGTGAGCTATGGTGGAGAATAGCCAGCCAACTATGGTGGATGCCCTCGAAACCCAGTGAATATCAGAAAAACATTCCACAAAATACAAATGATAACATGGACAGACCGTTTGCCACTATGCAGACACAGTTCCAAACCATAATGCAAGACATGATTCAGGGCATGTTTGCATTACAAAATAGCATCAATAACACACTTACAAATACACAATAATGACATTTATGGATCATTTAACCATTCTCACATGGAATGCAAATTCCCTGCTTCGCAAGACTGGTGAGCTGACTTAACTTATATTTGATAATAAGATGACAAACTTAACTTATACTTGATTATAAGATTTTGAAGCCTGGGAATCGCCTGCGCTTCCATAACTATTTTCTGCACAGAATGACAGAACAACAGGTTGAGGAGGTGGAACGGCCATTCTTGTGAAAAGGAATGTAAGCCATAATCTCATATTGACACCTACTTTACAAAAGCTAGAAGCCACTGCAATTCAAGTGTAGACGGATTCTTTTGAATTCATATTAGTCTCGGTATATAGCCGCCCACTTGCATCTACGCACATCGAAGATATTAAAAAATTTCTGGACTTTCAGTGTCCCACACTCCCTTCCGGGGACTTCAATGCCAATCACTGAAGTTAGGGAGCTGTGAAACAACCGTGCTGAGACTGAGTCAAATCGATCATCACAGATAATCCATTAAGCCTGCATATCCCCAACGAGCCAACACATTACGGCTATCGAAACAGTTATCCTCTCGATATTGGTATATCACGTACCTTTGAACACAATGTACGCATCAAAGTCCTCGACGAAGTTTCATCCGATCACAATCCGATGCTCTTCTTAATAGGAGGAATATACATAGACAAACCCTTACAAGTGAAGAAGAAAACTGATTGGCAAGCTTTCCAAGTTACACTGGCTAAAGAAATCATTATTTAAACACCTGAAACAGCCAGCGACTCTGAAAAAATGATAGGAGAAATCACAGGCAACATAGTACAGGCAAAAGAGGACAACACAGTCCCAACTCTGATAAGGGTGACAAATCCCTATGAACTCCCTAATGACATCAAAAAAATAATAAGGAGGAGGAATCGTGTTCGTAGAAGGGTCAGGAATGAAGGTGATCCTAGATTATGCCAGGAAGCAAATTAAATTACAAGCAGAATTCTTGGTTGGATATCAAGAGAGCTTCTTGCCTGGGTGCGACGGTTTCTGGAGGGTTTCCAAATACTTTCGTATGTAAAACAAACTTATAATACCACTAATTCACGGTATTAAATTTGACAGTTCTGGTAAGGCGGAGGCCTTCGCAGATACTCTAGAACAGCAGTTCTGTGAAAATTTATTTGATGAGGAGGACCATGACGAACATGAAGACCACGTCAATCGGTTGACCGACAGGCTCATGAGGTCAGACATTACAGACTCCGACCAAATACACAGCACCTGTCTTCAAGAGGCGAACGACATCATACGAGTACTGAACAGATGGAAAGCACCGAGATTTGATTTAATATCTAATACCATGGCTAAATGGCTCCCAGATAGCTTTCTCGACGCATTAATAACGACTGTAAATGCAATTTCCCGCTTGCGAAAATACCCCAAAATATGGAAATTGGCAATTGTTATTGGCCTGCCGAAACCTGGTAAAAACCTCATGTTTCCACAAACTTGACGACCTATTAGCCTATTATTCTCTCTGTCGAAAATAGTAGAGCGGGAGCTACTAAATCGACTAACTGAGGTTGTTACCGGAGAAAACACTTCCAGAAGAACAATTTAGCGTCAAGGCAGCACTCTCCACAGATCTCCAGCTTACTAGGATTGTCCAACACATTAGAATAGGGCTAAACTGCAGGAAATTAACGGGTTTGGTTATGTTTAATGTAGCCAAACCCTTCAATAAAGTCTGACATGCAGGACTTATTTACAAACTGCATGAATTCCAAATGCCACTGCAGCTCATCCAAATTATTGGCTCCTTTTTAAAAGGCAAATCATTTTGTACCAAAATTGACAATCACCTCTCAAGCATGCGGCAAATTTAAGCTGGTGTCCCACAAGGATCACCCATCTCTCCCATACTATACAATATCTTTACTGCAGACATACCTCAGCAGCCTTTGAATGTTAACAAGTCCCTATTTGCCCACGATACCTGTTTTTTTTACTCATCTAGACAAGCAAGAGTCATCACCACCAAACTTTAACTCTTCATAGACATATTTTTAGAGTATTTTCGCAACTAGAAGATCAAGTCGATCACAGACAAGACCCAGGCATTATTCATAACTAGAAAAAGACGACAACAACCGAAAACTCTGACTGTTGACAACGAAAATATTGCCTAGTCAAGAACAGCCAAATACCTTGGACTAACATTAGACAACAAACTTTCCTGGACCGATAACATACGTAACAAACTAGAACATAGCTGTAATGTGTTATCTCAGCTCTATCCACTCCTTAAGGCCAAAAAACTTAATTTAAAGAACCGTCTGTTGATCTACAAACTAATAATACGACCGACGCTACTATATGGTAGTACAGCCTTCTACCAGGTGACACGGACCAACAAAAACGCACTGCAATCCATACAAAACAAAATCATCAGACAAATCTTCGGAATCCCATGGTACGACGGTAGGTCAATAAGCCCTTAGAAAACTAAACAGATGGCGCGACTAGCACTATAAGCGGTCCGTTTTTATGCAGCGGCACTAACGACTAGGTATGCTGTGAAGATTATAAAAATGGTAAAAATTGAGTTTATATCTGTTATTAAACATTTTCATATAAAAGGCTTAACAGCAAAAGAAATGAAAAATGAAATGGATTTGGTTCACGGCACAGTTGCTCCTTCACTTGCAACTTTTAAGACTCGTTCAATGAATATAGACGTGGTCGTACATCAACAAAAGATGAATCACGCTCAGGACGCTCTGTAGAGGTGACTACGTCAGAAATGATCAATAATATCCACGATATGGTGCTAAGTGACACAAGACTAAAGTTGAGTGAGATAGTTGAGATTTCAGGTGTACAAAAAATCAGGCGTACAAAGAATACGTTGGAAAGAAAACCAGGACGAAGAGAGAACACTATGAAAATCTCAGAAGAGAAGCGAATAAGATAATTACGATTAAGGAAAGAAAATATTATGACGCCCAATTGAGAAGTAAAGATGTAAGCTTAGCAATAGCAACACAAGACAAGCATACAAAGTAGTGAAAAACCTGAAACATGGTTATCAGCCTAAAACCATGCTCTGTCATGATGTCATCGGCAATATCATCGCTGATGAAACCAAGATTAAAGAAAGATGGCCATCATATTTCAAGAACCTCCTTGATCCTCCGCGCAGCTCCAGAGCATTGGAGCCTTCCATTGGCCCCACCAACTCTGGATGAAGTTTGTTCGATCATCAAAGCCCAAAAGAATAATCAGGCGCTGGGCATCGATGAGATTCCTGTGGAGTTCATCAAATATGGTGGCAGTAGTACTCATTAAGTTATTCACAAAGTCATCCAGCTCATTTGGCAACAAGAAGATGTACCGAAAGAGTGGAGCCAATCAATTATATTCCCTATCCACAAAAAAGGTGACAAGCTACAGTGCGAAAATTATAGGGGCATATTTCTGCTTTGTACGGCGTACAAAATATTTTCAAAAATCTTAGAAAATAAAATCGGATCACACGCCAACATTATTATTGGGGAGTATCAAGGTGGTTTTAGAGCAGAAAGATCAACAATAGACCAATTGTTTACGGTCAAACAGGTACTTGAAAAATGCTGGGAGTTCAACATAGACGTACACCAAATTTTCGTTGACTTCAAGCAAGCCTACAACAGTAGTGATCGTAACGTACTGTACCAAATAATGCTTTGCTTTGGCATGCCAGCCAAATTGGTCCATCTTATCAAAATGACAATGACGTTGACGACCTCCCAAGTCCGCATCAATAGCCAACTCACCGATGCCTTTTACACAAATATCGGACCAAAGCAGGGAGATGGGCTGGTCCCATTGCTATTCAATTTGGCTCTAGAGTACGTCATGAGGAAGCTACCTGTCCTTACGCGAGGTACGTTATTATACACGTCGAGCCTATGCGGATGATATCAACATTTTGTCACGGTCATTAACAATTGCCAAAGAACTTTTCCTGAAACTCGACAGCGAAGCAAAACTAGTTAGGCTACAAATCAATGAAAATAAAACAAAGCTAATAACGCAGTCGAGGAAAATACCTCAAATATCACACTTGGCGAATACAGTATCGAGAATGTTAGCAAATTTGTGTATTTAGGCGCGAAACGGGCAATGAATGAGACGAAATACGCCGAAGAATACAGCTCGTAAATCAAATATTCTTTTCAGTTTTGACAATCTTGAAGACCAGCTGCATACACAGGAAAACAAAGCTCCAAGTATACAAATCTGTGATAAGACCTGTGTTATGCTATGGGTGTGAAACATGGACCCTAACCCAAGCATCAGCAAATATATTGAACTCTCATGAGCGACGGGTCCTGAGGCAAATAATCGGAGCAAAGCTAGACGGGGACCAATGGCGAATTCGATAGAACCATGAGCTGTATGAAATTTTTCATCATCGCTGCTCGGATTTCGGAATTGGAAGACGCGGTCAACGGACCGAGACAGTTGGAGGCGCTGTTTGCAGGTAGCGAAGGCCCCAAATGGGCTGTGGTGCTAAGAAGAAGAAGAAGAAGAAGGAAATAAGGTAGTTAGGATTAAGAAATAAAATACTATGAAGACCAATTGAAAAGTTTGGATGTAGGTTTAGTGAGCAACAACACAAGATAAGCATACAAAGTGGTGAAAAACCTGAAACGTGGTTATCAGCCCAAAACCACGCTCTGTCGTGATGACATCGGCAATATCATCGCTGATGAAACCAAGATTAAGGATTTGGATTAAGAAAGAAAATACTATGAAGCAGTCGAGCTGCCCCGAGGTGACTGATGTGGCAGCTCCTGAGGAGTATTTCGGTCACCTCGTATGAAACTGCGAGATTTTTAATGGAACCAGCCTATATGCTGGAACCAGCTGAAGTCCATCGAGCGAATAAAGCTATTATGTTGATAGCTAAAATGCTCGGGTGAAAGAACAATGTAGTTCTTTCACTTAGGACAACCAGCAATCCTCAAACAAAATTTTCCTATGAAGACCAATTGAGAAGTATGGATGTAGGTTTAGTGAGTAACAACACGAGACAAGCATATAAAGTAGTGAAAAGCCTGAAACGTGGTTATCAGCCCAAAACCATGCTCTGTCGTGATGACATCGGCAATATCATCGCTGATGAAACCAAGATTAAGGAAAGATGGGCATTATATTTCAAGAACCTCATAAATCCTCCGCACAGCTCCAGAAAAGTGGAGACTATAGGTGTTGGCGCAGAGATTCCATATGCTCCACCAACTCTGGATGAAGTTTGTTCGATCATCAAAGCCGAAATGAATAATAAAGCGCCGGGCATCGATAAGCTTCCAGTGGAGCTCGTCAAGTATGGTGGCACTAGCTTTTCACAAAGTCATCCAGCACATTTGGCAACAAGAGCATATGCCAAAAGAGTGGAGCCAATCAATTATATTCCCTATCCACAAAAAAGTTGACAAGCTACAGTGCGAAAATTATAGAGGCATATCACTACTTTGTACTGCGTACAAAATATTTCCTAAAATCATAGAAAATAAAATCGGATCATACGCCAACATTATTATTGGGATTATCAAAGTGGTTTTAGGGCAGGCAGATCAACAACAGACCAATTGTTCACAATCAAGCACGTACTTGATAAATGCAGGGAGTTCAACATAGACGTTCACCAAATTTTCGATGACTTTAAGCAAGCATACGACAGTATTGATCGTAATGTATTGTATCAAATAGTGCTTTGCTTTGGCATGCCAGCCAAATTGGACCGTCTTACCAAAATGACAATGATGTCGACGATGTCCCTAGTCCGCATCAATAACCAACTCACCGATGCCGTGGACACAAATATCGGACTAAAGCAGAGAGATGGGTTGGTCCCATTGCTATTCAATTTGGCTCTAGAGTACGTCATCAGGAAGCTACCTGTTGATATGCGAAGTACATTCGCCAAGTAGAAGCCTATGTGGATGACATTAACATTTTGTCACGGTCATTAACAACTGCCAAAGTACTCTTCCTGAAACTCGACAACGAAGCAAAACTAGTAGGGCTACTAATCAATGACAATAAAACAAAGCTCATGACGCAGTTAAGGAAAAATACCTTAAATACACAAACAATGTGAGCGAATTTGTGTATTTACATGCCAAAATAACGAAAACAGGTAATGAAAGATACATGGTTGTATGAAATTTTTTACGACCTGGAGGTCTCAACGATTGTGAGACTGCGGAAACTGCAATGGGCTGGCCACATGAATCGTATGGACGAACAACGGATACCCAATAAGGTATTCGTTGGGAGAACTAGTGGGGAAACCGACGCAAGGCTGGTCTGACTCGGTTGATGAAGACAGTTCAGCGCTGCTCGGATTTCAAAGTTGGAGGATGCGGCCAATGGACCGAGACATTTGGAGGCGCTTGTTGCATGAAGTAAAGACTCAAGAGGAGCTCTAGTGCTACGAAAAAAGGAGATGAATTAAGTGAACTATTTGACTTTGATTTAGATTAGTACCAGTGATGTCTGTTTGTTCAAGTGATACCATATTGTTAAAAAATTATTTCCATCAAACGTTTTCTTCGCAAATAATTTATACATACTCTCTGCTGATAAACCAAATATCCTATACAGATGATTTAGACGTTAACGTTTAAACGTTTCAAATTAACTTATTTTTATGAAAGATTTCAAATCAACTCAAATTGAGATAATATTTTAATCAAAGCTAAAATTCAATGTATAATTTTATAATTTGCGTTTAATGTCATTAAAGTCGAAACTGATTTAATATCCAGCTGCAACCCGCAAATACTTACATTCAAAAAGATATCAACTTCACTTCTATCTTAATTTCTAATCCCCACTTGTATAATATTCGGGATATACCTCGAAAACGCACCTTTAAAGCCGATTTCCTTTAGAAAGAAACGACATGAACAATCTTTTCATGTCTCGTTCTTCAAGAAACGATATATCACACGGAACTTTTTAATCTCGATGTAAACACCAATATATCACGATGAATGGAATGCTTTGTCGCTAAAGGATATAAAATTGAACGGATATTTACGTGTTAAGGCTTTTCGTGATAAAAATTTTAGAGATTTTACGTGATCAATTTGAGAAAAGGAGCATCAAAGTAAAAGTGGATGATTTGCAGCGCACAGTTAAGGATTTGTTTTGTTTGTTGAATAAAAGTAAATAAATATTAATTTGAGAGTATTTATCCATCAATATGTCCTCATGAAATAGTTTTCCAACTTACTGTCAATCGAGCCTTTTTCAACTTTATGTGAAAAGTTTGAGACGACCACATCGATGAATTGCCAAAAGCCATAGAAACTTTACCAAAGCGAATATAAATTATATTAGCACGTATTCATTGGTTGGTTACGAATATCTTCGACTTTTTGGTTGCAAACCTATGTGCTCTCGAATAGAAGTTATCGTTCAGTTGTAAGAGCAAATAACTTGAGAAAGCTTCTGTGAAAAGATGCTGTGTTGGGTATACCATTGAGATATAATTATTTGAGGATATTTATATCAACAGTAGACGTATGTATGAATTGAATTTATGAATGCTTAATTCCACTATATTGCAAAGAAATTTTCTCTTATTAATAGAGTATTGAGTAATAATTCATTTAATTTGTGGTGTTAGATTTTAGGTGTACTATACTATGGCTATTTACTATTTTTCGTATTACTATCAAAAATTCCACCTTCCCTTCGTGCAATTCACCCAAGACGACTGCCGATCGTTGAGTGAGCGCTGTCTCTCCTTGCGGTCAGCCATCTCCCTTGCATCCTCATTTCGTCGCAAATAAATAGCCCGGTGCTCTCTAGCAAGGAGGGCCAAAGGTATCACGGCTGCAATAACTCTCGCCGCCGAATCACAGACTGTCAGATACGAAGATGCAATCCTAACTACTCCTCTTCTCTGTACCTGTGCCAAGCGTTGTCGGTGTACCTCCATACTGAGAGACTCAGAGCCGATACTCCTGGAGCAGCATTCTCAGCCGCTGCCCTGATTTGCTCAGAGAAACTCATCTTCGAGTTGATCAGTAGCCCCAGGTGCTTCACCGGTGGCTTCGATTCGATAAATATGTCTCCAATACTGATCATCCTTACTCTAGCGATTTTGTCAAGATCACTTCTTCCGTTTTCTCCAGTGCTAAACTGAGCCTGCGAGCAGTCATCCAGTCTCTCACTCGGCGTATTCGCATACCTAGCCCTAGTTGCGCTTGCTCAATGGTGCGTCTAGCGAACAGAGCCCCAAAATCATCCGCATAGATGATCAAGCGTGACCCGTTTGGCCCATCATAAGACACCTTCTATAAGTCCGGACCAAGGCCGGATCCCTGGGCAACACCCGATGTAACTTCTATCTTTCGTTGGCCCTGTGTTAGATATTTTGGAACTTGAAAGGGGTTTTGCAGCGTATCCGTCGCTTGGTGTGACTATACGCCCCTGCCATTTGGACCGCACTCACCACCTCTGCAATCGCATCAATGGTAGAACGTCCTGCTCTAAAGCAGCACGAATCTCGTCAGTGAGTCTTCCGTTGATGAGTTTCTCTAGCACTTTCTCAGCCGTGTTTAGCATGTTAGCATGCATAACGGGCGGTATGCAGACGGCGATCAGTGATTTCCCTTCCCCTTGCTGATCAGCATGAGCCTCGCCACCTACCATGCACCGGAAAAACCCCGTCCCGTAGGCGAGGGTTGAATGTTCTGAGCAGCTAGTCAGGACAATGGTGATAAACAGGCTGCAACACCTCCGCTGGAATAACATCTGGACCTGGAGTCTTTCTCGCTTTCAGTGAAAGGACGTCATATTTTGAGTTTTGCGTTTTTGGTTAGAGTAGATTGTTTCGATTTTGGATTTGCAAAACTCAAAATATGACTCCGCGTACCGACCGCAGCATGAAACCGACCATTCTTGGATTACGATTACCAAAACGATACCCCCTCGGTGGCATACTCACCTTTTGCCTGCATATTCTTCTGAAAAAGAACGAGCGCATACTGGAAAGGAAAGCAGTTAGTTCTGTTTAGCAATTCATTTTGATTTTCTTTTCTATTTCTGTATAATTATTTTCAATACAAAATGCAAAACAAAAGAAATATGAACTAAATATTCTGAATTTTCCAAAAACCTCTTGATGAAAATATGCAATTTTCATTGTAAGCAATTTTAGCAGCCTGACCCTTTTAATGGGTCTTATAGAAACCGCATTGGTGAATATTCCGGAGCGTGCATTTTTGTTTAATGGTTTTTTGTGGTTATTTTCCTCAAATCGAAAGGAAAAAGAATGGAAGTAACGTAAGTTAAAGTCGAGTCGGTAGAAGTTATTCAAAATGTTTTGAATCGGGTATTTGAACCGGTGGCTGATTTTTGTATTTCGGACTTAATATGCTCGCGAAAGACTTGCAACCGAAACTCCTCTCCAAACTACCTAGCCAGCCAGCAGCCACCTCGGAGTAGACTAAAAGGATCCGGACTTGTCGGCCTGATGGGAACAGTCCGTTGTCACGTTCGCAGGCTGCGCGTCTGTAACCGATGAGAAATCGGCTTCGATTTCCTTCGGGAAATTTCGAACAAACAAGCGAGACTTCCACGGGTAGGAGAAGTGAAGTTGTGTGAGACACATCTTCAGTCACTTTACGTGAGTTGTAGCTTCCGCTCTCCTTTGTCATATTTTTTTCGCGGAATAGTTCTTCCGATGTGTTGTCCCAGGATAAAACCTGTAAGAACCTTCTATATTCTTCTTTTCCCATCGACCTGAACTCTTAGGAAAATAGAAGACTACCTTGCCTTTATGTCACCAAAAGACTCTACATATCTTTTTATGTGTTATAGATGAGTAGTTTTGGTTCGACTTTTGGTGTTATGCTGGAATTGTAAAGTCCGGATGCTTTCCTGCGTCGGGATTTCGACCGCGTACAAAACTGCTACGGTAATTCTTCAATTTACGTAGATGGCAGACGATTTTTGTAATGTACTTGGGGTCGGGACTCTAAAATCAACCAGGAGCACCCTCTTCTCGGCAGATTACCGTCTGCACTGGCTTCCCTATCGAAAAGTCGGCACTGCTGGAAAGAAAACAGTCTATTTTTGATAGGGTTATTTATAGCTCGCCACTATCGGCTACTTAACACATTTTAGCTAAGTTTTTTTTATATAGTTATTGGGAGTTTTTTAACATATGTATTTTTTCTTCGTACAAACCCAAACATGAACACCAAACGGAATCCAGAGAAGCGCTGGACCTGCTCCACAAATATAATAAGCCGGACAACTGCGGCATATATTTCGATGATGGCATGGAGCGCTCTACTAGCGTGAGATTAGAGTGTGGCCACCTTTTCCGCCGCATATATATCCAGGAGCTCTTTCAAACCTCCAATTTCCGTCCTCTGTGCGCACGTCAAATTGATCAGACCATTTTTGACATCTCACCCAGAACGCAAGCTCCTATGCTTGGGGCTGTTTCAAAAGACCCCCGGAGTAAAAAACCAGTTTCCCAACCGCGCCACCAAATGCAACTGTCATTGATGCGATCCTGTCTTTACTACAAGGGTTGTTCGAAGACTTAAAGAACAGCCAGCTCACTAGTCGCACAAGAACTCCACCGAGCTGGAAACCGAATTCAAATGCAGCTATTCCCACATCTAGACCATTTGAGGACTGGAACTTCCCTCGAATGAGTTTGGGTATGAACCCCAGAGTCCCAAAGTATAGACTGCGGTTCAGTACCGCACCCCCACGGATACCGACAACGCATGGCACAGTTCCGTACAGCGAACTTAGCAAGGAAGCTAACCGCTCGGCGACCTTCACAGTGTAAGCCCGCAACCCGACACCAAACATAATGGAGAGTTGGTGCCTCATCCTCGCCGGTTTTAATTCTACAACACCGGTGGACAGAATCTTATTCAGATTACAGTCATTAGTAGCCAGTATAGTGGGAGGTGAATTCTCAGCCTTTCTTCAACACTTGGACCTCTTATTCAGTGGGGATACCACCGAATGGTACTGAAATTTTAAGGAATCCGTAGCACGCCCCGATTGGAATTTATTCTGTGCAACTTTTTTCAATCACTTCGATGTCGGCCTCAGTGAACGGGAGTTGTGTTAACAAATAATAAAGTTCAAACAAGGCTCTCATGAAACATTCCACCAATTTTATACCAGTTTACTATTGTTAGCCATAGTAAACTGGTATACGAACATCCATGGCCGAGGAAGAACTGGTGAAAAACATCAGGGAGAACTTACGGTGAGAGCTTCAGAATACCCCCCTCCACGTGCCAATATACTCCGTGCAAGCCTTACGCCTCCATACCCACACGCAAAAACGACTAGATGAAGGGCGTGGAACCTTGCGCTCACAATCTCACATGACGGTACCTAGTCAGCAAAGCAGTCATATTGCAGAACGTAGACACTGAGCCGACCCATGTCTCAAGGAGTGGAGCCCTTAGTGGATCTTGAGTTCGAACGAGAAACTGACAGACCTTTCGTAGAGGTAGTTGCAAACCCCACGGTCTGTTGATACTGCCGACAACCGGGACACCAGTTTTCCGCATGCCGCATGCTGTCGGTCTTCTGTTACCGCTGTGAGAAGGCGAACACTTACGCCCCAGATTATGTCGACTGTCAGATGCGAAAAACTTGCCAACTAGTACTGAAAATACCCATCGGCACTTCTAGAGCCCGACCGAAAAGAAACTGAACCCATTGCGATGGACAACCAAACTATGGATACGACCCCAACCTTACTGATTCGCACCGCCAAACACAGTTCTCCTGAAGTTTCGTAGCCAACGTCAAGCGCTACCGAGCTGGACTCCCAAGGAAATGGGTGTAAATCAAGTGAACCGTGGCATGTTAAGCCTTTTCATGCTAGACTGCGGGAGTATCTAGCTACTCGTCAACGCATCTTCAATGAGTAGATTGCTCCTACCACTCCTCCGAGACGGAAGGGGGCCACCCGTTAGACGCGGAGCTTTTGGAGAAAGGTGAGGCAATCGAGGAAGATGTTGCATGTGGTCAAGCTAGACGATTTATTGAAGGACAACGCTCACCCATACGCGTCAGTACAGATCTTGCGAAATCAGATAGTAGACTTGATTGACTCTGGAGCCAGCGTCAGCTTCATAGCAGCCAATTTTGCAAGAGAAGTCCTGAAGAATCATGCGGATCAACTTTAGGACTTTACTACCTGGTTAAGCATGGTGGACGGGATTCGTCATCCTATAATAGGGAAACTCACGACGGATGTTATCTTCAAAGGTGTGACCAAGTCCCTGAATTTTTACATTATACCCCAACTGCATTATTTTCCAGTAATACACTTGACTCTGTCGCCACCGTTAATGATGTGACACTAAATTCTCACTCACTTTGACATGCACCAGCCGCGGTTTTCCTTTGCATGAGAAGAAAGGTCTCGGCTGGACAACTTCGGTGTCTTACACGATAGATGTGGGAGATGCTGCAGAGACATTTTGTCATATCTTCGGCGAAGGAAAAATTGCTATATGCCGAAGTCGATTGGATATTGGCACTAGGTGCGATTGAAGAATCGCAAAGTGTATGGGCTTCGCCAGTGACCTTAGTAGTTAAGCCGAATAAGGTCCGACTATGCTTAAATGCTAGGTGCTTAAATGCTAGGTGCTTAAATGCCGTCACTGTTAAAGACGCATATCCCCTACCATTGATCGAGGGTATCTTAATTTTACTAAATCAAGCCTAGTTTATTACTAGCTTAGATCTCGAAGACACTTTCTAGCGAATCCCCTTAGATCCTTGTTCAATGGAAAAGACAGCCTTCATGGTCCCAAGTCGCCCATTGTACCAATTTTTGACCATGCGTTTTGGACTGTGTAATGCCCACACACAATAACGCGACTTATGGATAAAGTAATGCTACCACACCTACGACTCTAAGTTTTCGTATACCTGGACGACTTATTGCTAATAACTGAGACCTTTGACGAAAATATCATTCTGCTTCAGGAAGTGGCTTTGTATGCCCGGAAGGCACAGTTAACCATCAACATCCAGAAGAGCTTGTTCGTAATGATGGAGGCTAAGTATTTGGGTCACATCATTGACCATTGAAAACAGCAAAACGGACTCGGATAAGACCGAGGCGGTTGACGACTTTCCTTTGCCTCAGACCACCAAGCAGTTATGCCGATTTCTAGGTCCATGCGGTAGGTACCAACGATTTCTACGTGACTATGTGACCACCACCACACCCTTGACGGATATGCTGCGCAAGGGACGGAAGTTCATCTGGGAAGAGCCCAGCTTACGGGCCTTTGAAGAGGTAAAGAAGAGCCTGACAACAGAACCCGGACTTCAACAAACCGTTCTCAATCCATTGTGATGTGAGCGAACATAGAGTGAGAGCAGTCTTAGTCCAGGTTACGAAACTGCACTGTCTCTGAGCAGGAATGTTTGGTGATGGTGTTGGCGGTGAAGTGTTTTCGCGCATATGTCCAAGCACATCCCTTTGAAATCGTAAAGGATCATGCATCCCTGAAATGGCTGATGAGCCAACCTAACCTCCATGGCCACTTGGCGAGATGGGCCTTGAAATTGCCGACGTTTGACTTTACGGCTCGGCACCGGAAAGGAAGCCAAGATGTGGTACCGGATACCTTCCGAGGATGTTCGCCCCGGGAAGGAGCCAAGTTTGCCTAGGAGGACGACAGCTCTCTATTGATCGACCTGGACCATCCCGCCTTCAAGTCAGTAGACTACACCCAGCTGATGCACACTATTTCCAGCCAGCTGCCACAGCTTGCCGGCCTGCGGGTGATGGAAGGATTTGTATACAAGCGAATGGGATATGCATCCGGAGACTCCATACCAGAAGAGGAACAGTGGAAGCTATGAGAGGCCGAAGAATTGAATATCGATCTTATCAGACGGGCCCATGAGTGTGCACCGCGGATACAGTCGTACTCTACGGTGGCTGAAAACTTATTTCTTTTGGCCAGAGATGGCACAAGAAATAAAAGCATATGTAGCCGCCTGCAAGATGTGTAAGTGCACTAAAGCGCCAAATGCTGTCCTTTGGCCTCCAATGGGCAAGTTTGAACTACTCAAGCGTATGTTTCAGTGCTTGTATACCATCAGTCTTTAGTCTCCTTCGACGTCTGGTCACATCGTCGCTGTCGTGGTCTTGGACCAACTGTCCAACTTTGTAACATGGATACAGCCCCAATCCTAAGCTTCTTGGAGAAATACGTCTTTCATGTGTTTGTAGTACCGGAGTATGTCGTCTCCAAAAACGAAATCCAGTTCACATCTATTAGATTTCGTGAACTGGTGGATAAGTATGGCACTACTCACCATTGGACCGCGGTCTACTCTCCTCAAGCCAATGCTTCCAAGCGGCTAAACCATACGTTCCTAGCCGCTATACGTGCCTATATCAATCTTAATCAGAAGGATTGGGATAGTAGGGTTTCCGCCATCACCTGTGCTCTGCGCTTTGGATACCACACTTGTACGGGGATCTCGCGTTATTTTTCCGTGTTCGGCCAGCACATGATTTGTCACGATAAATTGTACCGGTCGCTGCGGCAATTAAATTGTTTGGAAGACCCAGTAGTGGCTCTTGAGTCACATAAGAAACTCCAAGTACTAAGAGACCAACTCCAAGAAATGATTGAAGATAGCAGACGTGCAGGGAAGGAACGCTATAACATGCGATCTCACTCTTCTAGATTCAAGGCAGGCAATGAGATATGTTTATCAATGGAACTTTAAACAAGGCGCCGTGGCCCACCACTACAATGCCAAATTGGATAAGAAATTTGTAAAATGCTGAGCTTTGCAGGTCTTAAATCCCACGCATTATCTCATTTCTGACATGTCTGAAAAAGAACTGGTAGTCTACCATGCAAAAGACTTACGACGTTGAAGCACGCAATATCCAAGAGGCTTTCATTTTGGTTGTCCTCCGATTGCCGTTGCTTACAACCACATGGACCTGTACACCGCCAGCAGCGACACTCTACTCCAGAACTCACCTTTGGACTGTTATACTTCAGTTTACCATACGCCCAAGATGGGGGGCCGCAACTAAGTACTCGAATCACCTGTCCTTCAGTCTCCCTATTCCTGTGTGCAATCGCGGACACTGCCCTGTAATAACCGCCGATTCCGTGGATCGAAACCCGCAGAGATTTGTCATTCTTGTACAAATTCCCCAACCAGCTGATAAGGTTGGATGACAGATCTCTGCGGCTGAACCGGGACTTGACGTCGATGAGGATTGGATTTGGGCGTGAGTTGTTCTAGAATCTTAAGAACTTCAACTTGCATTTAAGTGTAAAGTCCATTGTTAAGTAAAAAGTAAAATAACAAAGTTATTAAGTGATCAATCCAACTGCAGGTTTGTTCTAGATATTTTGCAACGTGACATGAGATTATAAGTAATTTATTTCCAGCACTATAATTTAAGCTTATTTATCGACCGCAAGACTGCAGAAGAAGTTTAAAAGGGCTTCAAGTTGGGATTCCTCTTAAAGAAGGCACTATGAACTAGTGACTAATGCTTTTGTACGAGGGTAACTGGAGATATACCGTGGCGTGAAGATTCGATTTTTAGCTTGCTAAGCCATACGAGTTCAAATGGACTATTGGCATTCACTTGAGAAGATAAAGAGCTATAAAGCTATTTGCATTATTGAAGTTAAATGAAGGGAAGTGAAAGGTAACCGTATTATTTTCGGCTGTATGTTCAGTTGTTTCGGCATTGAGTTTCTGTTTTCCAAGACAGCTAGAAAAATTGGTATTGGTGGATTTACTGTGGCGTTGATGTCAAGTGGAGAGCTAGGAATAGTTTATTCAAATTAATTTTAATTGTTGATGGCTCAATAAAAGTTTACAAAAGATTATTCCACATCTATAAAAAAATGTTGCCTAAAACCGCCAAAACAAAAAAAAAATATGAAGCCAGTATTATCAATTATCCTTCCAACTACTCCTGACCCATGTGACTGGCATGCTCACCTTACCTTAGATACCCCTGAAAAGAATCTTCCCAACGAAGAAAAAGAAAAGACCAGGTTTTGATTTTTTTCATAAAACGTTATAATTGGTACACTTAAAATTATAAATGTAACTACAAAATTAAGGTATTTGAAATCCACTCATCCCGTGGCTGGGTCCTCGATGGTGTAGGGTGCCCCAGCTGGTTCCGGTCTTGGTGGCGCTGGCGGTGCTTTACCCGTTGCTTCTTGCGACGCAGTTTCTGGAGGGCCAACGCTTGGTTGCAGGAATGGGCTTTCTCCTCCGGTGTGACGCTGACCCATACTAGACGCAGCAGCTCCCCCAGTTGGTGTTGCAACTTTGCCTGCTGACCTCCTCTGCGTGGCTTTGAGGCGAGTTTAGTGGTTTCAGTTGTGGACTGTTTTTCCGCTGCTGCTGAGCCTTATATTCTTCTGAAGTGATAGGCCGGGGAACCGATAGGGGTACCGCCGCGAGAACAACATCTAAGAGGGGCCTGATGGTTGGTAGCGGAACTGTAGCTCAGCGGGCTTCTTGGCGGGGCAGTGTAGGTGGCCTCAGAACGCTCCTTGGTTCCTCTCGAGCTTACAACAGCCTGTAAATAAACAGAGTGGTTAACTAGATTGTGGTGGATGGGCTCGTTGAAGTCGCTTGCCATTGACGATGCCTGGGGAGTGTCGAGGAGCCGATGTAACGAAAGGATATCCAGGACCAGGCGTAAGCCAATAATTCCTATTTGATGGTGGGGGTGGCGGTGCACTGATGAAGACCGGCCAGGCGTAAGCCGAGTAGTCAATGTAACGATGCTATCGCTGCAACACACCGCAAATTGGCCAGGCGTAAGCCAAAGGACCCAATTTGGTTTATGTTAGGTGTCAGGCCGAGATGCCAACTTTCATCTTCGATTGCTACGAAGTCAAAGAGGGCAATCGCTCCGCTTTTTGCGATTTTAAACACGTAAAGTACTGACGCTGCCGATCAGGGCTACTGATCTTTTCCCCCGATAGATTAGAATTCCACATTTCATTTCTGCTGACCGTGTATTTTCTTCAATCAATTTTCTTTTAACGAAGAGAGTTAAGTACTCTATGCTAGTCAAAATGCTGAACTTGCTGTTGCTTCAATCAAATTTTTTCTCCATTGAACAGAGCTCAATAATTCGAGTCAGGTGAAATGATGACCTTGCATTTTCTGCAATCCAATGTTCATCCCCCGTAGAATCACTAACAAAAGTCCGCTTGTGGGGATCAAGTTTCCTAAGCCTAGCTGCCCGGCTGCATGTCCAAATGCATGGTTTTGTTTTTACCCTGAAACGTAAATAATCATCCGCTAACGCATTTATGATGATCAAATTTCCAACTGTATATCATCGTGGCTGTATGTCTAATTGCATGGTCCTTTATTTCGGTATTTCGCGGCCTTGGCTCTAATGGTCTTTCCTGACCTTGAATCGCGTCGCTATGACTTGCATTGGGTGTCGTTTTACTTTTGACACGATGGTCTTGGGAGATATGCTTCAGATGTTGTTATGTTTGAATTCTTGTTGTTTAGTTGATTTTGCTTATAATTAGATTTGTTTCTTTATGCAGTATTCGATATTAATATAGTATAATCAATTTATGAATTGTATTTGTTTATTATTATTTGTATCTATTTTTCTATCAGATTTTTGATAGTGCCTTTACATATAATTAGTTTGTAAATTGTAATTGTTTCGTAGCTATCTTTCAATGCGGCTTTTGATAGTGCCTATAAGTATAATGAATTATTAAATTATAATTTTGTTCTGTATCTATTTTTCTATGAGGTTGTTGATAGTGTCAGTGCCTATTAATAGTATGGAGTTTTAAAATATGTACGTACAATACTTGTGGCGAATACAATGTTTGTTATTTATGGTTTTATTTGGACTTTTCTATAACTGGCTAAAAGGTTTTTTTAGGGTTTTGTACTAAAATACAAAACCCTATTGCAATCACGACCTGTGTCCGTCTGTCCGTCCGTCTGTCCGTCCGTCCGTCTGTATGTCGCAGCACTTTTTCTCCGAAACTATAGAGGCTACAGCAATGAAACTTTGTAGAAAGGTCAGAAGTGGTGACCTCTTGAAAGTTCAAGGGTGAAATATTTTTTCAAAGGCGTTTAAGGGGGGTCTCCCCATATAGGGAGGTGACCCCTCAAAAAAAATTTTTCACCATTGGTAGTCGAGTAGGGTATCGTTGGAAAGGTCTCAATGAGATCTTTCCAAAACAAGTCTTAAAACTGCCTTATTGTTACCGAGGGGGACAGGAGAAGGGGAAATGTTCGAACTTTTCGCGTACCCCCCCTCGCGATTGGACACCTTCCATCCGAAAAATCTGAAAAAAATCATGAATGTAGGCCTTCATGAGTACAACAACAACAAATACATGAGAAGTCGAAATTCACTCAACTTTGTAGAAGTTTGTTAGTAATAGTATGATTTATCGATTTTGTGTTTTCTTGAATAAAATCTAAACGGTACCTTTAAACTCAATAAAATTTTGCAAAAAGGTGACTATTTATAAGATTGATCTTTTCTGAAAGTTTGATAAAGATCGAATAGTATTTACCGAAGTTATAGCGATTTGAATTTTCCTGTATTACTATGGAGCAATATGCCCTGTATTACTATGGAAACATATGGCTATGGAGCCATATGCGCTTTTTACCGACTTAGACACTACAACTATGCTAGAATTTGCATGAAAATATCAGGAGTGATAGGTATCATGAAAATGAGTACATACAATTGAAACAAGTCGAAGAGGCAGGAGAGAGCTCCTAGCTAAAGGGCTTTGTAACCATTCTAGGATTCGAAAAAATAGGCCATGAATCGATGATTACAGTATAGAAGAGTGGCCCCTGAAAAAAAATTTCATGAAAGGTAGCCGATATGAGTATCAACTGAAAGTTCTCTATGAGAGCTTTTCAAAACAGTTCTTAAACTGACAGTTTTTGCTTCATGAAAAATGTGTTTCCTCCCTCGCGAATGGACACCCGTGATCTAAAAAATCTGAAAAAATTATCAAAGGAGATATTCATGGGTATAACTATAACAAATACCTCAGAAGTCAAAATTCGTTCAACTTTGTTAATAATAGTATAATCCTCGAATTTCACATTTTCTCCAATAAAATCGTCTTTGACATGATTCTTGATTTTATTCGTTGCTGGTTACTGCATTTTGTAAGTTAAGTACAAAACCCTTCTGACATGAGCATAGGTCTGTCTACCCAACTTGTTTGTTTATTTCAGTCAAGAAAATCCTTCCAGTTGTAAGCAATACAAAAGAAGTCCTGGACTTCTTGCTAGTGATTTTGCCGTCAATTTATTTGACAACTATATTGAGACAAATTTATATACTTATACATTTATATATAATATATGTTTGTACAATATAAAGGAACCTACAAAACATTTTAAATTATTTTTAATCACAGTTCGTTTTAAAGATTAATGATCGGTATGATCCTTAAAAAAAATGGACTACTGTAAGGTTCAAGGAGGGACTAATGGGAGTTCAACCTAAAGCTTTGAACAAAAATTTTTCAAAGAGAATAAGAGTCAAAAATTATGATTTTCAATTCAATCTATTGTAAGCACTGAAGTAACACTTGCATATCTATAGCAGATTACGAAAATAGTATAGAGAGGATTTAATAACTAAATTTATACAAATGTACTTTTCGATCATAACTGATACACGTTGCAACAAATACTTCACCTCTTGTATAAAAAAAGATAAATGAAAGATGCAAGCCGTGTGAAGGTAGAAGTCCAAGTCCGTATATAATTTAGTTAAAATAAAATATTTAGCAAAACTGTGAAATAAAAGTTTCAATTGCAAGGATTATCGTCCCATTTCATCATATACCCCATGGTTGCTCCATCTGTCGAAAAAAATCTTATTCTCTCAGGGTCAGGCTGCTAAAATGGCTTATATATCGCATATTTTCATGATGAGATTTTTGGAAAATTGAGAATATTCATATTGTGGCGCTTTTGCAGGAGCGCAATCCTTTTTCCCACGTCCTTGCGAAAGAAAAACTCAACGTTTTATCTTAAATTAAAACTTTATTCACGAGATTAAATTAAACTATTTCTAATTAAAACTCATCAAACACTTTTACACTATGTACTTATATCACGCACTTGAATTCAATTCCAATGTTCAGTTTTACGAACTTCCACTTTGCCGCGAATGATCTCTTTTCTACTTTCGCTTAACCGCGCAGAGATTCTGCATCAACGAACGGTCAATGATAATGAATTGTCGCTACACCCGTTTCGCGCTTATCGCTTATGAATCACTCACTGACCCTCTTCGCTGCCGCTCTGGCGCTTATATAGTAAAGTCTTTACTTATGGGAAAATCTCGTTCAGCCTGGACTATTCATTACGATGTCTAGTAGAAGCTTCGCTTTGTTGTTTGTGTTGCCGAACCTTTACTCGACCGTCATTAGACCGTCATTGATAACGACCTGTGGCTTTGTATTGTTTACGACACAATCTTTTGCAGTAGCGTCTAGAAAGATAATGACCTTTGGCTTTGCATTATGATGATGGTTGCGACAATTGTTGTTGTTGTTTAGGCGCACATGCAACAATTTATTAATATTTCTTTTGTCTTGCATTTTGTATTGAAATTAATTATATGCAGGAAGAAAAAAAAATTAAAATGAATTACTAAACAGAACTAACTTCTTTCCTTTCCACTATACGCTCGGTCTTTTTCAGAAGGAGACAGGTGAGTATGCCGGCGAGGGGTAGGGTCTCGGTAATCTGCGAATGGTCGGTTTCAAGTTGCGGTCGGTACACAGTGTCAAATTTTGAGCTTGGCTGTTTTGGTTAGAGTAGATCGTTTCGGTTTTGGAATCGAGTTGATTATTTCGGGCACGGCGTTTGTGAATATTTGGGAGCGCATATTTTTGGTGAACGATTTCTTGTAGTTCTTTTCCTCGAATCGAAAGGAAAGGGAACGGAGGTAACGTAAATTAAAGTCGAGTCAGTGGAAGTTATTCAACGCGTTTTAATTCCAGAATTTGACCCGGTGGCTGATTTATATACTTCAGACTTAGTCTGCTCGTGGAAGACCTGGGACCGAAATTCTTCTCCGAACTGGCTAGCCAGTCAGCAGTTACCTCGGAGCAGACTAAGAGTGTCCGAACTTGTGGACGTGATGATGTGAGTCCGCTGTCACGTTTCCAGAATTCACGTCCATAACCGATGAGAGGTCGGTTTAAATTTCCTTCGGGAAATCTCGAATGAACAAACGAGACTTCAAAATCATCACAGTCGTTGCAAAAAGGTTAATTTTAAGCTAGAATTATGTATACAGTGTCTCATTATTATTTTGTATTTCGAGTATTAAGGTGCAAGACACTAGTCTCGCGGTAAATTATTAAAGTCGTAAAGGACTTCTAATTTTTAACTTATATAGTGTACATAATTTGAATGTAAGGGAAAAACTCATCGCCTACGAATTGATTCCATTCATTGTGTGTCTACATTGATCTTGCCATGAATATATTCGTGGATGCAAGAACTAATTGAATTTGCATGAAATAAAATTCAAGAATATATTTTCTTACTCTCCGCGGTCGCATCAGTCGATGCCAGCCCATGAGTTGACATCTGATGAGAATGTGAGTGCAAACCGCAACAACTTTTCAAATAATAAATTTTTTATGTGAAATTTTCCATGCAAATTTAAAATTTAACTGGGCACTCCTAACAAAACAAACTTTTCAAGGAAACACGCCCTTCGTTCTATATGATTTCTGGGCGACTTGAAAATGGGTCTATTTGCAAACTTCGAAAACCTCTTAGTAAAACCACATACAAGCTTAGAGTCTTTAGTAAGAAAGCTAAATTTCAAATTATAAAAAGTTAAGATTAAAACATAAATATGCATAAAATACTTATTAAAAGTGAACTTACTCAACACTAAACAAGATTAAAATCCACTTAAACACTCCTCTTTCTGACCGAGCTATTTTCCAGTTTTTAATTTAATCCATTGACTTTTCTCTCAGTCCAATTTTTTTATCCATCCACTTCCTTTCTTTTAAATGAAATAGCTATCAACTCCAACGTAGTTGAATTACGAAATTATCATAATTTGAAGATAAAAATTTCATGCACGGAGCGTGGAGATAGGAGACGATCCTGACCTTATCCGGAGAGAAAAAAAAATGGATATCCCTAAGGCTTTTGTGTACTGCTCCTCAATACACCCTAGCAGTTGAACCCAACCAGTCAGGCATCAATAGCGCCACGTTCCCAGCAAAAGTTGTTTTACATTTTCCACGCATCAAAGGATACATCTTCGTCTATTTGTTTGTCTGTCGTGTTTGGTGACTACCAATCGTAGCACATTTGAATTTATCAGATCGACAGAGAAAAATCAGAGCATTTTTGCTTGTAAACAAATTTTTTAGAAGGAGCAGTTTTCGTTTGGTAATCCCTCAATATGAGCAAATTCCCTTGGTTTGTTTGATTTTTATCTTAAATTTTATGCTGGAAAACTTTGAAAGGAAAGGTATGAACGTTTTAAAGGTACTTATGAGAATAAGTCCTGGCTTTAATTTTGAGCCGGATTATTTGAGAATATTATTCGTCTTCAAAATATTTACTTAGCAGCTGTACATAGCAATGCATGTGGGACATTCTTTCAGCTTCTTGCTCGCATTAATTAAAGTTCTCCATACAAGGACTCAGAATAGTAAATTAACGTCCGCAAGTTTGTCAGTGAAACGGAATAATTACAAATGTATGAGGAAAAATTTGCAGACATAAGACAACATATTGTGTCTGTTGTGTTTCATAATGAAATTCCATACTCATTCCATCCTCGCAACGTCCACCATTATTCTAAGTCCTTAAGCTTAATATGCAACAAATGAGTTTCTGAGTCGACAGCAAAATGAAGATTCTTTCCGCTGTAACATTTCATTAGAGAATTTAATATTGTCTTATTGAATTGCGAAACACTTTGGAATAAGGACACAAAAGCCAACAATACTTTGTTAGCTTGTATTGTTCCGTACTTCGCCGTGAGACGACGGACAACATCTGCCATTCAAGTATATTCAACAAAATCTGTTCTCACACTTGAAAATTTCTTTTCATCCTTGGCCCCAGTTGACTTGACTTTGTCTAAGGACCTAAAAAGTTACACATTTATCGGTTTGAGAACATGTTGCTTTCGTGTATTGTTTATCGGTGTGGGCAGGGAAAAAGTTCTTCCTTGTTACGTCTTGGCTGTATTTCTTTCTTGTGCCATTTAAAATGAATTTCTGCTCCTTTTCAAGTTCGTTGGGCTTTTCAGGAAAATCTATTTGAGCGGAAAAATCATATTTGGCTCGAAGACGATTTTCAGGACTCACAATACTTTTGCATTTTGTATTTGATCTGATAGCATTTGGGACTTTGTGAATTGATTTATGGTTGGTATGCATTATTGAATGCTCAACGGAAGGGCAGGCAACAACCTTGGAATATTTATTGGAAATATTAAGGTATACTGGTATTTGAAACATATGCATTTTCAAAGTCGTCGGCAAAGTTCAAATACTATCCCTAGAGAGTTTACTTTGAAGTTTTGCTCCTATTTGGCTCTCTCCCCAGTGGAATCAAGTTATATTTACCCACAAGGTATTTTAATGGTTAGTGGCCTGAATAAGGCTTTGGGAAATGATGATATTTCTATTTGAATAGTTTTGATATCAAACATCATTGCAGAGCTACATGTATATAATATGAGAATATGATTCCAAATCATATGGGAACTGAATTAAGGGAAAAATGTTTAAAATGGTAAAGAAAGGTTTGTTAGGGCATAAAATTAGGTTATCCCGAAAAAATAATGGATTTCAAGAAAATACTTCTTTTTTTTGCTTGACCGAAAGTGATTGACAAAATGTTGACTTGGAATATGTTATGGTTGACATTCAAGGAACAAACAACACAGCGCCCCTGGAAGATCTGTCTTCAGTAAACATCCACCATCCGTTACTTCACATAACCCACCACTCAATCAGCGGGGAGTACTTCAAGCTTCCGTCTTTTGTCATTTACCTGACGGATGTTTTTTTTACCTTAAACGAGGGCAGAACTAGAGACTCACACTATTTTCGGAACCGAAGTTAAATTTTTATTTAACCTGATATTGAGTACTTGATATCGACGTTATCCCGAGCCTAGGCAGCATAGTCTTTTAAAATTAGAGTACAATTTTTTTTTGTGATTTTAAACGTTGTTTTTTAAGTAGAATTCAGAGTAAGCTTATCATCAGTCATTCGGTTGACAACTTCACCCATTTCCTTGCGGACACAAATATGAAGGAAGCCGCCTAGATTAACCCGATCCTGGAGCACGCGAAAAGAGGCCCAATTAATCAAAGAACTTGGTGTTACATTGCATACTATGAATACACATATGCCTGCACATCTCTGGAAGTAAAAATTCTGGTCTTTAACTTTTACTCTATATTTATATTTTACTTTTTGTTTACGACGGGGTAGGTGGCTACGAGGATGTTAATGACGAATAATGATGATGATTGATGATGATGATGTTGTTGGTGATGTCGATGATGATGCTGATGCTGTTTTTTGCTGCTCATGTTGATATAATGTTGACTATGAACCGGTAGTGGCGTTTGCCTAGGTTCTCTCATATATGTTAATTCATGAGAAGGGAGAAGAGTGGCTCACGCAAATTTCACTTTTTCTCGAGGGAATCGCTTGCGGCGCTGATATGCCGGATCGGCTGGCAGGTGAAGATTTCTCGTGGGACGAGAGTTGATGGACGATGTTGAAAGCGCAATGGTGGAGCGCAACTAGCAGGTGAGGCTAAATGGTGCGTTAAACTCCACGTAGTACGCTCAGTAGCCATCTAAGACCAGCTGATGCAGCTTAAGACGGGGCTCGCTAGGAGGTGGGGCATTTGGTGGTCTGTGTTCTGTGCTTCACTGATGATTTCAGCTGTGATTGTGGCGGGTATTGTGACCGTTTCTACCCACGAAACTCTCTCAGCGACGATTTTGTTATCCCCTGGTGTGTATTCTACTCGTGAATCGAATTGGGCAATGAAATCCAGTTGTCTGCTTTGGCGGGTTGAGGCTTTGTCCAAGCGTTGCGTCAGAGCAAATATAATTGGCCAGTGGTCGGTATAGATGATAAAGTGTCTTCCTTCCAAGATGCGCTGAAAGAACTTGTTGGTAGCAAAGATCGCAAGGAGCTCGCGGTCGTAGGTTGAGTAGCGTTGCTCGGTGTCAGAGAGCTTCCTCGAGAAGAAACCCAACGGTACACAAGTGCCATCGCCCCGTTGTTGGTCCAAGGCCGCGCCAATGGCAGTGCTGGATACGTCAGTGTGGAGTGCGAATGGGTGCGAAGGTGAAAGAAAAGTTGACGTGGCTGCCTCGGGTGTCGGGTGTCCAGGTGAGTATTGCTTTCTTTTTTGTGCAACCTTTTAGCAGTTCCGATGGTGGCGCTTTGGACTCAGCAGCATGTGGGATGCAGCGGCGATAAAAATTCAGCATCATGAGAACACGCCTCAGTTGGGATGGGTCGGCAGGTTTGAGAAAAGATACGATGGCCTCTGTTTTGGGGGCTGGCGGTCAAAATCTAGTTTCGCAGACGTAATATCCAGCAAAGACGACCTCAGGCGGACTGACTTGGCATTTATTCCAGTTAGCATTGAGATTTGCCGCCTGTAGCATGAAGAGAAGTTGCTCAAGGTGGCGCTGGTGTTGGTCGTAGGTTCAGTGAGTATAGTAGCATCTGAGCTGAGTCCGGAACCTGAAATATTCACGAGGTACTCCTCGTTACCTACGCTACTTAAAGTGATGGCATATATAAACCGGTTTACTTATAATGCAACGCATCCGAACCACAAACTCTTTGGACGGTTGTCTTTCAAAGAGATGCAAAATGGTCAATTAAAATGCATACACTTATCACAAAAGCATGCCTTTACACCAGAACTACATGCAATAAGCAGCAAGGTTGAAGTATCGAAAGGTTCCTGCATAAAATCTTTAGCTCCACAGATTGACTCGCAAGGAACGCTCAGGGTAGGTGGAAGGCTTCACTATGCTCCAATCAGCGAAAATGCAAAACATCCAGCAATATTACTTCGAACTCTTTTGCTAAGCATGTTGTCAGACAGACTCACTTACATGGAGGAACACAGTCAGTACTAGCAACCGTTCGTCAGCAATATTGGATTACTAACGCCCAGTCGTTTGTGAAGAGCATATTGCATGAATGCTTCACATGCTTCAGATTTACTGCTCGTCCCGGAAGCCAACAAATGGGACAGCTACCACTTCCCAGATTCCAAATGGAAAAGCCGTTCACTCAGACTGGATTAGACTACGCCGGTCCCATAACGATTAAATGGAACGGCGGACGTGGATCGAAAACCTCGAAAGTCTACATTGCTGTTTTTGTTTGTTTATCCACCAAGGCCTTCCATCTTGAAGCAGTAACTGAACTCCCCAGAGCAGCATGTATTGCAGCCACCCGTCGGTTTGTCGCTCGAAGAGGGAAATGCCATACTTTTTACAACGACTGTAGAACTAACTTCCAAGGCAGTGAAAAGCAGCTGAAGCAAACTTTCAAAGAAGCTACAAAGCGTTACGAAGATTTTCTCCTGAACGAGTAAATTCAATGGCAATTCATTCCTCGTGGTAGTCCACACTTTTTTTGAGTCTGGGAAGCTGGAGTGAAATCGATGAAGCGGCATTTAGTAAAAGTAATTGGTCAAACATTAGTAACCATAGAAGAGCTGTATACAGAATTGGCTCAAGTTGAAGCATGTCTTAATTCATGCCCTCTTTGTGAGGTCAGTAACCATCCAACTGATCTCGCCGCAATCACGCCAGCACACTTTTTAACAGGATGCAATATGTTTGAAACTCCATGCCATCTGACAAATACGTTGGCCGCAAATGGGAAATCGTCCAGCGAATCCGCAAACGCTTCTGGGACAGGTGGAAGCTTGAGTACCTCAATCGACTAGAAGAAACGCCGAAATGGATGACGATCAGGCCCAATCTTCAAGCAGGGGAACTCGTCCTCGTGTTAATGACAATTTTCCATCAACACACTGGCCTCTTGCAAGAGTGATAGAGGTACACCCTGAACCTGACGGATTGGTACGCGTCGCTTCTGTCAAACTCCACGGCAAAGTAACAAGGCGGCCTGTCACTAAGATTTGTCGTCTGCCATTTGCCAACACAAACCCAGAGGTTCCAATCGAAACATCGAAACAATCACCGCAATCAATAGCATGTCTAACAACTACAAGGAGAACGAAACGCAAAAGAACCAAAATAGCTCCAATCGGGAACACATGGTCGGAATATCTGGCTACACACCCAAACGAACTCAAACCCATACCACCAGCGATCACCCCTAAAAAACCTCGAACCTCGATATCAGCATCCAACCTGCTCGTTTCTCTACTAGTAGTTTTTTGTGGACTTCCACAAATAAGCTGCAATGTAACAGTAACTCAACTACCGCCTGGTGTCTATATTGAACACCTCGGAACTGCTCGAATTCACAGAGGAGCCTTAAAAATGCAACTTCAATAACCATGGGACAACTTAAGGCATGACCACGCCAATGTGGAAGCTATCGTCGCCAAATGCCGCGATTTCTGTGAAGCCAATTCAAGTGCTTCAAGTGAAATTGGATGTTCGGAACTTGTGCAACATTTCAAAGAATACAAGGATGAGATTCTTCACAAAATGTCCACATTAAGATTGCTACACAATAAACGAAGACGAGATGTATTGGGGAATTTAATGACAGCAATTTTTGGCGTAAATGCCGAAGTTTTTGAGGACATCAAAGGGCTTTCAAAGAATCAAAGGAAAATTATCCGTTCCATAGTACCCTCGAATCTTGGAAACAACACCTTTCAAGCCTTTGATATTCCATCATCAATTCTGGGTTTAAACTACAACCTGCAGCAATAATTCGAAGTTCCGCCTAATGAACTTTCAAAGGTAATGACCAATCAATACGTAGTGGACATCAGCGTGCTCTACGACGTCAACGCAAAACAAAATTGTTTAATCAACGAGATACATAAAGTATTTGGAAGAGATACTTGTGAAATCCACACCTTCAGATATCAAGGAATAGTGTGGAAACAACTATATGATAGCAATACTTGGATTTTTGCAACTCCATCATAAGTACCTGGACAAAGTGTGTGTCAGGGTGACCGGCAAAACATTATCCTGAACAGGACAGACGTAGTGAAGCTTGTTAGACCAGGAATAGGAGAACAAGTTTATGTGAATAAATAAACGTTGATTTTAGTTTAATAATTTAATTTTATTTAATAAGACGTTTATTTGCGAGCGTGCTACTGGAGCGATCGAAACGAACTGACTTAATCCAACGTCACTCGAGTATTTATAAAGAAAACTGAGTCGCACTCGGTTGCTACGTCGAGTACAGTTATGCACGAAAGTCGTGCGTCTGTACACTCCAATACAAATTACGCTGAACTCAATCAGCTTTAATACTACCGCCGTTCGAATGTTTCTCGTTTGCTGTAATCATGTTTAGCTTGTAACATAGATCCTTGAAGCGATCTCGTGGCAGCGCCTTTGTAAATATATCTGCTCTTTGATTTGCAGATGAAACGTATTCAACAAAAATTTCTATTTCGTTCATTTTCTCGCGAATAAAGTGAAAGTGAACATCTATATGCTTGGTTCTTTTGTGAAAAACTGGATTTCTGACTAGTTGGATTGCGTTTTGATTATCAACATAAAGCGTTGTTTCTTTATCATAAGGACATCCGATATCCGACAACAATTTTCTAATCCAGACTACTTCCCGAGCAGCTGCCGATGCAGCTACGTACTCGGCTTCTGTTATGCTCAACGTCACCAGTTTTTGTCGTTGTGACGACCATGTTACGGCTCCGTTTGACAGACAGAATACATATCCGGTCGTCGACCTCCGCGTCTCTACATCTCCGGCGTAGTCAGCATCTGAGAAACCTATCAGCTTTGCTTCGCTACCGCCGCTTTGATACTCGATGCCATAGTTAACCGTGCCTTTCAGATACGCGAATATTCTTTTGAAGTTAAATTCACTCAGAAACTTTGTAAATCTTTGGTTCCAACAGCGTGGAGCCTGCTTAAGCCCGTAGAGAGACTTCTCGAGCTTGCATGCGACGTTTCTTGCATCTTCTTTCAGCTTCAGTCCTTCCGGAACTTTCATGAAGATTGTTTCTTCAAGTTTCCCGTACAAAAATGCAGTTTGAACATCGAACTGCACTACGTTGAGATTTTTTGCTGCTATCGTTGCCAGCAGAATCCTTAGTGAGTAATATCTCGCGACTGGGGAGAATGTTTCTTTGGAGTCAATCCCTTCACGTTGAAGAAAACCTCTCGCGCACAATCGGGCTTTGAAGCAGTGTGACTTCCCGTCGACGTCCGTCTTCACGCGGAATACCCATTTCGAATCGATTAGCCTCATGTCCGACGGTTTTGTTACAAGTTCCCACGTACGATTTTCTTCATGCGCTTTAAATTCGTCATAAATCGCACTTGCCCACTGCGTGGCTTCAGTGCTCTTTGTTGTTTCTTCGTGTGTCAATGGAATCACGTATTCGGCTACATTTGCATCGTGCCGATACCTTCTCGGAGTTTGAATTGCGTTTCGATCTCGCAGGGCTTTTCGATTTTCGCGATCTTCTTCATCTTGCTCGTTCTCTTGTGCGTTGTCCTCGTTGTGATCTTCTTCTTCTCGTTCTCTGATGTCGACGTTATCCTCACCGTTGTTCTCGTGTTCTTCTTCATCGTCGATTTCATGTCCTTCGTTATCTTCTCGTGCCTCGTTCATTGGAAGAAATATTTCATATTCATCTTCCTTCTCGTTCACTTCTACCGACGGCGGCCCGATTTTCCCGTCGAATCCGACGTTTCGAACAACGCTGACCTTTTTCTTTTCAGGATCGTATACCCGGTAATTCTTTGACTCTTCCGTGTATCCAACAAAAACTTTCTTGATTGCCCGAGCGTCAAATTTTTGCGTGAATTGTTTCGGAGTGTGTACGTATGCATCTGATCCAAAGATTCGGAGATGCTTTAGGTTCGGAACCTTCCCAGTCCACGCTTCGTATGGAGTTATGGTGCCACTCGTCCATACGGTTCGATTTAACACGTACACTGCACAATTTACTGCTTCTGCCCATAGAGTCAATGGAAGATTCTTCGCGATTATCATTGTACGGGCACTTTCGACAATCGTCCGATTGTCGCGCACGGCTTTTCCATTTTGCTCCGGGTTGTACAGCGCTGTTGTTTCTCGTCCGATGCCACATTCCTCAAGATATTTGTCCATCTCTTCGTTACAGAATTCTCGACCATTGTCGGAGCAAAGAGTCTTCATTTTTCTTCCGAATTTGTTCTCGATCATTTTCTCGAAAGTTTTGAATTTTTCGAATACTTCGGATTTCATTCTCATGAAATAGACGTGCCTATAGCCTGTTGCTTCGTCTTTGAATGTCAAAAAGAACCTTGATCCTTCAACCGAGTTCGTCGACATGGGCCCACAGACATCTGAGTGCATTTTTTCACCTGGCTTTATTTTCTTGTCGCGCTGCATTTTCTTATTAAAGGGTAACCTGTGCGCTTTTCCAAGACTGCACGGCTCACAGAAAACATCACTTTTGTCTGTAAATGTTACGCCACTCACGAGTTCTTTTTCCGCTAATTCACGAATTGCACGCTTCCCGACGTGTCCCAAACGCTCGTGCCACATGGTTAAATTCGTCGCAACTACATTGGCTTTTGCGTTGCTCCCTTGTTTCACGACCTTGAAAAACATTCTGTACACGCCATTGTTTTGCTTCATTCCCGTGGCAAGTACTTCAGTGTCACGCGCCACGATAATTTGATTATTTTCGAAACGCACTTGGAATCCCTTTTTAGTACATACTCCGACAGAGAACAGATTTTTTCGTAACTTTGGCACGTGTAGCACATTTTCGATTTTTGTATCTTGCCACACTCCATCGATCAAGTTTTTAATTTTCACTGTGCCTTCACCGGCGACATTGCAGTTTTGATTATCGCCAAGCGATACTCGTGCACCCGTATTGTCCGACTTGTAGTCTGATAGCCAGTCACGTCGGTGAGTTAGATATCGCGATGCGCCGCTGTCGATCAGCCAGACATCGCTCTAATCGGCCTTCATCACTTGAGTCTTTGTCCACAGCACCTTCGCGGTTCCCGCACTTTTGAAGCCCGACGCAACCGAATCGCTCATTTCACCTACGAATGCACAGTCACGTGTTTTTTTCGCCGCCATCGCGTGGCTTTCGGTTGTTTCGGCAGCGATTCGCGAAATGTCCCATGCCTTGGCACTTGTAACACTGCACTTCCTTCATGTCCTGTTTATTTTCAGTCTTTTTATTTTCAGTTTTTTTTTTAGCACTTTTCGTTCCTCGCGAACGACGATTTTGGGCTGTCGCAGCCAGCGCTTCTGACGTTTCTTCTTCGTCGTTGAGTCTTGCGTCCTCTCTTATCAGCCGTTCCTGGAGGTTACCGAGAGTCTGCCGTACCGGATCCACACTGTCCCATGCTACTTGCAGCGTGCTGAACCTCGTGGTGAGACTCGCGAGTATCTTTGCCATTGTCATAGCGTTCGACACATCTTCGCCGATGTCCTTGAGTTGACTCGCCATGTTTGTCACCTTCGCCACATGTTCAACTGCCGTATCCGATTCATTCATTCGATACGCGTGAAACTTTTGTAGCAAACCTAGTTTATTTGTTGTGGTTTTCTGTTCATGAATTAGGCACAATTTATCCCACATTTCTTTCGCAGAAACGCAGGACAATGAACACACCTGTTGCGTCTCGTCGAGATTCGACAGTATTATAAACTTTGCCGTTGCATCGTCCTTTATATTTTTCTTCAACGCGGCCGCTTGTCCGTTTCCAGCAGGAGGCTCCGGCCTCGTGCCGTCGACGACATCGAGAACATCATTCATCACAAATAAAGCATTTACTTGCGCTTTCCAGCCTTGAAAATTCGTTCCGTCAAATGGCTTCACGCCCTTTACTGAGATGCCGACTGACATCACGGATTCGATTTACACTCCGCACGTTTTCACTCTCGTTAACTTCGACACAACCGAACAATGGCTGACTTCCGTTCCGCGCCACTTGGGACTCGTCGAGTTAATTTTGTTTTACTTTTAGTTCTCTAATTTTCACAGTTACTGCGTAAACTGGGCCCATAACCTGTTAGACCAGGAATGGGAGAACAAGTTTATGTGAATAAATAAACGTTGATTTTAGTTTAATAATTTTACGAGTATTTTATTTAGTAAGACGTTTATTTGCGAGCGTGCTAATGGAGCGATCGAGACAAACTGACTTAATCCAACGTCATTCGAGTATTTATAAAGAAAACTGAGTCGCACTCGGTTGCTACGTCGAGTACAGTTATGCACGAAAGTCGTGCGTCTGTACACCTCAATACAAATTACGCTGAACTCAATCAGCTTTAATAAAGCTCACTCATCACTGCAGTTTGGAAATTGCAGACTCTCTGCTAACTGCTTTAGGATGACATCCAATAGAAACTTGTCAGTTTATGTCCATCCGCATACACCAATCTTCAACGAGACCATAAGCTTACAATCCGTCCCTAAACTCTCAGCTCCAGCTATCATCAAATCGGAAGAGTCCTACGGAACTTATGTTGAACAGGAGCAATCGCTCTTTCATGACTTCCAAATAATCTCCTGGTCGACGATCTGACAACATGGGCCGAGTATTACTACCTCCATCATCATCACGTTAGAAATAGTCGCCGCAAGTCTACTTCTCATCCACCTATTCAGAGCAAAACTTCCTTTGAGGCGGAACCGTAGGCAGACAACATGATATGAGTTACCAACATCAACTACATCACAATCTAACTAAGAACCTTAAAGGTTCTTGGCGGGCGGCAATGTTATGAATAATGCTAAAACATCATAGATATAGAGAGTACTGGATCCGCAACCGGTCGTGACGGCCGAAGCAATCAGCAACCTTCGCTAAAGTTGTGTGAAGTTGAGGTTTGACGTGATATGCTTTTGTTTTTGCACTTTATTCACTCCGAAACACGTTCACGTTCAAAAAGTTTATAATTTTGAAGATCGCGTGTACGAAATCGGTACTTTAGTTCACTGTTTTTATTAAATATTTACGAATTTTCCATCCGCTTTGACACATGAGTTTTCTCGCCGTTTTCGCGCCTCTTTCTTTTTCTTTTGCGTTGACGTTCGAGTTTTCTGTGAGAGTCGTTTGTTGTGTTGTACTCAAACTGTTTTACGAATGATAACGAAGGCGTGATCGTATGCACGTGAAATGAAATTTTGTCGGTGTGCGCGGGTGTCAGTGGGGAAAGTAATTCTTCTGAAGAGAGGAAAGAAAAACCTGTATGGGAACAAAGGGGAAGGAGAAGCAGAAGAAATCATATAGTTTCGAGAGCGTAAGTTATTTGTAACTTATTTATGTGGCAAACTTGCTTCTCACGTGGAGTACACAGATTCTCATTGCTCGCCCATTTATTTATATGGCTTTGTAAAAGATCAAACATACCACCAACTAGCGCTAATGCGTCCCAATGCAACATCGCCTAATAGTAGCAGGTCAACAAACTTCCAACAGCAAACCAATCAATCATCGACCGCATCGATCAGCAAATTCCAATAGAGAACATTGCCCACTAGATCAACATTGGGGTGAATGGTTGCATTCTGCAAATCAGCAAATATATGCAACCTAAATGGAATTTGCTGAGCGTTTGGGTGAATGAATGAACTTTCATACCTAAATGAAATGCAAGCTAATGAAATGTTATGTATAAAAATTACTGCAAAAATACAATAAAGTATCTGTGATCAATAGAAGTAGAAAAGGGGAGTTTCTTTTCATTTTAAAGTTGCAGCCGCTTCAAGATTCAAATTTTTTCACTTCCAGAACAGAGCACCTAAGAAAAAAAACCGCAACGAAAAAGAAACAGTAGCGGAGCACATCGTCGTAAATGAGCATGAGATAACGATCGAAGACTTAAAAATACTGTAAAAAGAAAAATATATTGAGTCGCGGTCAAAAATCGATTACAATAAACAAATAATACACAAAATTCAAATGAAGACTTTCTGCTTATCACAAAACCTATCTTAGATGTAAAGTTTGGTCGGCAAGGCAAAAGACACTTTTCGTTCCACAATATCGTTGACAAATTTTTATAATTCAACATATCATTTTAAAGCGTCTACCTTAGAAGAATAAAATTTACTCTTATTTTTATTCCTCAACCAAACTTTCAAGCTATAAAACATACATAAAACCTTTTCTAATATTGCAAGGACATTTCTGAATTAATCTGTTTATTTTAACGACATTGAAAAAACTTTATACTCCCTCTCCAATCTGTTCAAAAATGTTTCACTGATTTGTTAGCAGCTATAGGCAAGTTGATATCCCCAGAATTGGAAACCGAAGGACTAAACAAATGTTTTAATAAATTCTATCCCATAAAGGATTTTATATGGAAAGGACGGGAACGATAAATTTACCAAAAACGAAACATACGTCACGTCGCCGCTATCAACGCCAGAAAAGGACTCGTAAATTTTAATATTTTCCCCAGAATATTTGCTGCACTCAAACCTTGCGACACATAATGTGTGTGTTATGATAATGCGTTTGTAAATAAATTATCTCAACGCAAATACACCCTTGGCGATGTATCGCCGACGGAAAACACTTAAAAGCTCCATCACATGTGAAGAGCCAGAGACGAAGTACTAACCATCCATCGAATGGGATGTGAAAATACATTTTTTATTGAGCATAACAAGTGGAGATAGAACCGACTCCAATACGGGATTATCGGTAATCTTATCTAACATAATAAGTCGATTATTTTCTATTCGACCAAATACTTGAGATAAGGCCTAAATGCTTTCGCCCCCTGGTTCGGGAAAGTCTAAAAAGGTTCTGGGTTGATCTTATGGCAGTGGTTTATCCTTTCTATCCGAAAGAATTGGATTTCAACAATCGTCCTCGTCAGATGCCATATTTTCCTTCCGTCTATCACGCGTGGAGCTGGGGCGAAAGTGTGGTGCTGGCGTTCGATTAAGTATTTGTGGGTTTGCGGTTCGGGTTACGATCCTTTTGTGTAGTTGCCTAGGAAACTAAGGAAGAAATTAAGAAAAGAATGAAGTATTTACGGAATGGCTGTAGCATTTGCTGTGGATGGAGAAGATTTTTTTCGTTTGCTAGATAGTTTGAGAGCTACACGAGGATGGCTACTGATTTAGTAGAAAAACGTGTCCAAAGTAATTCAACTTGTCTCGTGGGGCAATGCTTCCGGTCTTTGCGCCAAGATTTTATCACCGATACTTTTTCCCTGAAATAAGGAAGTATGCTGTTAAGAAAAGCGATACTATGTGGGATGGCCTATCAACTTTTATGGAGTTTTGTTACAGGAAGGAAAATGTGTTTTACTTCCCAGGTAGGCAAGGTTTATGCGTAAAATAAAATGCTTGCAACCCCTTTTTTGAATAACGATATTTTACATTTTTATGCTCAGGTGATTGAAAATGCAAATTGAACCAGCAAATTGCAAGATTATGATAAAGCTTGAGCTTTACCTAAACGTCTTGTTGAAATACTTTCAGATTTAACTTGAAATCCATTTAAGTACAAGCGAAGCACGTTCCAAAATATGTACCCTACCTTCTTAGCCCACTTTCCCTCCCATTGAAAATAAACTCCCTTTTTGTTCACAGCTATCATCATTGATAGCAAAAATATTTATTTATCTAATGAACGAAATGTGCGCGTATCTCAGGATTCCAAACCATTTCTTTCTTTCGCCTTGCATTTCCTCGAAAAAATTTATTCTATTATTCTCTGCCATCAGCTACGTTTAATAGCTCCAATGTCTCGTAAAAGCTCTTTATAAAGCAAAATAGGAATATCTATGACTCCTTTTAGTGGACCATTCGCCAATAATGGAGTACGAAATGTACACGAAGTCTCGAAACGGAGCATCAACGCAATGCTCGTATATCTGTGGCCTCGTAATTGACTTTTGTCTCATTCTCGTTTGTTTTTCCATTTTCAGAAGGAAGCACTTGTCTGTCGCTCGTAACATTACTGGAAAGGATAATAAACCAATCGAACCATCTTGGCCTGATAGAACGACAGGAGACTCATGTTCGTGCAATGAAATGTTTTTGTAAGGAGTAAACTCGATTGAGCTATTTCGAAGAATAAACAAACTACGATTAAGTCAGGATGTATGGAATGTTATTGGAGAGCGTGCAGCACTTTATTCAGGTATGTCCTTCAAATGAATTTAAATGGCAGCAATGTAGTAGCGAAATTAATTTCAATATTCAACTATTTATTTGTAATTAATTACCATTTCGTGCTGAGCGCAATGATGAACAAACTAAAATTAATATCCTTCCATTAGTTTAACTGCTCTGCCATCATCTTTTAAGCCATTCTCTCAAAAAGGCTGACTCAATCCAATTAAGGCAATTATTATCAAAGGAATTAGTGGCACAGCACGCAAGATGAAAGCCGTCTCAGGCATTGGACTTTGCTGTAGGGTTGATTTTTTGCCGAAAATGAGGGTAATTTGAAAAGGAAACGCGTTAATGCTTCGTAGTAATTTCTTAATTCAATTCTTGCTGTGTCAAACCAATTGAAAACGAAGGAACTTCAATTAGAGTCAACACACTTTTGATGTAGTTTTATAGCATTTTTTGAAACGCAGGCATACTCGAAGCACTTTAAATATAACGTGGGTTGAAAATAACGTAAAAGAATTGACATCTTTGATGAATTGTTTTTTAGGTTGTGCAGACAGCTATGTGAGCAGTTAAAGACATCGTCATAAATTTTAATAGGTTTAGATAGCTATGAAACACAATTCCTTACGTTCGATACGTTTTGCACATTCAGTCTACGAAAGCAACCACCGATAAAATGTAGCATGTTGCCCTTAAATTTATCATAAGGGATTTTCAGACATATTGGCGATGTAAGAGAGGATTATTACTTCAAATTTGAACATATATTTATTCAGAGATAACTCCTCAGTGTTTAGGGTAAAAGTTGCTGGAAAGGCTGATTTGATAACACAAGACGAAGCCAAAAATAAGTGGTATACATATCCTGAACAGAAACCAGAACGAATGCAAAGCAAGGGCAGAATAGGAATTGGCTGCATGATCTGCAGGGTTTGACGAAGAGCAGTAGCTCTTTGCTGCACTGCAATGATCCGTATCTTGTACAATTGTTCAAAATCTTCCAAGGCAGCTCGCGAATGATATGAAAGCCAAGTTGCTGCAACCAGTACATGTTCTCAATGGGAACGCATACTCTGCAGTATAATAATTTATTCATATGGAAAAAGGATAGTGCAAAATGCAAAACAATCATGCATCCGAGTAGAAATCAGTTTCTTCGTCTTCTTCTTAGAACTACAGCTCCTCTCGGGCCTTCTCTTCCTGCAAATAGCGCCTCCAGCTGTCTCGGTCCATTGACCGCGTCCTCCAATTTTGAAACCCGAGCAACTGTCTTCATCGACCGAGTCAGACCAGCGTTTCCTCGGTTTCCCCACCGGTTCCGGCCTTCAGTTCTCCCAACGAATACCTTTTCGGGTATCCGTTGTTCGTCCATACGATTCATGTGGCCAGCCCATTGCAGCTTCCGCAGTCTTACAATCATTGAGACCTTAGGCTCGTCAAAAATTTCAAACAACCCATGGTTGTATCGAATTCACCATTGGTCCCCGTCTAGCTTCGCTCCGATTATTCGCCTCAGGACCCGTTGCTCAAAGGCGTTCAATATATCTACGAATGCTTAGGTTAGGGTCTATGTTTCACACCCATAGCATAACACAGGTCTCATAACAGATTTGTATACTTGGAGCTTTGTTTTCCTGTGTATGTAGCTGGTCTTCAAGATCGTCAATACTGAAAAAAATATTTTATATACGAGCTGTATTTTTCGACGTATTTCATCTCTTTCAATACTTGTCTTCGTTATTTTGGCGCCTAGATACACAAATTTACTGATATTTTTGATACCGTATTCGCCAAGTGTGATATTTGGTGTATTTGATGGATTTTTCCTCGGCTGCGTCATGAGCTTTGTTTTATTTTCATTGATTTGTGGCCCTAGTAGTTTTGCTTCGCTGTTGAGCGTTACGGATAAAACAGAAGGGCAACAGTATTACCTCATCCCGAACACTATCGTAGCATTCGCGTGACTCGGTATATTCAGAAATCTAAGCCGCACTCGACTAGGGTTTGTTTGCCACTCCAAATTGTAATCATAATAGTAGTTTAAGTACAATTATTTGTAGTTTTAAGCAAACATAACTGTCATCGAGCGAAGGGCAGAATCAACGCATGTTTGAAATTGGAATGTTTCCCAGAAAAATGACGGAAAATCTCTTAAAATAATTTCACATGTTGATGTTTACTTCCCTGATTTCTGCGATGTATATTTTGCCGCACCAAATATGAATCAGAGAAATCACGATTTAGCGATTTAGAACACAGTTAGAGACAAGTTGGGTGAACAGACCTACGCTCATGTCAGAAGGGTTTTGTATTCAATTTACAAAATGCAGTCTCCAGATCGAATCAAATCAAGAAACATGTCAAAGACGATTTTATTGGAGAAAATATGAAATGCGAAGATCATACTATTTTTAACAAAGTTCAATGAATTTCGACTTTTGAGGTTTTCGGTATTGTTATACTCATAAATATCTCCCTTGATAATTATTTCAGATGTCCATCCGCGACGGAGGAAACACATTTTTCATGTATTTCCCCCCTGTGCCCCCACTGAAGCAAAAACTGACAGTTTAACAACTGTTTTGAAAAGCTCCCATGAAAACTTTCATTTCATACTCATACCGGCTACGTTTGATGAATTTTTATTTTCAGGAGCCACTCTCCTGTACTGTTATCATCGATTCATGGCCAATTTTTTCGAATCCTAGAATGGTTACAAAGCCCTTTTGCTAGGAGCTCTCTCCCGCCTCCTTGACTTGCTTCGCTTATGAGTATTAATTGTAGATACTCATCTTCAGTCATTCATTAAATTGAATCAAGTGTTCAAAGCATGCACCTTAAACGTTGAAGTTGGGAAAAAATAACTCAAAATTATTCAATCTTCGCATTTAAAACAGCCACCATTTTGTTTTACGATTACTGATACCACTAGCTGAACCGATTCGCAAAGATATTCATGACACCTATCATTCCTACAATTTTCATGCAAATCCTAGCAAATCTGTAGTGTCTGAGTCGGTAAAAAGCGCATGTTGTTCCATAGCCATATGTTGCCATAGTAATAAATGCAGCGCATATTGTTCCATAGTAATACAGGAAAATTCAAACCGCTATAACTTCGCTAAATATGATTCAATCTTTATGAAACTTTCAGGATAGATCAACCTTATAAATAGTCATCTATGTACTGAATTTCATTGAATTTAAGGGTACCGTTAAGATTTTATTCAAGAAAACATACAATCAATAAATCATACTATTACTAACAAAGTTGAGTGAATTGCGACTTCTCACATATTTGTTGTTGTTGTACGCACCAAGGCCTACATCCCTGATTTTTTTCAGATTTTTCGGATGGAAGGTGTCCAATCGCGAGGGGGGGGACACAAATTTTTCGTGTATTTCCCCTGCCTGTGCGCCCCTCGAAGCAAATTTTGCCAAACTAAGACATGTTTTGAAAAGTTCTCATCAAGACCTTTCATTTGATACCCATATCGGCTACCTTCAATGAAATTTTTTTTTCGGGGGGTCACTCTCCTACATGGGGAGACCCCCCTTAAATACCTTATAAAAATTTTTTATAGCTGGACTTTGAAGAAATCACCATTTTACACCTGCACACAAAATTTGATGTTTCTAGCTAAAGTAGTTTCCGAGAAAAACAGCTGTGACACACGGACGGACGGACGGACGGACGGACAGACGGACAGCCTGGTCGCGAAACTAGTAGGGTTTTGTAAACTTATTTTACAAAACCCTAAAAATCGAAAATATGTTATACACAGAGCCCAAGATCTCAAAATTGGTGGATACCCTGTGAGTTCACAATTGCAAGACTGGCTAATTTCACGTCATAGATATTGGCATACACCAATTCCAATCATACATTGCGAATCATGTGGTTCTGTGCCAGTGAATGAACGGGACTTGCCTGTTTTATTACCGAGAAGGACACAATTGGATGAGGACGATGAAGTGGATAATCATGTAATATGTGGGAATACTGAAGCGGAAAGAGAAACAGATACAACGGATCCTTTTGTGGATAGTTTCTGGTACTTCCTTCGATATCTTGATCCTAAGAACGACGTAAAAATATTTGATAAGCGAAAGATGCACAGATTTATGCTAGTAGACTTGTATTTCGGCGGCGAAGAACATGCGGTTTTACATTTGTACTATGCAAGATTCATAAATCACTTTTTGTATAGCAAAGGCTTAGTACCTCACCCGGAACCATTCAAAAGATTGCTGGTTCAAGGAATGGTTAGAGGACGCGTATTAGGCTCGGGAAAGTACTTGAAAGAAGTCGAGGTAGAAGTCATTGATGCAAAAAGGAATAAAATGGTAGAGAAATCAACGGGAGAGCCAGTAATAGTTGCTTGGGAGAAAATGTCAAAGTCCAATATGAATGGAGTGGATCCGACTGAAATAATATCTGAATATGGATGTGATACATCTCGACTGATAATATTAGCGGATGTAGCTCCGATGTCACATCGGAATTGGTCAACAACAACATTTCCGGGAGCATTAAATTGGCAAAAGCGATTGTGGCTGACAATAAATGGTTTCTACAATGCACGTACCGCTCCTGATGTTGTTATACCAAAATCAGAATCTTTCGAAACCAGTAACTATAAACTATACGATGCTCGAAATTATTACATCAAGGGGGCAACGTTTCACTATAAACATACTCATCAACTAAGTGTGGCTATTTCGAAAATGCAAGGACTTACCAATGCTCTACGGCGATCACCAAAAGATGTAATAAAATATGGAAAATACTACGAGCGTGCCATGGCCTCACAGCTGATAATGTTAGCGCCTATGGCACCACATTTTGCGTCTGAATTGTGCTCAAAGTTCGCAATAACTCCAAATGTAATTAATGTAGACTCACAAGGCATAAAATGATCACATGATGTCCTCGAACAATTACGGCCAAGTGTTGATATGGAATACATTTTGGATTTAATAGTGAAGATAAATGGAATTGAAAAAACAGTTTTGAAAATTCCATGAGCCAATCTAGATTCAATGAATTACGAAGAAGCTTTGAAAATGGCATTAAATACGGATGTAGTGAAATCTTCAATTGGTAACAAATTAATTCGAAAAAGTAAACAAACACCACTGACAGGCCAAACTGTCAGCGAATTATGTTCAGCTAATTCAGCCGCACTTGGAGTGATCACCACCAGAGGGGAGCGGAAACCAAGTGGCGGCAGAAAGAAATTACCACGCTGAAGAGGTGGATGACCGAAGACAATGACATTCGGTCGAAGAGCGGAACATTGGCCGTTAGGAGGAGGCTATAAAAGCGCGCGAAGAATGACGCGCCTCCTCTCTTTTTCCTTCTTATCGTGGGTGGCAAAACCGATGTTCAGGAGAAGCAGCAAGTGCGGAGGAAATTCGAAGTGCGGAGGAAATTCTAAGTGCGAGGCAACGAGAAGCAGCAGTTGCGGAAGAAAGTGATATTGAAGGCGAAGCGACAAGCAGAGTCCAGACGTTGAAGGAATAATAATAAAGTGCACCAACGGATGCAACCATCGAAGGGGCTCCTTGTAGGTACTCAGTAGGAGTAAGTTCTTTTTAGTGTGAATCAGATGTTTGCTTACATAGAATTTGAGAGTTTTATTACATGTTATTGAAACTTCATTGATATTTCATTGATAAAATTTACGCTTTGAGAAGAAAAGTGAAAAAACAAGTAAAGACTTCTTTCAGATTACAGATTGTGACGGGTGCGGCTTGAGGGGCAAGTCGATGTAAAAGTTCAATAAAACAAAGTGAAATTAGTGATATATAGTGTCAAAGTGTTCGGGGTTGGTGTAGTGGTCCCGGCGAGGGTTAGTGATAGAAAGGAGTATAGGAGGGTCGCATAAGGGCGGTAAGGTTGTGCAGGTGTAAGGTTTGAGTGGTAGTCCGTGTGTAGGTACGGTTCGGCCGAATCGCGACGGTGGTTATTCCGGCAAGCCGCATTCTCACTTGGTGGCTTATTGGGGCCTTGAGGGACAAGCGAGTGGCGTCCCATGCCCGTCTCCGGACGAGCTAAACCGGATCCATAAGCCCCGCCGGAGCACCCCGATTTCCCTGAGGGCCATAGTGGCTCCCGTGGAATAAAAAGTGGGGTGTAACATGAGATTCAGGCAGAGTTCTTTGACAGTTGTTCATGACCGTGACAAAATGTTAACGTTGATGGCATCCACATAGGCTACTACTTGGCTCAACTTGTATAGTTATGTACGTCCCGTATCGATAGGTAGCTTTCTCATGACGTACGTAGTTTTACTTCCCTTTCGAGTTTCAGGAAGAGTTCTTTGTCAGTTGTTAATGACCGTGACATAATGTTGATGTCGTCCGCATTGCCTGCTATTTGGCTCGACTTGTATAGTAATGTACCTCGTGTATCGACAGGTAGCTGACGTTCTCTAGAGCCAAATTGAATAGCAATGAGGCCAACACATCTTCCTGCTTTAGTCCGATATTTGTGTCAATGGCATCGGTGAGTTGGTTATTGATGCAGACTTGGTAAGTGGTCGACGTCATTGTCATTTTAGTAAGATGGACTTATTTGCCTCGGATGCCAAAGCAAAGCATTATTTGGTACAGTACATTATGACCAATACTGTCGTAGCTTGCCTAAGGTCCACGAAAATTTGGTGTACGTTTATGTTGAACTCCTAGCATTTTTCAAGTACTGCTTGACTGTGAGCAATTGGTCTATTATCGATCTACCTGCTCTAAAACCACCTTGATACTTCCCAATGATACTATTGGCGTATGATCCAATCTTATTTTCTAAGATCTTTGAAAATATTTTGTACGCCGCATAAAGTAGTGATATGCATCTATAATTTTCGCACTGTAACTTTTCACCTTTCCTGTAGACAGGGAATATAATTGATTTGCTCCACTCTTTCGGCATATGTTCTTGTTGCCAAATGTGTTGGATGACTTTGTGAATATCTTTATGAACACGGCTGCCACCATATTTGATGAGCTTATTCTTTTGGACTTTGATGATGGAACGTACTTCATCCAGATTTGGTGGGGTCGACAGAAGTTCTCCACAGACATCTATAAGCTCCATTGTCCTGGAGCTGCATGGAGGATTAAGAAGGTTCTGGAAATATAATGTCCATTTTCCCTTAATCTTGGTTTCATCAGCGATGATATTCCCGATGTCATCACGACAGAACTTGATTTTGGGCTGATACCCACGTTTGAGGCTTTTCGTGCGTACCTTGTGTTTTTGCTCGCTAAACTTACATCTATACTTTTCAATGGTTGTCGTAGTATTTTCTTTTCTTAGCTCGAATTATCTTATTCGCTACTCTTCTGAGATTTTCATAGCGGTATCTCTTCGTCCTGGTTTTCCTACCTACGTATTTTTTGTACGTCTGATTCTGTTTGTCTGACGCATTCTAGCACTCATCATTGAATTAACCATTTCTCTTGGGCTGAGCTTGATGTCGGATCGTCTATTCTGACACGGTCTTAATAGCCTCTTTCTCTTCCATCCAGAGCTCGTTGCTTGTGTTAAGCGATGCGTCTGATAGAATGGAAGCCATCTGGTTGTCGAGGGTCTCTATGAAATTTTAGGCCACAGACACCGTTTGAAACGTTCTGATGTTAAATTTTTATAGTGGACTGGCCTTTACCGAATTTGCTTTGGAAATAAGATATCGATAGGTTCATTTGATCAAGTAATTATCCGAGTTACAATTGGCTCCTCGGTATGTGCGGATGTCGAGTACGCTCGAGGCCCAACATTGTTGGATCAGAACATGGTCTATCTAATTTTATGTGTTGTCACCTGGTGATACCCAGGTTATTTTATGAATGCGTCGGTGTTGGAAGCAAGTAAACGTATGACTAGTGTTCTGTTACATGCAAAGTCAATCAGGCGCTGGCCGTTGTCATATGTTTCATCGTGGAGGCTATATTCTCAGTAGTTCCCCGATGAGAAAGTTCATTGCCAACCCTAGCGTTGAAATCACCCTGAATTATTTTTTGTCGTTTGCAGGCAATGTGTTGACCAGTCTTTCCAGGTGATTATAGAATGTTTCTTCGTCGTTTTCTTCGGTCGAGGTGTGAACATTTATCAGCCAGATTTCGAAGAACTTCGCTTTTATATGAATCACACACAACCGTTCATTGACTGCTTTAAAGTCAATAACGTGTGGTTTGAGCTCCCTATCCACAATAAAGGCCACTCCAAACTCTCGTTTTCCAGTTGGCTTCCCGCTTTTGAATATTGTGTGCGATCTCATTTCTTGAATATCACTTCAAGTCCAGTTCGTTTCTTGGATCTAAAATATTTTTAATTTATTTTAACTGGCCTGTTACAGAAGGTGCTTAACAGTGCCAGGATAATTGAGTGATCTGACATTCCAGGATCCAATTCCATAGTCTTGTTTTGGTTTACGAGGTCGTTGCCGTGAGTCTAATCTATTCCAAAGCCGTTCTGCAGGTTTCAAAATATTGTAGGATTTTACAGAGACGAGGAGTCAGCCCATCGCCCAACCTTCATTTGGACTTATCGATGACAGTCCGTCAACCCGTCGGCCGTCGACGTACATACTTCCGAAACGATCAATTGCAAGACATTGGTCATCCATACGAGTGCGTTTCATGATGTTTCGTCACTTTGTTCGCAACTCGTGTAAGGATGACAGATCTCTTTCAGGTATAGCTGCGGAATATTGAAGGCTATTAAAATTTCTTTAAATTACCCAATATACATTACCGTTTGACGAGGATAAGGTTGTGGGTTTTTAAGGTTCTCTAAAATTTGATATGTATATCAAATATATAGTTTCATTACTTAATACAACAAATTTAAATATTCCTATTTTTCCTATCTTTCTCCTACGATTGCTTACTCACACAACTAGGAAAGATTCTAAGGAGATTTCACGACAGAACGTCCCAATGAACAGACGTATTCTTGATTTTACTATCGTCTGCACGAAACGTTAATTTTGTTATATGTGTAATTGTGTGCTAATCCGTGTGTTTAGTAAATACTTAATCCATTGGAACATTTTATTCAAACCATCTATTACTTCCTAATTGAAATAATAGAAACACGAAGCTAGCGCGAAAGCATTTGGTCCATAGAGCCGAATATAACTAGTAACTGCCATCAGACAGTCGAAAACTTTTGCTTGTGTAAGTTCGAAACATTATTGTGTACACATGTACGCAACATCGCGACCGCTCTGGGCGTACAGTCAGGAGTAGCAGAAGACGCAGCCACCAACAAGTGGAAAACATTTGATTGTGTTAGTTCTAACAATTATTGTGTATAATCGCAACGCTGCAATCACTCCAAGCGGACAGACCTACGAGTAGCAGAAGACGCAACCACAAGACAGTGGAAAACTTTTGTTTGTGTTAATTCAAACAATTAATTTGTACACATGCATGCAGCATCGCGATCACTCCGAGCGGACAGACACGCGATTAGCGGAAGGTACGGTCATCAGAATGGAAAAAGAGTCTAAGCCTGCAGACATCAGAGTATAGTGAATTTGGGAAACAGAAGAGGCAGCAGTCAGACAGCGAATTACTCCAAGCAGACAGACATACGACTGAGTAGCATTCTTTAAAAAGAAGACGTAGCCATCATACAGCGTGCAAGTTCAGGCGAACGGACATCAGAGTGAAATTTTGGCAACAGAAGAGGCAGCAGTCAGATAGTGAACTAGTCCAAGCAGACAGACAAATGACTGCGTAGCATTCTTTAAAAAGAAGACGTACCTAACATACAGCGAGCAAGTACAAGGCGATAGACATTCGAGTGATGAAATTTGGGAAGAAACGCTGCCACTAGCCCTGAGTATCAATAATCTGATAACGGTAAGTTCATTCAAAAGTTGTTATTCCTTTTATACCATAAAGTAATTGTATTGAAAACAAAACGAGACGAAATAGAAGCAAGATTCCAAAGGTTCAAGGAATATTTAAACACAACAAAAGACCAGCCTAACCAAGATCTTTTGCAAGTTGAAACAGGAACGACCATCGAGAATTAAAAGTCGTTACAAACTGTGCATGAAGAGTTAACTGCGTCCGACGAAAACGATGGAGGAGTATTGTTTTGCCATATTGGTAGAGGCTCGTCATCGACTCCAATCACACAGGCTGTGGCTAGTGAAACTTTTATATTTAATTCATCAATCGCTTTATCGTCGCCTGCACAGTCACAAAATTCGAATACGTACCTTAAAATTTTCAGAAAGAACATTACCTAAATTTGACGGCAGTATGGAAAAACGGCGGTCTTTCCGCAACAAGCTTACCTCAAAAATCAGTAACAATGAAAATATACCGGTGATTGACAAACTGCAATATTTACAATCTTCGTTAGTAGAAAAGGCCGCGCGTTGTATTGAAGAGATAAAAAGTACAGAGGTAGATTGTTACGGAGCTTGGAAGATCTTAACAAATAAATACGACAACTCCAGGAAAGCCATATTACGTCACTGGTCCATTCTGTTCAATATACCAAAACTTTCGAAAGATACTCCCATCGTGTTGGACGATCTCATCGTCAGCTTTAGGCAACATCTTCACGCGATAAAAGGGTTAGGTGAACCCGTAGAACACTGGAATAGTGTTATCATTCATCTGATCGTTACGAAGATAAGCAATAACACTAGATATCAGTGGGAGCCAACACTCCCAGATAATAAATTACCTCTTTATTAGATTTAATGGAGAAGAAAGGAGGTTGTGGTGAAAGTCCTTTCAAAGATAATCATGAAAAAATATGAAATCACACAGGAAGCAAGGCTATCGACGAGGAAGTGCGGCCAAGCTTTCATCACGAGAACAAACAAAGGAAGCAGTAAAAGGAGGTTTCCGCCTTGTCCAATCTGTAGTGATCAACATTCCATTTATCGCTGCAATAAATTCAGAGATATGTCAGTATTTCAGAGAAAGGAAGTTGTTAAAGGATTAACCCTATGCAATGAATGCAAATCAGGAGGATGCAGAGTACGCAATGGTAAACATCATTCCCTCCTTCATCCACATAACAATTCTCCTGGATCGACGCCGCGTCACCCGTAAGCGCAAAGGCGAGGTTAGAGCATAGTTCATGACTAGCCAGTAAGGAAATAAAATCCTATTTATCTGAAGTATTAGAAATAGATGACATAATACCGACTGTTGTTTTAATTGCCGTCCAAAACGAAACTTTTACATTATGTCGCGCTATTATAGATACAGGATCGACAAGAAATTTTATGGTCATGGATTTAGCAACAAAACTAGAATTACCAAATGAAAAATGCTATATACCGATCGAAGCTTCAAATGAGGTTTCTACTATCGCTGAGTACAAAGTCACTACTGTCATGCGATCTCGTTTGAATAATCATCAAAGATCCTTGGAATTTCTTTTGGTTCCTACTATTATTTCAGTAACACCGGATGCCCAGATAAATCGGACAGCCATTAATCCTCCATCGAACGTTCATATTGTGGATCCTGCATTCCATAAACCCGCGCCGGTATAATTACTTATCGCAGCTGGACCATCTCTTTCAACGTTGTGCGTAGGCCAAATAAAACGTTCGTCTCAATATGAGCCTGATCTGATCCTTCAAAAGATTCAATTTGGCTGGATTGTAGGTGCGTTATCAAACCCAAGGCGAAATGTTCCTTCATTAATCTGCAACAAGATATTTCCCAGTTCTGGGAGGTGGAAGAATGTACTTCGAACACTCATCTCTCGTCACGCGGGATTTTAAAGGCCTATCCTAGGATATTTGTCATGTCTTCCTTCACTACCACCTACTGGATTGTATCTGCCACATCAGTCTGTCGTAAAAGAGGGAAGTCTTACTACGAAATTAGGTGTAGTTTTTGATGCATCAACAGTATCTAGCTCTGGCCTATCATTAAACGATGCATTGATGTCTGGACCAATAATTCAATACGAACTTTTTGCTCTCCTGCTACGCTTCCGTTTGCATAGGTATGTGTTGATGGATGACGTCAAAAAAATGTATCTTCAGATAAAGATTCGAGAAGAAAATCAGACATATTTAACAATACTTTGGCGTGACAAGACAGGATCGGTATCGGCTTATAAATTTAATCGCGCAATATTCGGAATAAACGCGTGCATTGTTGTTGGTACGGAAATTAATTTCTCTTCAGGATTGATAGATCTAAAAAAGGCTTGACCGTATTCTCAAAAAATAAATTGTTAACGCTGTCTCCATTTTTGGAGGACCAAGGATTAATAAGCGTCGGTGAGCGATTGCAACAATCTTCTTTATCACATCAACACAAGTATCCGATAGTTTTGCCAAAATCTTACATTACTAACTTGATTATTAAGCAAAAACACGAACGATGTCTGCATGTAGGCATTCAATCTACTCTCAGTTATCTCCATCAAGCTTATCGGCCCATAAATGAGCGTAATCAGATGCGCCAGATAATAAGACATCGCGTTTGCTGTGCAAAATCCAAAAGAACAAATAGCTACAGTTGTCAACACTAGAGAAACTGGACAACTGGCAACAACGGATGCCAGTTGTGAAATGCAGCAGTTGCGCACGCCAGCGAAGCCGCGTAGACGTGTGTTGCTTACGGAGGGAAATTAATTAAATAAAAAAGCTAAATTGGTTGAACTCGATTGGTTTTATTCATTACCCATTCTGCCATTCTGACAGTTTAGAAGTGGGATCAGTCATGTACGCAATTTAAACGAAAAACAAGTTGAGTAAGCAGGAGAGTGCTCCTACCAGAAGGTCTTTGTAAACATCCTAGGGTTAGAAGCAAGTTTTCTAATGGCCTGAATCGATAACTTGAATTATTCATCCAATACTTAGATATGAAATCGTTCAAATTTATACAAAAGATGCATAGTTTCTTTCATAAGCACAGTGCAGCCGCCATTTCAATCTAGCTTAAATGATTTTTCTGAATGCTCGGCCGATTGAATATGTTCAAGTTAAACACTATTCCTTAAATTTTCATGAAAATTGAAAGAAAATAAAAGTACCTAAGTCAATTTTAAATATATAAAGGGTTTTCCAATAAGAGGTGTTATTTTGAATAGATCTTGTGATTTAACACCTTGCGACTTCTTCCTTTGGAGCCACATGACAGAGAAGGCCTATGCCAATAGCCCAGCGTCAATTCAAGATCTCAAAGATGAAATTCGTGAGGCTATCGAGGACATAGGGCAGCCACTTTTGCGATTTGGTTATGGAAAATTTCATGAAGAGGACATGGTCCTGTAAGCGTGTCGTAGTGGTTATTTGCTCAATGTTAATAATTGCTATTAACAGCATATCTTCTTCTTTATAATGAATTAAACATCCGATCATTTATTTTAAAAAATGGCGTTTCTCTCCCTATATGAACCATAAACACGTGTTATCGTTGTTGTAATTCCATATAATTGAAATGGCTATAACTCACTTGATTATGATTCGATCTCAATTAAATTTTGTGAACATATATATCTTATGTCAGTCTATATAATTGCGAAATTTCAAGAAGTTTAAAGCTACCGTTTTGATTTTATGGGCAAAAATGTAAAATCTACAAATCATACTATTATTAACAAAGTTGAGTGAATTTCGATTTCTAACGTATTTGTTGCCCTTGTACTCATAAAGGTCCACATTCGTGATAATTTTCAGATTTTTCGGCTGAAAGGTGTCCAATCGCGAGGGGGGGGGGGACACAAATTTTGGGCACATTTTGCCTTCCGGAGGACCCCCTGATTCATCAAATGATTTTTTTATTTCAGATTCTAAAAGTTCTAATCAAGACCTTTCATTTGATATCCCACTTGACTACCTTTGATTAAAAAAATTTTTAAGGGCCAATTCGTTATTAGGGGGGACCCCCCTTAAACATTTTTTAAATTTTTGTCAAGGCCTTAACTTTTGAGAGACTATCACTTCTGACCTTTTCACAAAGTTTGAGCATTCTAGCTTCTATAGTTTCTGAGGAAATCAGCTGTGACGCACGGACAGACGGATAGACGGACAGACGGACGGACGGACAGACGGACGGACAGACAGGTCGCGAAACTAGTAGGTCTTTGTAAAAAAAATTTTTACAAAGACCTAAAAAGATACAAGACTTGTGCCGCGAGCGTGGGCAGACGTCGGGAAATAAACCCGAATAATCAAAAGGTTAGTGCAATCAGATTTCCCAGAAGTAAACAGCACTCCAATGCAGATAACCGAAGTTCAAATTGTGCGAGATTTAAGTGGCAACGCGAGTGGTCATAACGATGAAATCACCCTAACGGAGAAGACGGGTGCACCCCGAGAAATCTTCAACAGCATAAACGCACTTTGCTGGAAAGGGTGCAAGTATTCCTAGAATCAACATATCGACAAACGAGAACGTTTTTCTCCGTCCGCGACATTGCGGAGATGTTGCCAAGTTTCGACCCGAACAAGCGAGACTGGACCGTAGAACCGTTTATTAAACGATTATGCAAGTTGAAGGAAATATACGCTTGGGACGATAAATTGGTTTGCTTGCAGCATAATTGAAATCGAGTGGATATGCAAAAATATGGAATGACGGACGAATACAAGTATTTAAAAGTTTCCCAGAGTTCGCAAACACTTTCCCACTCGAATTGAAGAAGCCGATCCGCATTTAAAGTTGATGAGAACGATTCGTGCAAATTCGGAAAGTTTGGACGAATACTTTAATAAAATGACAGCAATTGGGCTGGGTAGTAGTGTCAGATGCAGCAATCATAAAGTATATCCGATGAGGCCTCAGTCATCCAGCACTGCAAAATGCTCTTGCGGGAAGTGAATTCGCAGCACAACAAGAACTTCACATGGCGATTAGCCGCTTCGAGGAGAATGTTGTGCCGGCTATATATCCGCATCAGATGCGTGCATCACGCAGTGAATTTGTGCGGCTACGCGACCAGTCGGTACGAGTGTCGAATACTAGGCCAGTCAAAATCCGCGAAACCGGACCGAAATGTTTCACTTGTCGTCAGCGAGGTCATTTGGCAGTGCGATGTCCGCATCCACAACGACGTCCGCGTTGCGATTATTACCATCGTACAGGATATACGAGTAGAACGAGCGAATGCCTGGACAGAGCTCACCAATCGAGAGGATCTACACAACAGCAGTCAGATGTCGTATTGCAAATACAGAAGGAGGAAAATTTATCAATTGTTTCTGGGCCACTTTTGCCGCGGAAAAAAATAACTGTCAAGGGAAAAAACATATTCGCAATAGTTGACTCAGGAAGCTCACGTTCATTATTAGCTCGATCCGTTACTGATGCCATTGGGCCAGTCAAACCGACTGAAATCGAATTTCTGGCTTCGGTGGAGGAAAATATCGCTTACGGGAAAAATCAAAACGAACATGCAATTTGATAATATCACATTCTATATCGTGGAAGATTGAATGTTGCCTTGTGCTGCTCTAATGGGAGCCGATTTCCTAAAAAGCCAATATCTGAACCTAATCATTGGAGATGGAGTTTGTAAAATCGAAGACAAAAAGAACTTGAACGAGGACGAGTATCGCAAGTCAGATGAACTATTATGCGAATTCATAGATTGTTTTGCCGAAAATCTATCGGAGATTGGGAAGTGTAAACTGGGACAGCTGAAAATCAGGTTAATATCAGACAAACCCATTTACCACAGACCTCATTGCATTGCTTTTGCGAAAAGACCTGGGGTGACAAAAATTATAGACGGATTATTGGAAACAAACATTATTCAGCCGAGTGAATCGCCGTATGCTTCTCCGGTGGTACTTATAAAAAAAATCAGATTCAAAAGATAGACTATGTGTGGACTACCGAGAACTAAATAACATTACGGTGAAACGTCCCTTCTTGATGCCTGTAGTAGATGAGCTGCTAGCAGGACTTGCAGATGCTGAGTTGTTCAAAACTCTGGATCTGCTATCCGGATACTACCAAACCAAAGTCGAGCCAGGGTCACGAAAATGTACTGCCTTTATTACGCACGATGGGCATTTTCAATTTCTAAGAATGCCATTCGGAGTTGTAAACGGACGAGCTGTGTTCCAGGAAGTAATGAAAAACAAGTTGAGTAAGCAGGAGAGTGCTCCTACCAGAAGGTCTTTGTAAACATCCTAGGGTAAGAAACAAGTTTTCTAATTGCGTGAATCGATAATTAGAATTATTCGTCCAATACTTGGATATGAAATCGTTCAAATTTATGCAAAAGATGCACAGTTTCTTCCATAAGCACAGTACAGCCGCCATTTTGATCTAGCTTAAATGATTTTTCTGAATGCTCGGCCGATTGAACATGTTCAAGTTAAACACTATTCCTTAAATTTTCATGAAAATTGAAAGAAAATAAAAGAACCTAAGTCAATTTTAAATATATAAAGGGTTTTCCAATAAGAGGTGTTATTTTGAATAGATCTTGTGATTTAACACCTTGCGACTTCTTCCTTTGGAGCCACGTGATAGAGAAGGCCTATGCCAATAGCCCAGCATCAATTCTAGATCTCAAAGATGAAATTCGTGAGGCTATCGAGGACATAGGGCAGCCACTTTGCGATTTGGTTATGGAAAATTTCATGAAGAGTATATGGTCCTGTAAGTGTGTCGTAGTGGTTATTTGCCCAATGTTAGTTATTAATATTAACGGCATATCTTCTTCTTTATAATGAACTAAACATCCGATCATTTATTTTAAAAAATGGCATTTTTCTTTTAATATCAAAATAACACCTCTTATTGGAAAACCCTATATCAACCATAAACACGTGTTATCGTTGTTGTAATTATATATAATTGAAATGGCTATAACTCACTTGATTATGATTCGATATATATCTTATGTCAGTCTATATAATTGCAAAATTTCAGGAAGTTTAAAGGTACCGTTTTGATTTTATGGGCAAAAATGTAAAATCTACAAATCATACTATTATTAACAAAGTTGAGCGAATTTCGATTTCTAACGTATTTGTTGCCCTTGTACTCATAAAGGTCCACATTCGTGATAATTTTCAGATTTTTCGGCTGAAAGGTGTCCAATCGCGAGGGGGGGGGGGGGGGGGGACACAAATTTTGGGTACATTTTGCCTTCCCGTGGACCCCCTAATTCATCAAATGATTTTTTTATTTCAGATTCTAAAAGTTCTAATTAAGACCTTTCATTTGATACCCCACTCGACTACCTTTGATTAAAAAACATTTTTAAGGGCCAATTCGTTATTAGGGGGGACCCCCCTTAAACATTTTATAAATTTTTGTCAAGGCCTTAACTTTTGAGAGACCATCACGAAACTAGTAGGTCTTTGTAAAAAAATTTTTTACAAAGACCTAAAAAATGAGCGTATGTTACCCCCTGGGATACTCATTACATTTTTCGACGACTTAATGTTCAAAAGTAAAAATTTTGCCGAAGTCATGGAAAAGCTACGGAAGGTACTCGAAGTGATTCGAGCAGTCGGAATTACGCTTTGCCGCTCAAAATGCAGATTTTTGGAAATTGAGATTAACTTTCTGGGCCACCGTATGAACGTCAGCAGTATAGCACCTGGGGAGATAAAATTAGCAGCGATAAAAGATTTCCCATCACCCAAAAATGTTAACGACGTTCGAAGATTTTTAGGGTTAATTTGCCCAAATAGCACAACTAATCACCCACCTTCTGAAGAAAAATGCAACTTCCCTATGGGATGCTGATCAGGAAGCTGCATTTAACTGTCTGAAGGAAATGTTATCCAACGAGCCTATTCTGTGCTTGTACGATCAGACGAAACGCCATGAGATCCATACAGATACCAGTTCCAAAGGGCCGGCCGGGGTGTTGCTTCAGGAAGAATCTTCGGGTGAGATTAAACCGGTTTGCTACTATAGCCGTTGTTGTAACGAGGCAGAGAAAAATTACCATTCGTATGAGCTGGAAGTACTGGCTATCGTAGAATCGTTGGAATGGTTCCAAATCTATGTGTTAGGGAAACCTTTCACGATTGTAACAGATTGCTCTGCAGTTACCATGGTGCGACTAAAGAAGCCCTTACCTCCAAGGATAGCACGATGGTGGCTGAAGATGCCCGAGTATGATTTTAAACTAATTCCCCGGGACAGCCGTAGGATGCAGCATGTGGATGCCTTAAGTCGTGCACCTACCGAAAACACCACTGAAGTTGTTGAGAGGATTTTAACAGTCAACATTACCGATGAAGACTGGCTGGTTACAATGCAGCAACAGGACGAGAAACTAAGAAATATCATGCGGATAATTCGAAGCGAACAGTGTTCCGACCAGCTGGCGCAGTTACGGGGGGATTACGTACTGGAAACGAAGCCACTGTATCGGAAAGTGTGGGGAGAGCTTCGATGGGTCGTGCCAAAAGCTGTACACTGGAGAGTTGTGATGCAAGCTCATGTTGACCGAGGACACTTTGGGATGGACAAAACGTTAGAACAGATACGGCCCTATAATTGGTTTAAGTGAATGTGAAATTACGTTAAGGGATATATCGCTGCCTGTATCGAATGCTGTTATTTTAAAGAGGCTGCTGGGAAGTCACTTGGGAAACTATATATCAGCCCGGTTGTCCCTATCCCATTCAAAACGATACACGTAGACCACTTGGGACCCTTTCCTAAAAGTACCGCTGAAAACCAATACGTGCTAGGAATAACTGATTCATTTTCGAAATATATTGTGGTAAAATCTATAAAGTCGGTGAGTACTCTCCCAGTAATTCATGTGCTAAATGATCTAACAACCTTTTTTGGGCTTCCGCGAGGAATCATATCAGACTGAGGCGCAGCCTTCACTTCCAAAAAATTTCAAAGTTTTAAATGCGGTTACAAACCCCTGGGCAAATGACCAGCCCGAGAGAGCGCATCAACTTGTTCTTCTATATTTACGAACTTCAACAGATAACGAACGCAAATGGGACTACCGGTCACACGCCGAATGCGATCGTATTCCGATACCAGCTACGCGACATTCTTCCGAATAAGTTGCTTGAAGCGCTACACGAGTTAGATGGGACTAAATACACGGAAATTTGCTGTGCCGAAATCGCGAATAGAATTAACATCGAAAAGCAAAAATGGAAAGAACGTTTCGACAAACAATACGGGCAACCAAAACAGTTTGCGGTTAACAATCTGGTTGTGGTCGATAGCGTGCTTTCTGCGACCGGAGAATCTCGAAAATTACAGCCACACTACAAGGGACCATATGTAATTAACCGGGTATTGGGTTGCGACCGATACCTCATTGGAGATTTAGAAGATTTCCAACGGAATCAACGATCGTTCCAATCTGTTTTCCATGTCGAGCGGTTGAAACTCTGGTGTTCCTTGGGACCAGAAGCGAACAGTGGCGATGAATCAACGAATGACGCATCAGATGTTAGTTCCGATCCCGCCTTGTTCGAAGATGTGTCTCGGGACGAGACACTCCAGGATGGCCCAGCTGTCAACACTGGAGAAACTGGACAACTGGCAACAACGGATGCCAGTCGCAAAACACAGCATCCGAATACGCCAGCGAAGCCGAGTAGACGTGTGTTGCTTACGGAGAGAAATCAATTAAGTAGAAAAGCTAAATTGGTTGAACTCGGTTGGTTTTATTCATTACCCATTCTGACACAGTTAAACCATTTACAAGTAGCGGTGTCGATTATTGTGGACCTTTTTTTATCAAAGAAAAGAAATTTCGCAATAAAACTAAGATCAAGGCATATATAGCAGTATTCATTTGTCTAGCTCCAAAGCCGTTCATCTCGAAGTTGTCGATGATCTCACTAAAGAATCCTTTCAGGCAGCCCTCATGCGGTTTGTGGCTCATAGAGGAGTTTGCAATACTACAGGGTTATCCATTTCGTGGTAGGGAAAGTATAACCCTGCAATTTGACATCTGTCAAAATTAAATGTCATCTAAAGCGTGTTTTTTTACTTGAAGGTTTGCCATTTAGAAATATGGATCGTTTAACAGTCAAAAAATGTGTTAAAATTATTAAATTTTATTATAAAAATGGTGATTCTGCTGTATCAACATTTAGGGCTATACGAGCCGATTACGGTCAACATAATCGACCTACACAGCAAACAATTTCGAACGCAGTGAAAAAATTTGAAGAGACTGGATCCTTTATTGATATTGCAAGGCCAGTGCATCATCGCAATATTCGATCTGCTGAAAATATCGCTGTCGGTGCTCAAAGTGTGGAGGAAGACCCGAATTTGTCGATTCCTCGACGTGCTCAACATTTGGGCTTGGCTGACGGCCCATTGTGGCGGATTTTGCATTTGGATTTGCATCTCCATCCGTACAAAATTCAACTCACCCAAGAACTTAAGCCTCAAGACCATACACAACGCAGAATGTATGCGAATTGGGTGATTGAACAACAAGCCATTGATAACAATTTTTCAAACAAAATTTTCTTTAGTGATGAGGCTCATTTTTCGCTCAGTGGTTACGTTAATAAGCAGAATTGCCACATATTGGGCTCTCAAAATCCTCAAGTGATCGCAGAAAGGCCTTTGCATCCGGCAAAAGTGACCGTTTGGTGTGCATTATGGCCTGGTGGTGTTATTAGCCCGTATTTTTTTGAAAACAATCAATTAAGAGCGATTACAATCAATTCTGACCGCTGTGGACGGATGTTAACCAATAATTTTTTGAGAGAAATTGAAGATTATGATCTGGAGAACATGTGGTTCCAACAGGACGGAGCCACAAGCCACACAACACATACTAATCGAGCACTTTTGCAAGGGAAATTTCCAGGACTCGTAATTTCCAGATTGAGTGATGTCAATTGGCCCGCAAGATCCTGCGACCTAACACCTTTGGATTTCTTTTTATAGAGCTATGGAAAAGATCGTGTTTACGGGAACAATCCTCAAAATCTGGAGTAATTGAAAACCAATATTCGTGAAGTTATGGCCGAGATATTACCGGAAATGTGCCGAAAAGTCATTGAAAATTACCTCAAAAGGATTGAGGCCTGTAAGAGGTCCCGTGGAGGAATTTTGAATGATGTTGTATTTCACGTATAATGGCAAGGTTCAATCTTTATATTGAATAAAAAATGTTGTTTCTATCTGAATATTATGTGTGTTTTCTTTAGCTTTACTTTCCCAAGCGGAAAATGGATAGCCCTATATTTTCTCAGGCAACGGCACCAATTTCGTCTTGGCTAGTAACGAAGTTAAAGAAGTTCTGGGCGCCATTGTTGCCGCGAGTAAGGATAAGTCAGTTCATTATATCGTTACAAATAAAGAAATCAAGTGGAAGTTCATACATCCATAATCTCCATATGTCGGCGGTATATGGGAAGCTGCCGTGAAATCATTCAAGCATCATCTCCGACGAGTTTTCGGAAATCAGTTATTCACTTTTGAGCAATTAAAGACTCTCACCATATAAATTGAAGCTGTTTTAAACTCGTGACCTTTAACTCCTCTTTCCTCTGTTCCAAACGATCTCTATGTCCTAACCTCTGCCCATTTCCTTATCGGGGACTCATTGTCTGGCTTACCTGAGTACGTTAATTCGGATATTCAGGTAAATAGTCGATTATCTACCTGGCAGCATATTCAGAAAATCAAATGGAACTTTTGGGTCAGGTGGAGTAAGGAGTATGTGAATGAGCTTAACATGCCTAGAAAATGGTCCAGCCTCGGGTGCAATCTACAGATTAGATCCATTATTATTAATCAACAGGATTATTTGCCACCTCTTCAGTGTAGAATGGGTCGTGATATGGAACTGTATCCTGGGCAAGATGAAGTCACCCGTACGGTTCGTATAAAAACCTCGTCCAGAGAACTTATGCGCAGTACTAGGAAGCTGGCTCTTTTACCTGTGGAGACTGAGCAACCATCGAAAGTCGATGCAGTACTTCGTGAACCAGGCTGACACCATGACCTCTCTGAGGATTTCGAATTGTTAATATTATATTCGTTGTTTGCATTCATTTATTTTTAGAATTATAACTTCAATGTCAACATCCTTAGTCATGATTAGCTGGAAACAGTTATTGTTTATCGAGATAGATTTTATTATCTTTATATGCGAACTAGCCTTTATGCTTAATTTTTGTGACACACATCACTAGTAGTCTTTTCATTGTGATTCATTGTCTAATTTGGTATAAAAATGTAATTGTTAGTGACGCGTACTTTTGTTGGTCGCACATATCTCAACCGGGGAGTATGTTATAACTGATAACAACTGATAGATAATTCTATTGGCGGGATTTTTCCAAGAACCCCGATAATCCTTAGTATTCTTATGTTGTCAGTTGATATTTACCAACGTTAAAGGCTCTCTAAAATTTCACATACATCAAAATAGTTTCATTACTTCATATAACAAATTTAAATATTCATATTTTGCCTACCTTTCTCCTACCATTGCTTATTCACACAACTAGGAAAGATTCTAAGGAGAGTTCACGACAGAACGTACCAATGAACAGACGTGTCTTATTTTTCATTATCGTTTGCACGAAACGCTAATTCTGTTATTGTGTGCTAATTCGTGTGTTTAATAAATACTTAATCCTTTTGAACATTGTGAAATTTTATTCAAACCATCTATTACTTCCTAATCGAAATAATAGAAACGCAAAGCTAGCGCGTAAACAAGGCTACTGTAAAGTAAATGTTAATGCTGATATCTTTAGAGCTCATCAATGGATTTTCATCTAGTGTATTGCTAAGCTATCATGCATATATCTAAAAATTGCTAGCAATGTTAAAAACTCGTTCCATTCAACAGATAATTTCCTTTTCACTTTCCCAATTGTTTTCCTTCATACAATGCAATCACATAGAAAATAAATTCAATGAATAAATGGAAACTAGACGCTTCTACCTCTTTGCCTGGGTAAGGCCTGGACATAGGTAAAACAAAGTCCCAAAATAATAATATGCATGCAAAGCTGTTAACCTAGTCACCTCTCAAAATCAAATTGTTTAAAACAGATACACGTCCAAGAATTTCATTAGAAAAGATTTTTAATTGAAAAGATTTTTGGGGAGCAACTTTTAAAAAGTCATCAGTAGCACGTAAACAGCTTTGAAGCTTGTTTTCTAGGAATAAGCAAGTCAAATATTTTTGTGTAGCAAATTTGTAAGAAATGTTCTTTATCGCAGGAAATTCTTTTCCTTTTTATAAATGGATTTCATCGTATACTTCAAGTATCTGAATGTTGATACTTTCAACTTAACGCAAAGGCGTGAAATTGAGTAACTTTTCTTAAATCTCTTAGTGCCACAAGGATATTCCAGAATTTGAGTGTACTCTGCAAACAAGGAAATTAATCAAATTAATTACTTCTCCTACTTTTCCGTTTTATAAATTGAGTTAAAATTAAACAAATGCTTAAAGAAGGGAAATGAAATATTAATTGAAAAGCCAACTCGGAAAGGAAACAAAAATTTCATTACCGCCGTGAGTTATTACCTGTGCAAATATAAAAATAAAATGCTCAAATAAATAAGCAAACACTGTATACATCCTTCATTACTTCCTTTTCGAATAATTTGAATTTTTCCCTTTGATTACTGAACATGGATGAGATGGGTCATAAATCTTCATCTGTACTTTATATATATTTCGACCGCTTGTACCACCAAAAATTTATCGAGGTGGAGAAGGTTTGGCCTCCAACGACCAAACGACCGTTAAACACGACGAAGGCCTTACGTTGAAATTGAAGTTACCAGGCTACATCACGTCCTGACATTCTACTCGTCCTGTTTATTGCGATGGAATAAAGCACCGACGGAAAGCAGACATTGAGATGATGAGTTGGAAGTGAAGACGCAAGAAAAATATGTAATCAAGCCACAATCAATCTCACTGGAATGTGGTGGAAGGACGAAGGTTGTTTGGGATATATGTGAAATGGAGCGAAGGAAATCTTATCGTAAATCTGTCAATCATTTGGATTTAAAGCATATTACGGGTGTAATCATAATGTCGACTTTGTGGTGTCTGAGATTTATTGGCGACGAATGCTCGCGTACGAAGCAAGTTTTCGACGAAGTGTGGTTTTAAGGTTGCAAAGCCAACGACACAAGCACTGAATTATTTTGAGAGCCCTTTCAGGATGAGTGATTGTAAAGTTGAGTTGAGCTTTTTGTCATTCGAGTAGAATGGAAGATATCTGAACACGACTGATAAATTGAATTTTAGAGGTCATTCATCAATATTGCTTTGTTTTCATTGACTTATAAAGTTGGATGCGTAACATTTTGGTGAGAAAATATCATTGTAAGCATTCCTGGTCCAAAGATGCTTTTGATTTCATAATATTGAATATTATATGAGAATATTTTGGAGTAACATTAAGATTTAACAAATTGGCTGCGGTTCTATCAAAACTGTTTTGGACTCAATTTATGATATGCAGACACCAATGTAAATTCGATGTCTAGTATTCGTTGCACGTTTTTTAATTCGCTCCTGTCAAGTTTTCAAAAAATTAAATTGTCATTTTTTTTTTTTTTTTATTGAAAAAAGCTTATATCGTCGAAGCAATTGACCCAAGGAATTATGTCGAATATTATTTTACTTCGATAAATCAAGAAAAGCAAATAATCCAAAGACTAACTCGGGAATGCTGGTAAGGAAAAGACCGACGGCTTCCCGCTGTTGGGGGCCCCGGGAAGACAAGCAATACGAAACTGGCGGCAATCGTCAATAAAATGACACATAACCAGGAAAACTCCACAGATGGTGGATGTAAAACCCAAATAGGTGAAAACGAAAAAGAAGTGGAATCAAGAGCTGAGACTACGACTACAATTCCTCGAATATCATCTGTTCAAGAGAGGGATGTGGACTCAAGATGTACGACCACAAAAGGAAATTAATACAGCAAAGAAAACTGTAAAACAAGCTATCTCCGAAGGAATCCCAAGTACTGGAAGCACTAACGACAGTCAAAACTATTATGTAATGATAGACGGACTACAACAAGAAATGGAAGTTGAAGAATGTATTGAAGGTAATTCTAATCAAGATAATGAAGCAAATTTTATTCATTACTTAAAAAATAAAAATAACGAAAAGAAACTAGCTCGCAGTTCTGCTGGTTCCTCTGATAAAGCTTTCAAGGATGCAGAAAGAGTTCCGCCAATTAACGTGTTTGGTCGAAGCGGAAAGATATGGTTCGGCTATTTACAGCCGAAAATAAACTAACAAATTTCGAGATCAAAGGAATTCATGCTGAAAAATCAACTATTACAACGAAATCACAGGTTGATTTCAAGTTAGCTAAAAATTCGCTGTATTCTGGAGAGATTCCAGACTTCACTTATACCCTAAAAAGTAAAAAGAATCAGAACTTTTTGTAGAAAGGTTTGGACTACGAAGAAAAAACGGTCGATCTTCTCCAGGTGCTCAAGGAAGCTGCACCTGATTTATTTCCGTTAAACCCTTTGAAACAAGAAGATCGACGGTAGAAAGGAAGAATTTACCGCTTTACCTGATACAAATTTCAAATAAAAGCAGTCCAAGTGCTCTTCAACATATAAAGTACTTAAATTTCAAAGTGGTGGGGTGGGAACGCCTCCAGCATAGGGAAGTCAACCACTGTTATCGGTGTCAAAGATTTAGTCATTTGGCTGCGAACTGTGCCATACTCTATCGGTGCGACGTTCATCCTCCCAGTGGGTGCGAATCGGCTCAAGTGGGAGCCTAAAGAAAAATTATACTGCGTTGAATGCGGAGTTTTTGTTCATCCGGCATCATATCGAGGATGCCCTCGATATCAAGATGCGAAAGTTAAATTTGTTCCAAAGCAAATTCAAGTAGCCCGCCTTGTCTTGCCTCCCAGCTACGTCAAGTCCGGAGTACAGCAGAAACAGCAGAAAATGTTGCAAATAATTTAAATATTGTAAGTGGCAATAATGAGCTGCTTCTTAAAATTTACCAGCAATTTAATTCTGTATCCGAAAAAATCGATAAACAAGGTTAAAAAAAATTAACTTTGTTTTTCAGCGTTTAAGCCTTTCCAAATACCTCAAAATAACTTGTCATCCAGTCATATTCCCATGCATCGGATTCTTCTCATCTCGATCAATGTCAACTCCATTGTTGCTATACATCTGCATGACTATCTCCTTGAATTCATTGCTAAGCAAAAGCCTGACATCATGCTTCTAACGGGAACCCACCTCAATTCATGGCACTCCATGACATTCAAGGATTTTGAATTCGTAAGAAACGATAGGTTAAACGCTGATCGGGGAGGTGGCACCGGGATATTGGTTAGAAGACCCTGTTGTTTCCAAAATTTTGATAAAGTCAAATTCAAAAGCTTTGAATCTCTTGAGGTGTCCATTATCCGAGGCGGGGCCAGGTAGGGATAACCTCAGTGTTATCGCTGCCTATGCAATTGGTCCAAATATTGTCAAGTTCAAGGAGGAGCTCAATTCCTTGTTTTAAATACTCGAACTGAACAGGCCACATAGTTATTTTATTCTTGCTGGTGACCTAAACGTCAAGCATACATCATGTCTGAACGCCAACATTAATCCAAGAAGTGTATTCCTGAAACAGTGAATAACATAGAACTAAATTGAATACAGGTACAATCTATATGGGTCGGAGTTTCCAACATACCCAAGGAAAAATTTATATTTAGGCCTCTGCATTGCTGATGCAAGACTTGAATTCAGCTTTAATAGTCCTCAACGGAAACTGCAGGTGCTTGCTTACGATAGCGACCATAATGTAATCGTGATGGAGATCAATCATCAAAAGGATAATGTCTTCCTCATTCCAGTTCAACATGAAAATCATCGATTGAGTTTCAACAAAATGGATTGGGGAAAGTTTCAATAGCAATTTAATTGGAATTACCAGAAGCAGTGTCCTCCTTCTGACGATGGCCACCCTTGCTGAATGGTTCCAAACCACAGGAATCTAACTAAAGATGAAATATATTTCTATTTGTCGGAGTTAGAGAAGCTGACGTTGGAAACGATTGAGAAAGTTGTTCCCAAGATTAAACATCCAAACAATATAAAAGGGTATGAAACAATAACGATTGCAAGGTTAAAACGATTGAAAAGCCTTCTCACACGCGTCAACAATATCTATCGGCAATTTTTGGACTACAACAATCCCTCGTTGGCTTTGTTGAAATTACACCTGAGGAATGTCCGGAACATAATCTGTTCATACTTCAGGAGTGAGGTCAGCAATCAATGGGGGAAAAAACTGATGGGTATTAGCCAACAGGAGCCATACCCCATTTTCGTGAAAGTGGAAAGCTCATTCTGCAAGAAGATTCGAGTGAAGGTATCAAACCTCAGTGTCGCTAGTGATGAGATAAGTCTTCTCGATAGGGCTGGTATCGAAATCAGTACTTTGACTCTGGATAGGAATGAAAACAGTATTTTATTTGTTGGATTGCAGAAACCTGCCCTGATTGGAACCCATTTTGAATTTGTTCATCTATAAAATCCTGAGAGGGGGAATAAAATATTTCCAGAGGTCGTTGAAGCAAAAGTTTCCGACTTCAAATCAAACTTTAACGGCCAATCAATTCTTCACTTCAATGAAACATTTGCATCTACCCTTATGCCGAGCTTGAATCTTATTGATTGTTTAGTCAGCTATGGAGACTTGTGTTTCATATTTCACAAGATAAAAAACAAGAAATCATGTGGTACTGATGGTATTCCAAATGTAATCCTCCGACATTTGCCTGAAATTACTATTGGAAATTATTGCATATTGTTCAACAACATGTTGAGCAATTCATATTTCCCAAATGAGTAGAAAAAGGCTAAGGTATTTCCGGTCTTGAAGAAAGGAAAAGAATCTTCGTGCCCGAAAAGTTGTCGCCCAATCAGCTTACTGAATTGTTTTAAGTGATTCTAAGTAAAGCCTTAAACGCCCACATTGTGAAATATGCATTGAAGCCGAATTGCCAATTTGGTTTTCGTGCCAGGCATTTGACCATGCATCCGATAACGAAAGTAACCTCAGACATCTGTTGGAAACTAAATGATTGACAATGTGTTGGAGCATGTCTCATTTATATGGAGAAAGCCTTCGGTGTAGTCAGGTTAGATGGACTACTTTTTAAACTCCTTCAGGACAGGTTCCCCAGACACCTTGTCGTCATGATGCGGAATATGTTATACGGGAAATCATTTGTTGTAATTGATGGAAATCTGACGACAATGCCTGACTTCAAGGGTTGAATGTTCTACAGAAGGGAGCAGTTACTGCACCTCTGCTCTTCTCAATATTCATTTGCAAGCTATTGAACGGATTTTCTGATGATCTGATCATCTATACGGCAAAACGAAAAGCTACAATACTTCAGAGCAATCCTCAAAAAATGTTCAATGCTGTGCAGTTGTACACTGACGATTGACGAATGAAAATCAATGCGCAGAAGTGCGAAACAATTTTGTTTCGAACAAAGCTGCGCAGTGCCAATCAAGCCCTGAAATGTAACTGGAAGGATTTCCACATTATGGCTGGCGAGAGTAGTTCAGAACGGGTTCCACATAAATCCTGTGTTTGGTATCTCGATGTTCATCTCGATCAGTATCTGTATTATATTGAACATGTCAAAATCATGCTCAGTAAGGCCCAAAAAGTAGTCATGGCCCTATGAAAAATCTTTCATTCCCGATACATTGATCAAAAAGTCAAAATTATCTGTAACAAGACCCTGGTTAGACCAATTAGGACATATGGATGTCAGATCTGGTACAAACAGAGTCTTAGTACTAGGCAATAGCTGCGCTTTTGCCGAGGGCTTTCTTTACTGCATCACAAAATGCTTCCCTATTGTCGGCCTCTGCTCCGTGTTCGTCCAGTATGTGGCCCGACCACGTTGGTCGTACTACTTTAATGGCAGTGTTAGTGTCTTCGGGCGTTACGTTTCCCCTGATACTCCGGAGCACCTTCGCGTCGGATCGACTATCTTGGAGTTTTATGAGCAGTGCCTGCTTCCGGGGTCTTCGTCAGGGCTTCTGTCCCTCCTGTTTCGCATCAGGTCTTTTTCTTGTTGGCCCTCCGTACGAACTTTGTTTTCTGGCACTATTTGAAGGCGTTTCTTTGCGGCTTTCTCTGCTTCTTTTGTCAGCACTATCTAGAACCTCTGATCTGGCGTTCCACGCCCATCAAATGCCTCTTGCTTCCTGCTTCTATCCGGATCTTCTTTGATTGGGCTAGACGCCATTCTTTTATTGATGCTTGATGGTGAAGCTATCTGCGCATACACTTTGAGACTTAGCCCAGAGCGCATCTTTAGCCTTCTGCCCTTCTTCGGCCATCTAGTCCTCTTCGGTTTTTAAACCGATCATGCCCTATGCGGTCTAGGAACTCCTCTAGTTCACGGAGCCCAGTTTTTAAACATCTCCCGCTTTTTGGAATAGCCTTTCCTCTTCATGCCGCTGGGCGGCAATTGTACTTTGTGACCATCGTCTTGGGAGACATTATGTAGAGTACTTCTGCCACATTTTCGACGTTAGCGATGAAATCAAACAACGTCGCTTTATTTGTCCAGTCGATCCTGCCATTTCCTGCCGTAATATTTTCCTGAACTTCAAGATGTTTCAATCTTACATCGGGATTTACAACCCTTATTTCAGTCGCTTCGGTAACGATCCCAGTAGTGAACAACGAATTCTTGATGTTCTTTATATTTTCCTCTACCACTCGAACATCTGGCGTGTCCTGCAGAGTTTCCCACTTTTCCTTTCTAGAAGGCTCTGGCGTTCACATCATTTTTTTGCTGCGCCTCAACGCCGCAGGAATTTCAGTCTGGACAAGACTGTCTGTCTCTACTGGCATTGCATTAATCGTCCGTCTTTACTGTCATTGCATTAATCGTCGTTTTTGTCGTCGTTAGTACCGCTCCCGATGTGCTGTTAATATCGTGGCTGCAGCCGCTAGTTGCGTTTTCATTGTTTTTATTTTTGCTTACTTTTTTGGGCTTTTTGACGTTTTTTATGGTTTTTGTTGCTCTAGTTTTGTTGGGTCCACCCTCGGAGCCGCTATTTCCGTTCATGTATGTAGTTGCCTTTTTGGTTCCACGGTTTTCTTTTCAGAGCAGGGAGGCCATACGAGGGTGAGCACAAGGCCTTTTGGGGACAAGTGCTCAGAGCCAGGCTAGCGCTAAACGGGGGTCCGTCTCAACCGAACATACACCACCAACTCAATGGTGCGAACTTTGAACATACTCCGAGGCCTGCCAAGGTTTTACCGGGATGAAGACGGTATGAGAGTTGAATTGGAATCGTTCACGCACGACTGTCATCTCGGCACTATCGTGCAAAGCAACTAGGTTCAAACCATCGTATCCGCTAGCCCAAAGCATAAATTCCAGTTCGTTGTCCAAAGCATAGTCCAGATCTACCCAAGGTCGTCACCTGTAATCTCAGGAGGGCACTTCACGGCGCCCCTATATCCTCGGGTCTGTGAGCGCGGCACTTCCCTAAGAATGCTAGCCTCCAAGAGTACTATTTTCGATCGAAATTTCCCCTGCGGGGATTTCCTTGGGTACGTGGGAGCGAAACTCCTTAAAGAATGCTAGTTTCCAAGAGTACTACTGTCGGCCAGCTCAAAGATTCTTTTAGGGCTCGAAGATTCTTTTCCTTTCTTCAAGATCGGAAATACCTTAGCCTTTTTCCACTCATTTGGGAAATATAAATTGCCCAACATATTGTTGATCAATACGCAATAATTCGTAATAGCAACCTCAGGCAAAATGTCGGAGAATTATATTTAGATTAGCGTCAGTACCACATGATTTTTTGTTGCTTTCCGTGCCATATTTGAAATACAAGGCTTCGTAGCTGACAAAATAATCAAGCTTGTTATGAGGTTAGATGTTAATATTTCATTGAAATTAAGAATTGATTTACCATTCAAGCTTGATTTGAAGACGGAAACTTTTGCTTCAACGACCTTTGAAAATATTTGGGTCCCTTTCTCAGGTTTTTGTAGATGAACAAATTCAAGTAAGTTCTAATCAGTGCAAGTTTCTGCGGTCCGTCACATATAATCATGTTTCCATTTCAATCTGGACTCGTACTATTAGTTTCAATACCAGCCCTATCAAGAAGACTTATCTCACCACTATTGTCTTCAAGTTTCGATATCTTCACTCGGCACTTCTTACGGAATAAGCTTTTCACTTCCATGAAAATGCCATCTGGGTCCTGTGGGCTAGTACTCCTCAGTTTTTTCACCCATTGATTGCTGACTTCACTGAAGTATGAACAGAATGAATTCTGGACATTCTTCAGGTGTTATTTCAACAAAGCCAACGAGGGATGGTTGTAGTCCAAAAATCGCGGATAAATATTGTTGACGCGTGTGAGAAGAACGCTTTTTAATGCAGAAGAAGGAAATTGCTTCTAGTAATCCCGATTAAGCTTCTATTGAAAATTCCCAATCTTTTTTTTTTAATTCAACTGATGATTTTCATTTTGAACTGGAATGAGAAGTACATCATCTCTTTCATGATTGATATCATTACCATGGCGTCGTGGTCCCTATATTAAGGAAGTACCTGCAGTTTCAGTTGAGGACTATTAAAGCTAAATTCAAGTCTTGCATCAGCAATGTAGGGGCCCAAATATGAATTTTTCCGACGTATGTTGGGAACTTCAACCCATATAGATTGCACCTGCATTGAATTTGATTCTCAGTTATCCACAATTTCAGCTATGATGTTTCCCGGGCGTTCAGGTCATCGGCAAGAATATAGTAACCATGCAGCCCGTTTATTCAAGAAATTGAGCTCCTCCTTGAACAGAAGAACGTTTCGACCGATTGTATTGACAGAAAGAACGAAGAGTTTATCCCCACATGGCAGTGAGATATTGAAAATGGACACTTCAAGAGATTCAAAGTTTTTGAATTCAACTTTATCAATATTTTGGAAACAATCGGGTCTTCTAACCAATATCCTGGTGCCACCTCCCCCATCACCGCTTACCCTATCGTTTCTTACGAATTTAAGATACTTGAATGTCATGGAGTGCCATGAATTAAGGTGGTTTTAAGTGAAAAGCATGATGTTAGGCTTTTGCTTGATGACAAATCCCAGGAGACAGCCACGTTAATGTAGACGCACAATGGAGTTAAGGTTGATCGAGATGAGACGAAGTTTATCCGTGGTGATGCGACTAGATCATAACTTATTTTGGGACATGTTGACCTAATAGTTGCAAAACAAGGTTAATTTTTATCGTAAACGACTCAAGTTGTTGAAAGATTTTGATAAGCAGCACATTACAGCCACTTACATTATTTATTTTATTTACATTGTTGTCTGCTGGTCTTCTAGCGGCGAGTGCACATGATACCCCGGGTTTGACGAAGTTGGAAGGTATCACATAGCGGTGTACTTGTGTTTGTTTTGGAGTAAATTTTTCCTCTGCATCGTGATATCGAGGCATCCTCGATATGATACTGGATGACCAAAGACACCGCAGTTCCCACAATATAGTTTTACTTTTGGCTCCGTCTGAGCCAATTTGTACCCGCCGGGGCATGAACATCTTTACACTTTACACATCTGTATTTCATGGCGAAATTGGCAACCAAATGACCAAGTCTTTAGCACCTATAATACTGGTTGATCTCTCTCTTCTGAAGACGCTCCAACTTCATCACTTGGAGTTTCAGTACTTTATTTTTTGAAAGGTACTTGGACTACTTATGCTGGAAATTTGGACGAGGTAAAAACTCAGATTTTTATTTTCGATTGTCAATCTCCTTGTTGTGAGATTTTTAACTGCAATAAATTCTATTGCTGGAGCAGCTTCCTTCAAAGTCAAAGTCAAAAGCGCTTTATTTAATACTAATCGTTATAAATTTTAAAAGAATATAAAGCAAATTCCAAACAATAACAATAAAAAAATTAATGGCCCAAATGGCTTTCTAGATTTATACGTTATCATTAACACATTTCATCAAAAAAACTATAGCAAATTCAATCAATTAAGATTATTATATATTTTTAGAATTCAATTGGAAAAAGAGAAAAACCAACCAACACTATCCAAAATTATTTATAATTTAAACACAACAGTGAACTTTGATCCTACACGTAATATGTTTTAACTTAATTAATGTAATAGATAATTTTGACCTTTTGATCAATGTTTCTGGAATGAAGAGTTTTCGTAGAGCCATGACTACTTTTAGTGCCTTACTGAGCATGATTTTCACATGTTCAGTATAGTACAGATACTGATCGAGATAAGCGCCGAGGTATCGAACACAGGATTTATATGGAACTCGTTCTGAACTACCCTCGCCAGCCATGATGTGGAAATCTTGCCAATTACGTTTCAGGTCTTGACTGACCCCCTGCAGAGTTGTCCGAAACAAGATTGTTTCACACTTTTGCGCATTGATTTTCATTCGCCAATTGTCAGTGTACAGCTGCACATCATTGAACATTTTTTGGAGATTGGTCTGAACTATTGTAGCTTTTCGGTCTACCGTATAGATGATCAGATCATCAGCAATCGCTACCAATGATCGCGTTGACTAGGCGTTGAAATCAAAGCCGTTCAATAGCTTGTGAATGAATATTGAGAAGGGCAGAGGCGCAGTAACTGTTCCCTGTTGTAGACCATTCAAGACCTTGAATTCGTGCATTGTTGTCAGATTTCCATCAGTTACAACAAACGATTTCCCGTATAACATATTAAACATCATGGCGACAAGGTGTCTGGGGAACTTGTCCTGAAGGAGTTTAAAAATTAGTCCATCTAACCACACCGTATCGAATGCTTTCTCCATATCAATGAGACATGCTCCAACACATTATCTATCATTTAGTTTCCAACAGATGTCTGAGGTTACTTTCGTTATTGTATGTGTGGTCCAATGCCTGGCACGAAAACCAAATTCGCAATTCGGCATCAACTCATTTTCCTCAATGTGGGCGTTTAATGCTCTGTTGAGTATCACTTCAAACACCTTGCTGATGTTAGGCAGCAAGCTGATTGGGCGATAGCTTTTCGGGCACGAAGATTCTTTCCCTTTCTTCAAGACCGGAAATACCTTAGCCTTTTTCCACTCATTTGGGAAATATGAATTGCTCAACATCTTATTGAACAGTATGCAATAATTTGTAATAGCAACCTCCGGCAAATGTCGGAGAACTACATTTGGAATACCATCAGTACCACATGATTTCTTGTTGTTTATCCTGCGAAAAATGAAACACAAGTCTTCATAGCTGACAAAATAATCAATAAGATTCAAGCTTGGTATGAGGTCAGATGTTAATTTTTCATTGAAATGAAGAATTGATTGGCCGTTCAGGCTTGATTTGAAGTCGGAAACTTTTGCTTCAACGACCTCTGAAAATATTTCATTACCTCTCTCAGGGTTTAGTAGATGGGCTAATTCAAAATCTGTTCCAATCAGGGCAAGTTTATCCCACCCTACACAAATAATCCTGTTTCCATTTCTGTCCGGACTCGTAGTATCAATTTCGATGCCAGCCCTATCAAGAAGATTTATCTCATCACTAGTGACTTCAAGATTCGATACTTTCACTCGAGACTTCTTGCGGGATATGCTATTCACTTTTGCAAACACGCCGTCTGAGTTCTGTGGGCTAATACCCTTTAATTTTTCCGCCCATTCATTGTTGACCTCACACCTGAAGTATGACCGGATTAAGTTCCGGACACTCTTCAGGTGTAATTTCAACAGAGCCAACGAAGGATGGTTGTAGTGCTAAAATCGCCGATAAATATTGTTGACGCGTGTGAGGAGAAAGCATTTCAATCCTTTCAACCTTGTGATGGTTGGTGTTTCATATCCCTCCATATTGTTTCGATGTTTAATCTTGGGAACGACTTTCTCAATCGTTTCCAACGTCAGCTTCTCTAACTTCGACAAATAGACATCTATTTCATCGTTAGTTAGATTCCTTTCATTAGGAACCATTGAGCAAGAGTTGCCAGCATCAGGAGGAGGACATTGCTTCTGGAACTCCCGATTAAACTTCTTTTGAAACTTTCCCCAGTCTGTTTTTTATAAATTCAACCGATGATTTTCATGTTGAACTGGAATGAGGAAGAAATCATCCCTTTGATGATTGATTTCCATTATTATTGCGTTATGGTCGCTATCATAAGGAAGCACCTGCGTTGAGGGCTATTAAAGTTGAATTCGAGTCTTGCGTCAGCAATGCAAAGGTCCAAATATGAATTTGTCTTGGGGTATGTTGGGAACTCCGACCCTTATAGATTGCACCTGTATTCAATTTGGTTCTCTGTTATCCACGATTTCAGGAATACATCGCTGGGATTATTGGTGGCGTTCAGCCATGATGTATGCTTGGCGTTCAGGTCACCAGCAAAAATATAATAGTTATGCAGCCTGTTCAATTCGAGTATTTCAAACAAGGAATTGAGTTCCTCCTTGAGCTTGAGAACAGTTCCACCAGTTGCATAGGCAGAGATAACGATGAGGTTATCCCCACCTGGCAGTGAGATTTTGATAAGGGACACTTCAAGAGATTCAAAGCTTTTGCATTCGACTTTTTCAATATTTTGGAAACAATAGGGTCTTCTCACCAATATCCCGGGCCACCTCCCCCATCACCTATTACCCTATCGTTTCTTACGAATTCAAAATCCTTGAATGTCATGGAGTGCCATGAACTGAGGTGGGTTTCGGTGAGAAGCACGATGTCAGGCTTTTCCTTAACAATGAGTTCAAGGAGATAATCACGCCGATGTAAAGTAACAATGGAGTTGACGTTGATCGAGATGAGACGAGTCCTATCCATGGGAATGTGACTGGATGACAAATTATTTTGAGGCATTTGAAACCCCTAGACGATGAAAAACAAGATTTATTTTTGTATCTTGCTTTTCGATTCTTTCCGATAGAGAATTTAATTGCTGTAAAATTTTGAGAAGCAGCTCATTATTGCCACTTACATTATTTACACTATTTACCGCATTTTCTACTGGTCCTCTAGCGGCTTGTGCAAATGATACTCCGGGCTTGACGAAGTTCGGAGCTAAGACACTGCGGTGTAGTTGTTTGCTTTGGGACAGATTTTAATCTTGCAGCCTGATATCGGGAGCATCCTCGATATGATGCCGGGTGACCAAAAACACCGCAGTTAACACAATATCATTTCTCTTTTGGCTCCGTCTGAGCCAATTTGCACTCACCGGGAGCATGCACGTCCTTGCATTTAACGCATCGGTAATGCATGGCACAGTTGGCAGCCGAATGCCCAAATCGTTGGCAGCGATAGCACTGGTTGATTTCTCGTTTCTGGAGGCGTTCCCACCTCACCACTCGGAAATTTAAATATCTGATTTGTTGGAGAGCTTTTGGATTGCTCTTATTTGATATTTGTACTAAATAAAGTGGTAAATTTTTTTTCCTACCGTCGACCTTCTTGTCGCGAATGTCTTAACTGAGATAAATTCGACTTGTGGTGCTGCTTCCTTGAGAACCTGAAGAAAATCGACGGTATCTTCTCCGCAGTCCAAGCCCTTCAGCAAGAACGTCTGGTTCTTCTCGCTTTTGGGGGTGTAAGTGATGTGCGGAACCTCTCCAGAATTTAAAGCATTTTTCGCTGATTTGAAATCAACCAGTACCATGTCCTTTCCGCTTTAACCGAAGACATTAATTGGCGGAACTTTCTCGGTTTTCCTGGCTACTTTTTGAGGAGGACCAGCAAAACTACGGGCTGGTTTCCTCTCCTTATTTTTATTTTCCTTAATTTTATTTTTTAAATAGATTATAAAATTATCATTATCTTTATTACCTCCATTATTTTCATCTACCTCCATATCCTGTTGGAGTCCGTCCAGCGCTGCAAAGTAATTACGGCTTTCGTTGGTGCCACCAGCACTTAATACTTCTCTGTGTTTATTGGATTAGCAGCTTTCTTCTGTTTTGCTTGCTTATCGATTTTCCGTATCGGTTCACTATCTTGCACTTATTTTTGCTGTCTCGAACATATCTTCGTAGGTTTTTATTCTTGATTTTAACTCTTCGATTTCAGTTCGAAGTCGACTCACTTCCTGCCTATCCTCGAGCACTTGTGTCTTACGGCCACCATCTGCAGTATCCTGGGTGCTCGTGTGTGTCCGCTTGCCGCCAATTTCACACTGTCACTCTCCCCGGAGCCCCCCAATGGAGGGAAGCCGTCGGGCTCCTGTATACAGCAGTCCCGAGTTAGTCTTTCGTTTGTTTCCTATTGTTGATTTATTGATATGGTTGGTCGATGCCTTCGACGATAAATTCTTCCCCAATAAAATCAAAACTTGCTTTTGACTGACTCGTAAAAAATTAATTCAATTTTTTGAAACTGACTTTTGTGAAAAATTAATTAAGAAGCGATCAAAAACACGCCTACACGCAACGGATGGAAGGAGATCAACCGTGTCCTCGCCGCAATCCAGGCCCTCCAACAAAAATGTTACGTTTTATTGCTCTTGCGGTATGCGTAAAGAACGGAACCTATCCAGAATTCAATGCATTTTTTGCTGGTTGGCAGTCAACCAGTGACTTAGTTTTAATCGACAGTTAATCAGCATTCACTCCTTATTTTACTTCAAAATCATTTATTTTTTTCAATACAATTAATTCAATAAATGCATTGTCAGATTTATACTAGGAATTTTTAGATTTTTTAAAACCTTTGTCCTCCTCGATGTGAATAAAATCATCTAGCCCAGCTAGCGCTGCATTATAATTTGGACTAACATTTGTTCCGCCTGTGCTGAGGACATCTTCTTGATTAGATTCCTCTTGTAATTTCTTGGATTTTGTCTCATGGATTGCCTCTAATTTTTTCTTCTTTTCATTCTTGAAGTTAATTTCTTTTTCTTTGTTGGAAAACAGTTTTCTCACTAAGTGTTCTAACAAATGGATCCCTAGTCTTAATTCTTCATTTTCTTTCTGGATCGTCTCCATGTTGGCATTAGCTTTAACTATTTCTTCAATTTCGGTCGCTGATAGAATTTTCAATTTACATCTTTCTGTCTTTCGAATCTTCGTCTTAACAGTTTCTCGCCTATCATTGTTGGCAATGGACATGATACTTCTATTCGATGGCTGAAGCCATCGGGCTCCTCCATCTCGTTGCCTTTGCAGAGAGATTCGAGGCAATATTCATCAAAAATAACAGGATCAGGATGCTTCTCATTTGCGGGTTTAAAATCAAACTCTTATTTAACATTGTGGGTTACATATGAACATTACAATGTTTGATTATTTAACGTTTGATGGTGTTGAGGTTTAACATTAGTATGAAAACTTTTAACATGAATTTCGCTTTTTTCGTGGATATTAATTGATGCTCAATTTACTTTGCTTTTTCACGTTTTCATACAAGTGACAATCACTACGATCGAACCATATCACCTCCTTAACAAGATACTTTCAACTGAGAAAACAAGTGAAAGAAGAATTTGCAGCCAGCTGACTATTCAAAAGCTTCCTTCCTCCAAGTTGAAAAGCTACACTTGCGCAGTTCAAAGCTGTTCCACAATAAGCTTTCCTATAAATTTATGGTATGAACTTTCCTCCCCGAATAAAATTATTTTAATGCACTATATTTCTTATGGCAAATTAGAATTAACGGGTTTTCGCCTAAATAAATGTTGGAATACGCTTATATAAGTGATTTATATTACTTGAAGTTTTAACTTTGAATTAATCTGCTCTAAAAAAGTAACCAGCCAATTTTCTTCGCAGTCGGTAGGATTCGAACCTACGCTCCCAGAGGGAATCTGATTTCTAGTCAGACGCCTTAACCGCTCGGCCACGACTGCAGTTGAATAGTGGAGGATTTTAGAGTATTAAATGCATATAATAAGAAAGATACACTTGTTTCAATTAATTTCAATTTCAATTATAATCCTCCAGGAATCGATTTGAATTATTTTTCGAAAGCTGAAAAGTTCGCTATATAATGAAACGCTTAAAAACTTCTTTCTAATGATGCAAAAGTAATACACCTAATTCTGTTTATACACGGTTTCGATTTAACACAGTTTGCAAATAGAGAATTTTAAAACTTTTTACACAATTTTATTCCATTTAGCACGATTCAAAATAACACAACACAAATAAATAAAAACACACACAACCCACAAACTTTTTCTCTTTCGTGTTTTTTGCGCATACATACATACAAGCATATTAACTGGTCAGAGCTATTGTAAATACACAGATTTAGGGGAATTCCCTTTTTGTGCATACAAGCAAATTTACTTGTCAGAGAAATTGAAATGTGTTGTTATTTTGTGACGTGATCAGACGTGTTTGGTAAAGAAATTTTTCATAGGCAAATTTGTTTTTCCAACGTTACATTAAATTAAATTTTACCGCATTAAGATAAAAGGTAAGCAAAAAAGTATTAAATTATTCATTCAGCTTTTAACTTTGTTAAATATTTTATGTATCCCTAAAAGAATATGTTGAAAACCACAAATCCAAAACTAAAATGCAAAGCCATTTCTTTCGAAATCAAAATTGAAATTTTAGATTGCCTTCAAAATGGAGAAGACTCAACATTTTTTTGGCAAAATCTACGGTTTAAACTGTCACAGTAAGAACTATAAACAAGTTGGGTAGACAGACCTATGCGCATGTCAGAAGGGTTTTGTACTCAACTTACAAAATGCAGTAACCAGCAACGAATAAAATCATGAAACATGTCAAAGACGATTTTATTGGAGAAAATGTGAAATTTGAGGATCATACTATTATTAACAAAGTTGAACGAATTGTGACTTCTGAGGTATTTGTTATAGTTATACCCATAAATATCTCCTTTGATAATTTTTTCAGATTTTTTAGAAAACGGGTGTCCATTCGCGAAGAAGGAAATACATTTTTCATGTATTTCCCCCCCTATGCCCCCACTGAAGCAAAAACTGTCAGTTTAAGAACTGTTTTGAAAAGCTCTCATAGAGAACTTTCAATTGATACTCATATCGGCTACCTTTCATGAAATTTTTTTTCAGGGGCCACTCTTCTGTACTGTAATCATCGATTCATGGCCTATTTTTTCGAATCCTAAAATGGTTACAAAGCCCTTTAGCTAGGAGCTCTCTCCTGCCTCTTCGACTTGTTTCAATTGTTTGTACTCTTCTTCATGATATCTATCACTCCTGAAATTTTCATGCAAATTCCAGCAAAGCTGTAGTGTCTAAGTCGGTAAAATATATGGCTCCATAGCCATATGTTTCCATAGCAATACAGGGCATATTGCTCCATAGTAATACAGGAAAATTCAAATCGCTATTACTACGGTAAATACCATTCGATCTTTATGAAACTTTCAGAAAAGATCAATCTTATAAATAGTCATCTCTTTGCTAAATTTTATTGAGTTTAAAGGTACCGTTTATATTTTATTCAAGAAAACACAAAATCGATAAATCATACTATTACTAACAAAGTTGAGTGAATTTCGACTTCTCATGTATTTGTTGTTGTTGTACTCATTAAGGCCTACATTCATGATTTTTTTCAGATTTTTCGGATGGAAGGTGTCCAATCGCGAGGGGGGTACGCGAAAAGTTCGTACATTTCCCCTTCCCCTGCCCCCCTCGGTACTTATAAGGCAATTTTAAAACTTGTTTGGAAAAATCTCATTGAAGCCTTTCCAACGACACCCTACTCGACCACCAATGGTGAAAAAAATTTTTTGAGGGGTCACCCCCCTATATGGGGAGACCCCCCTTAAACGCCTTTGAAAAATTTTTCCACCCTTGAACTTTCAAGAGGTCACCACTTCTGACCTTTCTACAAAGTTTCATGGCTGTAGCCTCTATAGTTTCGGAGAAAAAGTGCTGTGACATACAGACGGACGGACGGACGGACGGACAGACGGACAGACGGACACAGGTCGTGATTGCAATAGGGTTTTGTATTTTAGTACAAAACCCTAAATACAAGTGGAAGTAGCAGGAGGATGCTCCTGCCAGAAGGGTATTGCAAAACAATAAGTAAATCAAACAATATATCCTGCATATCAAAACTTGACTAATATACAGATTCCATAAATTGAGTTCGAAAAATTATTATGGTTATTATGATTTTAAGCTCGCCACTATTATGTTTCAAGTTTTTTGATCCCGTCGCTTGATTAGTCATGATAACAAATGAACATTACAAACCATTTCTAAAATTTTTATCAAAATTCCTACATATTTGTAGTGTCTAGGTCCGTTGCAAGCGTGTATCTCCCTAGTATCACGTGTTAATGTTGTTGTAATTGTTAGATATTCAATCGGCTGTAACTTAGCTGTTTATTGTTCAGGAAACTTAGATTTTGGGAAATTTAAGGGTCCCATCTTGATTCTATAGACAAAAAAAGCAAAATTTATAAAATGTACTATTATTAACAAAGTTGATCGAATTTCGACTTCTAAGGTATTTGTTGCCCTTGTGAAGGAAAAATTGTCAGTTGAAGTACTGTTTTGAGAAGCTATTATAAAGAAATTTCATTTGATATTCATATCGGCCACCTTTGATGAAATTTTTTGTTCAGCGGCCACTCCCCCGTACTGTAATCATCGATTCATGGTAAATTTTTTCGAATCCTAGAATGGTTACAATACCCATTTGCTAGGAGCTCTCTCCTGCCTCCTTGACTTGTTTCACTTATGAATATTAATTGTTGATGCTCATCTTCAGGCATTCATTAAATTGAATCAAGTGTTAAAATCATGCGCCTTAAACGTTGAAGTTGGGTTAAAATACATCAAAGTTAGAGATGTGCCGATCATGATTTTGGCCGACTAGCCGACTAGCCGATTAGTCGGCTGCAAAGAAGCCGACTAGTCGGCCAAGCCGATTAGTCGGCCAAGCCGATCACGGTTTCGGTGATTTGAAAGATCCTCTTGCAAAATGTCTCAATTGGAGTCGCGTCGTTGTACCGCATCCCCTATCCAGTGTATAGTACATATCAGTGCGGGTAAGTCGCAAACGCTACCTGCGAGCGTGTCGGATCGTGTTTTGTTTACCTCGCATTGTTTCTTGATCTTTGCTATTGTAAGCGTCAGAGCGGTGATTTTGTATGAAGATAATACTGTTAGTGTTCATTAAAGTGAGAAAGCTCAATTAAAATTGAATCATGTCAATAAGAAAATCTCGGGTATGGATGTTTTTGAACAATTGGACAGTGATTCACGTAAAGTTAAGTGTAACCAATGCCAAATGATAATTTCTCGTGGTGGGCAGGGAAAAACAGCAAATACTACAAGTATGAACAACCATATTTAGCACCGACATCCAACCCTGATACCTCAGTTAGGTTCTGCTATCAAATGTTCGAACACAGTCGATTCCTCCCAGTCGCAAATCCAAGCAGAAGAACTACCTACCACAGAGCCTACTCCATCAACTTCAAAGGCTAATTCATTCGTATGTCAGAAAAGCCAACAAAATATTGAAGATAGTTTTGCTGTACAATGGTCACGTGAAGACTCAAGATCAAGAGACATTAATATTGCGATAGGTGAAATGATTGCACTTGACAACCAGCCGTTATCAATTGTTGAAAATATGGGCTTTAGAAATTTGATGAGAAAAGTTAAACCAAAATATAACATACCGGGCAGAAAATATTTCACAGAAAACATCATACCTCAACTTTACGAAGAGACTAAATCTGAAATACGAAGAGGAGTGATGGGTGCAGCTGCAATTTCAGTCACTACTGACATGTGGACAAACATAAACAACAAAGCAAGTTTTTTGAGTTTTACAGCTCACTGGTTTGACGATTGTTTTAAATATCATCATGCAGTATTGCAAATGAAACATTTCCCTGAAACACACACCGCCAATAATATTAAAAACTGTTTAGAAGAAATTCCAACTTTGTGGGATATAAATACGACCAAAATTCACGCTGTAGTACGAGACAACGGCAGAAATGTGACGAAAGCCATTGACGATTCACCTTTTAAGGGACTACCTTATTTCATACATACTCTTCAACTGGCAATCAATACTGCTCTGAAACATGCTACCATGGCAAAAATACTTGTAAAATCGAGACGAATTGTGACACACTTTAATCACTCTGATCAAGCTCAGTCAAAACTTCGTGATTTGCAGTAAGAACTAAATTTATCAGATCACCAGCTTGTCCAAGACGTATGTACCAGATGGAATTCCACATATTACATGATATCTCGCCTTTTCGAACAAAAACGAGCTGTTTCTTTGTACCTGACTGAAACATTAGTAAATTTCGAAAATTTGTCTAATGAAGAGTGGAAAATATTAGGAAAAAGCGTTGAATTGCTAAAGCCATTTGAAGAGATTACCAAGATTATAAGTTCAAGTTGCTCTTCGGTATCTGAAGTAATACCTCATCTGAAAACCTTACAAAAGTATCTAGAAATTTACAATGATAATGAAAACAAAGAAATCATGGAAATGAAAGTCCTGCTGGAAATTGATTTGAAGAGTAGGTTCGACGTGGACCATAGCAAAGCCTTCACCCTGGCTACATTATTGGATCCAAGATATAAGCAACAGTTTTTCGAGGCTGAGGATCTCATCACCATTAGGTCCCAATTTTTATTAGAATGTCTGAAAAATGGCATGAGTGATGACGAGAGCGACAGTGACAAAGATGATCTACAGACCACCTCCATCGATGAAGACAATACAGAAACAGCAACACACAGGAATTTTTGGCAATGCTACCAAGAATTTGCATCAAGAAAAATAGAAGATATTCAAGATGATACATCAGGGGCAGCTCATGAGCTGCAGTCCTACTGTGCGTTACCGGTGATAAAGCGTAATGATGATCCATTTCAGTGGTGGAGTCGCAATAATTCTAGGTATCCTGAAATGTCACGCCTCGCCAAAGTGTACCTTTGTTGTCCCGCAAGTTCCGTTTACAGTGAGAGGCTGTTGTCAGAGGCCGGAAATATATACGAAACAAAGAGAAATCGATTGCTGCCAGAAAGGGCAGAAGCGTTAGTATTTCTACATCATAATTTACCTTTAATTAAAAAATAAAAGTAAGTTATAAAAAATATAAGGAGATGATGACATTTTTGTTTGTCACAATTGTCACTTTGATTTGATTAGGTTATGTACGGTTATAAATCATATAAGTACATTACTTTTTGTTTTTATGAAACAGTTCATAGTTTTTAGGACATACATATTATTTTACTGTACATCATGTACATGCAATCTTGCTTTAATATTACTTAATTTGTTAAAAAAAAAATCTGACTCTTTTATTTGAATAAGGAGAAATAATTATTATAAATGTTTATTGAAGATAAGACGATATTATGTTGTTTTGTTTGTTAATTAAGATACTAATTTTGTTTAATTAATGTCATATATATGTTTTCTTTACAAGCAAGTAATTTCAGAAATATTTCATTTAATTACAAAATGTATAAGACTGATTGATTATGGAATAAAAGTATTAATAAATAATCAAAGTTTCTATTTAATGTAGTAATTCCAATAATAGTAAGAAGCCGGATAGTTGGAACTTTTTGCCGAATAGTCGCCGACTACGATAGTGGCCGGATAGTCGGCTTTACCGACTAGTCGCCGAGTAGTCGGCACATCTCTTATCAAAATTATTCAATCTTCGCATTTAAAACAGCCACTATTTTACTTTACGATTACTAATACCGCTAGCTAAGCCAATTCTCAAAGAAATTAATGATACCTATCATTCCTGAAATTTTCAGTCAAATCCTAGCAAAGCTGTAGTATCTGAGTCGGTAAAAAGCGCATATTGTTCCATAGCCATATGTTTCCATAGTAATACAGCGCATATTGTTTCATAGTAATAATAATATATCGTATATATAGTCATCCGTGTACTGAGTCTCATTAAATTTAAGGGCACCATTAAGATTTTATTCACGAAAACATAAAATCGATAAATCATACTATTACTAACAAAGTTGAGTGAATTTTGACTTCTCATGTATTTGTTGTTGTTGTACTCATAAAGGCCTATATCCATGATTTTTTTCAGATTTTTCGGGTCAAAAGTGTTTCATACATTTCCCCTTCCCCTGCACCCCTTGAAGCAAAATTTGTCATTTGAAGACCTGTTTTGGAAAGCTCTCATTAAGACCTTTCATTTGATACCCATATTGCCTACATGCGATGAAAACTTTTTTTTCAGGGGCAACTCCCCTGTATGGGGAGACCCCCCTTAAAGACCTTATAAATTTTTTTTTCGTAATGAAACTTTGAAGAGGGCGTCACTTCGCACCTAATTGCAAAATCTTATGTTTCTAGCTTATGTAGTTTGCGAGAATAAGTGGTGTGACACACGGACGGACGGACGGACGGACGGACAGAGGGACAGACAGGACGCGATTTTAGTAGGGTATTGTGAAATGATTTTAAAATACCCTAAAAATGAAACTTTACCTAGGCAATCGGTGATTTCTGGAATGAAACTATCTGTTTTCTTCCTCATACACTAGAGATGCTACTAAAGAAAAAATGGAAAAAGCACTCATAATATGGCTTGAGGACAATGCACAAAAACGGATTCCCGTAGACGGTTTTATAAAATGATAAAAGACTACCTCTACCTCTACACAATCAACACCTGAGAAGATCTACTTATTTTCTGCAAGCACAGGATGGTTGATAGGATTTCTCCAAAGGCATGCGCTTCATGACATAAAAATCAACGGCGAGATTGCTTCTGGATATCAGAATGCTGCTAAAGAATTTCTAATAAAACTTAAAAAAATAATTGCCGATGGTGCATACAGTGAAGATCAGGTTTTTAATGCAGACGAAACTGGTCTTTTTTGCAAAAAAAAAAAAATGCCGAGAAGAACACATGTGTCCAAATCGCAAGAGTGCTGATGGTTTTAACATTGAAAAAGATTGAGTCACATTTTTATTTTGCAGTAACACTTCTGGAGATCGGATGTTAAAGCCCCTGCGTATCAATCGGGCACTTAAGCCTCGAGCAATGAAAGGTATAGATTTGGATAAATTGCCGGTCGATTGGATGGCCAATAAAAATGTATGGGTGACAACTACAGTTTTCACAGAATGGTTTTTTAAATATCTTGTGCCAGAAACTAGAAAATATATGAATGAAAAAGGCTTAGATTTTAAAGTTCTTCTGTTGGTAGACAATGCACCCGGGCATCTTCAGTTGAAACACGAGAATGTACAAGTTCCAATCCAACCACTGGACCAAGGAATCATCGTAACATTTAAAACTTACTACATCAAACGAACCTTTGGAGAAGGATAAAACTCTTACAGTGATTGATGCCCGGAAACAAAAATTTCTTTTAAAGATTACATAACACATGCTGCTTTAGCATTATCAGATTTACGACCATCAACCTTAAACTCACGTTGGAGAGCAATTTGGCTGGAATGTGTTATAAGTAAAGATCATGTGGATCCAAATACAAGCGAATTGGTGAGGAGGGTGACTTGGTATTCGATGATATTGATGAACTTCTGGTTGATAAAGTACTTGGTGAAGACGAAATAATATATTTTTCCTCAAAGAATGCTGATTCTATCGAAACAGTGATACTGAAGAACCTGTTAAACTTACTGCAAACTTAATTCGAGAAGGACTTCAACTTACAAATAAATTAGGATATCATTTCGTCACAATGGATTAGATATACGTTGTCCAAGCAAGCGAGTGAACATTTTTATTACTTGCTCCGTGTAAATTTTACTGTTCTGTCTATTAAATAACTAAACTGTTAAATTTAAAGTGAAATTTCTTTTTACCTGTGACCCCTGATATTATCTGTTTGTTAAATTAGTTAATATAATATAATAATATTAGTGTTATTTGTTACAAATATCTTTTACATTCGTGACCATTCTTGAAATTCTTTTGTGCATTTGTGACCTAATTATACATTCAACCTATGGACGTATTTAACTTTCCAGTGCATTTCGATTATCGAACCAAATTGTGAATTCTGCAATTTGCCATTAGCTGTGCGATTATTTGTTTTTGCTTGTACTGACATAGCTAATGTGAATGTTAATATATGTTCGTGCATATAAAGAAATCACTGACCTTCCCCATAAAATATTAAAGTGAGGCACACAAACAAACCATCAATATGAGTCTTAGGTGCAACCTATTAAATTGCATCGCGTGCGACAATACCTTCAAATATGTGATCTGCAAGGGCTTTTGCAGCCGCAAACTACACGGCGCCTGCATGGATGCATCGAGGGACTGGTATCATCCTTATCTAGAGGAACATTTCATTTGCTCTGATTTTCAGAATTTTGAGCATAAAATGAAATACATGTATGACCGAATTATTGATCACATCGATAATCTAATGGGAGAGAAGGATCAATTAATCGCGCGGCAGCAATCGAAATTTCGAGCGAATGATGAGAGCTTTATTGAAATAGCTAGTAGCTTTCGCGAACTAGCCACTAACTTATCAAAGAGCGATAAGAAAATATTTAAAGCTCTTGAGATGTTCGGTAATCGGTTGATCTCTATGAAGGAGCGAATCGCAACCATCCAACCATCGTGCAAGGAAGACTGCCGTAAAGAAGATAACCAGGGAGAAATGTTGAGTGTTATGTTAACAAACATCACCAAAAAACTATCCGAGCAGAAAGATTCTTTGTAACAATCGGAAATGGTATCAAAACTGATTCATTAGAAAATAAATTACAGGAGCAGCGTGCACCACACATTTCCAGTGGAGAGTGATGCAAACGGTATAAATTCGAGGTGTCCACGACAGGAAGCATCAATTCTAGCTCCAGAAGTCGTAAAACGCATCTTCAAGCTAGGCACGTTTTGGTCAATGGATGAATGGAATGTAAGGCTCCAAAAGTTAGAAGCAGTTAACGCCAAAATAGCTACTGTAGCAAATTATGAATCATTCTTTTTACAAAAAAGCACCAAAAAATAATTGGCGCCGCTGGAGTTCGAATTTTTTTGGAGAATAGTCTCATGCTTGTTACACCCACTTTTTACCAGGGAAACTGGGGTGCTCCGGCGAGGCTTATGGACCCGGTTAGCTCGTCCGAAGACGGGCGTGGAGCGCCACTCGCTTTTCCCTCAAAGCCTCAAATAGCCGCCAAGCGAGAATGCGACTAACCGGATTACACTCGACGTTATTCGGCCGATACCCTAGCTACTAATCACCCTACGGTCTTCACTTCAATCCTTCACCTACACCACTTCACTAACCCCCTATATTCTTCACTTTAATCCTTCACCTACACCACTTCACTAACACCCTATATTCTTCACTTCTTAATCAAGCTATCCTTCGCGTGGACCACAATACCACCCCCGAACACTATGACTTCCGATATCACGGGCTTTATTTAACTTCCCGACACTTCCACTTTGGCTTGTCCGTCCAAGCCGCACTCGTTACAACCCGCGATCTGAAACAAAGAACTTACTTCTCCTTTCAAGACACAAAAATTTCTTCCTTTGAACATTAATTGAACACCAATAAACTTCAAGTATTTACAATTTTCCACACTTGTATTCAGTTCAAAAAAATCTATAACCTTAACAAAAGATACACTCTATCATAAAATAACTTACTTTTCTTCTAACCCTACAAAGGGGCCCCTTTGACGATCGTATTCGCGGATATATTCCGTCGCCTTTTCTCCAATGTCGAAATTTGCTCGTCGCTTTGATAACAATTTTTTTTTCTTAGCGTGGATTTCGCTTTGCTGCTTCCGCTGTCCTCCACTTGAAAATTCCGCTGCGCTTCGAATTTTATCTCGCTGATTGTTCTGGTTCCGTTGCCGACGTCGCCCACGATAAAAGAGATCAAAGAGGAGGCGCGTCATTCTTCGCGTGCTTATATAGCCTCCTCCTAACGGCTATGGTACCGCTCGTCGGTCATCCACCTCTTCAGCGGGGTAATTACTTCTTGCCGCCACTTGGTCGCCGCTCTCCTCTGGTGGCGAGCACTCCAAATTCGGCTAGATCAGCTGAACGTAATTCATTGACAGTTTGAGACATAGCTTGCCAATATCTGAATATGACGTTCGATGACAAAGTTCCATATTCCTTAGACTTTTCAGATAACATGTTGTCCACACTATTTTTATTGTTCTCATCGTTGATAATTGATGAAGTCATCGTGTATTGTCCGTAGTCATCATCATCGTCCTCATCTAATTCAAAACTATCAGTGAATGCACTTGAAGTCATTGTTCCATTTTCCAAATGGAAAACCTGATTTGCATGAAATAAGAGTGTCTTGTTTTCAGTAACCAGGACGCGTGTTTTGTTTTTTAAAATGCCCAAAATGCAGTGCCTAACAATATGATTTGCCACATGTGTATCTAGTGCTGATAGTATATTGTCCAAAGTGTATATATGTTTGTCTTGATAAATGGCTCTTGCGAGACATACTCGAACTCTTTGTCCTCCGGAAAGGGCTCTTCCATTTTCACCAACACCAGTTTGATCTCCACCAGGAGCTGACAGATCTTCAGCAAGAGCGGGTGCATTTATAGCCGATTTGTATCGACGTTCGTCATACACTGCTCCCCAAGGATATTCTCGCGGATCGTACCTCTTTGAAGCCATGCTGTCTGAGGCACATAACCAAAACCTTCGCTTGTATTGTAGACATTGATTGTGCCTTCAATGCAATCCATATTTGCTACTATGGCAGACTTTAATGAGCTCTTCCCACATCCTACGGGTCCCTCGATGCAAATCAATTCACCCTCCTTAATATCCATATTTATGTTAGTCAATCGACAAGTGCAACTTGAATCCTGAATGTACTCTTGACCTATATGTTGAAATGACGCATTTTCAATTTTCAACACTGTCATTTTTGTATCAACACTGATTGGATTCTATTCTGGCAGTTTTTGATAATAAAGATTAAAATCTAAATCAGATATATCGAAGAGGCTCTGCACACGGCGAATTGGTATCCAAGCTTCAACGAGACCATTTAGTATCCATGGAAATGCATTGAGCGGTCCAATGAACATATTGAGTAGGGCGACGCTAGTATAAGTGGTTGTCGCGGTTAAAGGATTACCCATGGGTGTCGACACGGTGAAGGTTAGGAGGCACATTAAAACTGGAGTCGTAGCCCAAAAATATGCACACATTGCATCTAAATATTTTCGTTTCGCTAAGAAACGCATTTCTGTGGTACGTAGTTCTCTGATCTTATTGATAAAAACATCCTCCCAAGCGTGCAATTTTATTTGTTTCACTCCTGATACTGTTTCACTCATAGCAGATAATCTTGCATCTTTAGCACTCATTAGACCAACGGAATATTTAGAAATCTTAACTGCTAACCATCTGTTACTAGGGCTTAATGTTGCAGCAAAAATGAGCCCCGCAATGAATGCAGCTCCAATTTGAGTGCAAAGAAGGTACAACGTTGTAAATAGTTGAAATGGAATGCTCCAAAATGAATGAAAGCTAATACATGAGTTTACTATACGATCTGTGTCTGTGGACATTAAATTTAGGATTTCTGGACGTGCATCTTGCAGTCCTCGTGCCGCAAGTGCTTTCCGGTAAATTGCGCTTACAACGCCACTTCGCATTTTCATTCCTATAATAGCCATCCTCCAGTTGAAATGTTTACTGCAAAATGCGGAAATCAATGATGCTACAAGCAGGCCTAGAGCATAAAAATATGGTCGGATGTCTGTTCCTGCATTTTCCGTAGTAGTTTCATTCAGCACGCCACCAAGTAGCAGTGGTCCAGCAGAACCTGAAGTATTTGCTATGAATCTGAAAATGCCAATTAGGTAAAGTTCCTTGTTATTTCCCTTCTCAATTGAACAATAATCTTCCATTCTAAGCTGAAACTAAAGATGCACAAATATTCAGCAACAGCTGCGACGACATTTACTTCGAAAATTTAACAACTGGGCACCGATCACCACTATCGTGCACCACGTCCGTCTTTGTTTTTTTTTTTTTGTAGCTTTATGGATCATCTCGATCCTGGTCTCCTGAATGGACTACGAAATAAAAATCACTCCTTTCTCAGCTTCCTGAAGACTGTACTCTTCACCAGCATCGTATTTGTTGTCACCATCCAGCATTTCTGTAGCGATGTAACTCTGGGACGATTCGTAAACCGGACAATTATTCTAAATTTAGAGATGCGTTTTCATCGACAATATCATGTGAACCGATGTTTTCTAAATGTACTCGTTGCTCCCGGAGAAACTGTAGCGTTTTATCGACATTTTCAAGACAGTGAATTCTCATCATCTGAATCCTCCTTGGCAACATCTGGCTCGATCTTGTTAGGTTTTGATTTTACCGAAATATCTGGGGAACATTCCAACTTCGAACATGCGGTGATCCTGACCTTCGCTTGATGACAATTATGTTTGCTTAAGACTACCAATAATCGTATTTAAACTACTAATATGATTACAATTTGGACTGGCAAACAAAACCTAGTCGAGTGCGGCTTAGCTTTCTGACTATACATAGTCACGCGAATGTTACGATAGTGTTCGGGGTGAGGTAATCCTGGTGCCCTTCGGTTTTATCCGTAACATGCTCAAAGGTTGCAGAGTTGAGGACGTGACAAAGGGGAATAAGCGTAAGCGTTCGAGCAAGGCTTCCATCCCACATAAGTATGCCTGGCTTTTCTCCAACCATCAATCCGAAAACGGTACTGTCAACTGGAATGGAATGATCTTCAAAAAGTGGAAATCACATAAGCCTGTTTACAACAAGGATCAACCAAGTAAATCTATGAATAGTATAATAATAGCTCCCACTAATGATAAAAATACCAATACTAATATGACTTGCAAAATTCACTCAAAGATTACTAATAAAACTGTAAATTCTTCAGGTCCTTCAGATGGTAGTCTAGTGGCAAACAGTACTGTTTGTCATAGTAACCAACCGAGAGGTAGTGTTGGCTCTTCACATGAGCATTCTATTTCCACTGCTGAACAGAAGACTATAAAACCGCACCCCAAATATCCCGATTTTGTAAGTGATGGTCTTCAAATTTGATCCACACAATGATCAATTCAGTTACCTAGCACATCAAATAACTCGTTAGCCGAAAAGGAGTAATTTTTAGACCCTCTCTTACCTCTAGCTGTAAAAGCAACAATTAACTCTAGTAACGATCTTGAAAGTAGGTATCTCTTATCAAGACTGCGAGAGCATAAAATATAAGAGTTTGTTCGACTCTACCTGGCATACATGCATGAAGCGCCAGATACAACATGCATTGATGGTAAAACGAAGACCAATCTTAAAGTATTGATCAAAGAGAAGGTTTTCCTATAGAATTAGATGCTCTTCGCAAATTATATTTTAAATACCACGAGCAACTAGGTATCAATCCAGGACAAGCACAAAAAGATCGTGAGACCTACGCTTCACATGCAAGCTCAAATCATATATCTTGGCTTCAAAGGACACGAGAACAGCATCAGAAATTTTTTCATCTGCAATAAAAATACTTCCTCCAAATGCATCAAAATGTTCTGCCATAACTGTGGTGGTATGAAAAGTAAACTCAGCAAACTTTTTCTTGACGCTTAATCATGCCCTTTTACTGTCCTTGCTCTAACGGAAACATGGTTGAATAACTCCTTTCGAAATGAAGAGATTCTCGATAGTAGTTGGACTATATATCAGAATGATCGAGATTGTCAAAGTACCGGGTTGTCACGAGGTAGTGGAGTCCTAATAGCTGTACACAACTTTATATTGAGTGACCTCATCGCTAGGACCACATATAAACATTACGAGCATACAATAGTTCGAATCAAACTTAAACAATTTGATTTGTACATTGGTGCATTTTAATATTCCTCTAAAGTCCAATGAGGTCGTTTACAATGATGCATGCGGAGTTATTTCTTCACTTGCTGGCCTTACTAATGAAGAAGATAAAATTATTATACTTGGAGACTTTAATGGGCCCAATTTAACGTTTATAGTCGGCGAACTTGATAATCGTCTCCTTCCAGTCAATCTTCTGGACGACAGTGATTACAACCTTGTTTCTACATTTTATGGCCATGATTTACAGCAAGTAGCTCCGACACACAATTGCAATGGTAATTGGCTAGATCTTATCTTTACCAATGCTTATGACGATGTGGTGGTTAATCCTACCAGAGAGGTGGAAAATCTTTTCACAAACACCCTCTACCATTCCGCACTTTCGGTTGAATTTTCCACTGCTACAAACACTCTTTCGTACAATAACTTGATTGTATTTGATTTTTGCAATGCTGATTACTGGACTGCCATGCTTTCAACGTTAGATATAAATAAGGCAATAAATTTATTCTATCAACACATCCTAGACGCCGTTGAAAGACATGTTCCTAAAATCAAAAAAAGGACAAATTATCACAGACCTTGATTGATAGTGATCTTCCATCCTTAGGGAACAGGAGAAATAAACTGTATAAATTATGCAAAGTAGATCTGAGCATGATGAACTGTCAAAAGAATTTCATTTGAAGTCACACGAGGCCTATGAAGTATATGTTAATTTTATAGGTGAAAACATCATTAAAGACCCCAGAAATTTTTTGAATTTGTGAACATCAAGCGCAAAGCTCATGGCTATCCTAAACAAATGACCTTTAAAGACTGCATTTCTACTCTCCCTGAAGAAATCAGTAATTTTTTGCAGACCATTTTCAATCAGTTTCCATAACTTTTCACCACTAGACACAGAATGTGGGCCTGTACTGCAAGAAATTTCAGTTACAGAGGGTGACATTCGACGCAATTGAAACTTTTGATTTTAATCATGAACCTGGCCCTGATTTATTTCCTCCATATTTTTTATTTCAATGCAGAGAACAATCAGTTTTACATCTTTGCATCATTTTTAACAAATCGCTATCAAGCGGCGTGTTCTCAGCATACTGGAAATCCTCCTACTTAACTCCAATCCATAAAAACAAAAGCAAAAAATCGATCCACAACCCCCAACTTAACAGTTTTAGTCTCTAATATCCTTTTTGCAATGGAAAACGGACACCAGGTCGACGCAATTTATACTGACTTTAGTAAGGCTTTTGACCGTGTCAATCATACGATTTTGTCTCATAAATTGAATAAATTTGGAATTACTGGCTCCCTACGTCATTGGCTGGACTCGTATCTCGAAAATCGGACTCAAACTGTTAAATTTCGGGGATATCTGTCAAACGGAATTCATGTCTATTCCGGTGTTCCTCAAGGCAGTCACCTCAGACCTCTTCTCTTCAGCATTTTTATAGCGGGCCTTTCTGAAGTGTTATCCGATATACCACACTTATTTTATGTGGATGATCTCAAATTATTTCATGTGATAGCATCCCAAAGTGATTCTTTGTTCCTACAGGACAAAATAAATACTCTATTAGAGTGGTCTAACGAAAATCTTCTATATTTGAATTTTGAGAAATGCCAGGTGATAAGTTTTTCTCGGAAAAGTACAATTTTATTATCTGATTATCACCTCGATGGTACAAAGCTTTGGCAATGAATCATTCGACGCCGCTGGCGACCACTACCAATACACCTTGCTGCCATGTGGCTTTCCATCTCATGTTCGTTGTGACGGCTTCCCATCCCATGTCAGTTTTGTCGTGGGATGTCAAAGTCAAGTGACAGCCACATGGCGGGTGTGTGTGGTTAGGAGCCGTCAGAGAAAGGCCCCAGGAAGTGACAGGGGAAGCGAAACAGATGCCAGAGATAAGTCCACCCTACTGTCGCTGTTTAGTTTTTATTTAGAGAAAATTGGGTGTTTAAGTGTTAGACAAACTGGGAGTGATAGTTTAATTAGAGCGATTTAGTCAGAAATTGGACAAACACGACAAATGCGGCAAAACTTTTCGTAACCTAAATACTTATGTAAATCACAAGGCATTGCACTTAAATACTGATGCTGATAAGTGCCAGAAACTTCAAAAGACATTCACTAGGCCGCAAGTTGAAGGGAGAAAAAAATTGATTTGTATCCGGAATTATATATTCACTAAGTCGTTTAAAGAGACCATGGTCATCTGCGATGCGAGAATTGGATGGATGTCAACCACCAGAACGAAAACGAGAACTTCGATCGAAGCGATGACAGCAAAGAGGTAATTTGTGGGGCTCAAACTGTCGGCGCCAACAGTAACTGAAGAATATGAGGAAAAGCTACCGCTAAAATATCGTCACGTTAGTTTCAGTGAAGAAGAAGAACATCCACTTAAACCCAGATTGGCTATCCCACCATCATTGGCCCAAACACTAGCTAGGAACCAGAATACAACTAGTGACAGTACTGAATTATTCACATTTATTGAACGACTTTTATCGCCAATACAGACAAATATGCACGCTTGAGGTAAATTTTTCTGCATGATTATTCTAAATTTTTGTCTTAGGCTTTGTCAAATTAGAGATTAAGAGGAAAATATAAATCAAATGAAAATAAATGAAAGAAAAGAAATAGAAAATGAACTATTCAATTTTAAAATAGAAAAATGAAAATAAAGACAAATATTGCAAATAGTCATTATCGAAACAGTGAAATATTCGCACTCACAGAAAGAATAAAACCAAAAGAAACAGAAAAAAATGCAAATATAGAGAAGAGGTAAACAGCTGGATTATAATACACGATATAAAATCAAATCTGTTTTTAAGAGTAATAGAGCAGTTGTAACGAATCATGCGACGCCGCTGGCGACCACTACTAACACACTTTGCTGCTAGGTGGCTTGTCATTTCAAGTTGGTTGCGACGAGCGCACATCCCACGTCAATTTTGTCGTGGGATGTCAAGAAGATTTGACAGCCACATGGTAGGAAAGTGTGGACGTAGTGGCCGTCACCCAGGAAGAAGTCCCGGAGGGTGCCAACAAGCATCAAAAAGGCTTAAGGTTAACAGGAAAAAGATCTTTCCTACAAATTGGTCATCACAGATATCCATCGACTATTCAAAAGTAGTAGTAAATGTATCAGAAATTGGAACTGGTAAATCGGCGAATGCAAAGTTCGTTTTTCCGCTTCGAGTTGAAATAACGTTTTGTAATGTTTAGACTGGCCACGGATATCATCAATCAATCCATGCAGAGAGCGGAGCTAGATCTACGAGGATGCAAAACGCCGCAAGTGGAGAGTTTGGGAGCTGCACTGGACGAATTCGATACCATAGACTTCTCTGACTATGATCTACGCAAACGTGATGGATGTCCGTGTTTGCCTAGATTAAAGTGCTTGCTTGTGAGCCCCGTATCTCCAAAGACATATTACAGTGAGTATGTTGCATTAAGCTGAATCCGATTCAATCCACAACTACCGGAAGATATTGCTATGGACGAGAAGAGTGATCAGAAATTAATCAATATGATGTGGCAAGCGAAAGCATACATGCATGCCCATCGGGAAAAGATCATAGAAATGATAAATCTTTTAAAAAAGCAAATAAGAAGAAGATAATATCTTTGTACCAAGACTTTTAAAATATCTCTTATCACAATTGGAAATTGTGGAAGGATTGAATTCCAATCACACAATATTGTGAACGAAAAATTCCGATTTATTATATTTAATGATAGTTTTCGTATAGTCATAGCTATGAAAGAAAAAACCAAATGATGAACTGAAAGGAAATGAAACAGAATTATATCAGATGATCCCAACGTTTCTATTATACGAAAGTATCCCCGCGTTGATTATTAGGAAATCTTATGCATCTGGCATTTGACAATAGATTATGATTTTCAGTAAATAATTATAAGCATTCTTTTGTTTTTTATGCAAATCCGCGATCAGCTAACAAGTGCAAGATCAATATTAACGAATTTTCATAATGTGCGGGCACGTTGTTATTTATATTTTTATTTGAACGCGATAAATTTCTCAAGGTGTCGTTGATCGTTTTTATAAAGCTTCAAAATAATAATAGTGTTTTCCAATAAGTATGTATATAGGACAAAATATAAAGCATAATAGCATATTTGATGTGTAAAGTAGTAAATATTTAAGTTTCGAAAGAGATTTATGTCTTATTTTGTAATTTTTTTAAACAATTCTTCGTGGGTAGACCTTGGATAACAACCCATATTTTAGCTAAAATATTTGAATGAAAAGTTCAAAGTTTTTTAATGTACGGTCAAGTACTCGATGGATATATTATTGAATTCGATAATTTTATTTGCTTAGGTTAAGTGTCAACTGAAATTCGAGGCTTAAGATATTTTAATGCACGGTTAGTAAGAAAAATTTACTATATTCAGAAATTGTCATGCTCTGTTATAATGTTTTTGGCGAGAAGTCAGTCGGTAGGAACCGCACAGTCACTATTTCTTAATGAAAGTCAAAAAAAAAAAAAAAAAAAAAAACTTGAGAACATCAAAACAACCAAACGATACGTAAGAAAACAATCGAACGCTCAAAATTTTTGTAATCGTGCTTAGATATTTTAATGTGTTTTTTTAAATAACTTAAAAACGTAAGTCACTATTTGAAGACGTCTAATATACTAGAAAACCAGTCATTTAAGCTCTCAGCTGTAAAAGGAAAAACAATAATTTACATTTGATATTTTCCTTCCTAATCATTGTATAATCCCGATTTGGATATGAACTCTTCTAACAGAACCATGGTTTGATAGAATTGATAATTTTTTTGAGTATTTAAAATTACAAAAAAAAAAACGCAAACAAACAAATCTTAAAAATTTTTTTTGATCTAAAGTTAATTTGGCTTCCGAAGCGAAAAGCAAATGAAAATACATAACGAATTGCCTTTAATCTTATTTTTTTGAGAAAAAAAAAGAAAAACGAAAAACATGCAATTATTATATATTTTATGCCTCTTAATCGGTGAAATGAATGAAACTATGTATTGCTAACCTTAACAACGACTTTCCTTTCCAGTGGTTCTTCTTTTCAGCGGGAAATGAGGTGCAGAGTAGGTATGCCGTCGCGAGGGTAGGGTTTAAGAAAATCCGCTGAGGTCGGTTTCGCGTCGCGCGCCGTACGCGGTACCTTTGTTGTTTTGCCATTTTATTAGCGTAGCGTTCATCGGGTTGAGTTAGCGTAGCCTATTTTTCGGTACCGCGTCGGAAATTCGGGAACGCGAAGTAAAAATTAGATTTTTGTCCTTGACTGAGTAAATGAAGAAATACGGAGTAACGTAAAGTAGGTTTCCTCTCCGTATGGTTTTGTTTTGTGACGCGTTTGAAAACGGGCATGTATTGGTGGCTGAATATTGTAAATGAGCGTAACCCATTCGGAGACCCGCGACCGAAATCCTCTCCGATCTAGCTGGCCGACAAGCAGCCATCGCGTGAATGGGTTACGGTGCACGGATCGGTTGACCGGTTGGTACCATCCGTTGGCACTACTCAGACCTAACGTCTAGAACCGATGAGAGGTCGGTTCCGCGTTTGCACGTAGACTGAAAATCATTACACAGGTCAAAGTTATATAGCAGCAAACAATGACGATTTTTTCTTTACACTTGATGCAATTAACATTACATATGAAGCTTGATTTCTTATTCAGATGATGTTTAGTTTTTTTATTTAAATTTAAAAACAAAAGAATAGGATACATTGAATTGTAAGGCCTTACAAAGAAAATTCCGAAATTTTTGCTCTGGTTTTTCAAATCACTGTATAAAGCAAAAGGAGTATTAATGTATAGAGCAGATTTACTGCCACATTTAGTTTTCTAAAAATTTCCAGCACAAAATATATTTAAATTTGCAATTAGCATCTTATGCCATAGGTAGTTATCCGCATCGAGCAAACATAAGTTTTCACTCCAGAGAAGATTAAACTTGATATATTAATAATGATCGGCAAGCTTAGTGACAAATGATATTCACGTTATAATCACTTCAATATTTTTCACTTGAAGACCAAATTTGTAAAGGCTTAAAGCAAACTTTGACTTTGACATCAAGATAATTTTTCTTACAACAGAAAAATTAAATATATATTTCAATTATTAATTTTTCTCTAAATTCATATATTACTGATTATTCCCATTAACTTCTAATATTTTTTCAATGTTCGTTCTATTCATATAAAAGAACATTTTTTTAATTAACGAAGCAACTACCAAAGCTGGCAATATTCTACAATTTGAATAAATAAAAATTAGGGAAGATAAAAGGTGATAGTAAAAACGAAAAATTTTATTACACAAAAACAAAAAAAAATAATTTTTTTTGGAGAAATAAAATATTTTTCAATCTCAACTCATTTACGAAACCAAACAAACAAAAAAATTACATAAAAAAAAAATGATGATAGAATAGTATGAGAATTTTTATGGTTAAAATGAAAGAAATTGTGAAAAAAGTATGTGTATGCGAAAAATAACATGAATTGCTAAAAATATAACAACGACTTTCCTTTCTAGTGGTCCTTCTTTTCCAGACGCAGTGAGAGTGCAGGGTAAGTATGCCGGGGAGAGTGTGGGGTTTGAGAAAATCCGCTGAGGTCGGTTTAGCGTCGCGTGCGGTACGCGGTACCTTTGTTGGCTTTGTTTTTTTTTATTAGCGTAGCTTTCGTCGGGTTCAAGTTAACGTCGTGTATTTTTCGGTACCGCGTCGGTAAAATTCGGGAACGCGAAATGGAAATTAGATTTTTGTACTTGACTGAATTAATGAAGAAATACGGAGTAACGTAAAATAGGTTTCTTCTCCGTATGATGGTGTTTTCAACGCGTTTGAAACGGGCGTTTAATGGTGGCTGAACTACGTAATTGAGCGTAATCCATTTTAAGACCCGCGACCGAAATCCTCCCCGATCTAGCTGGCCGACAAGCAGCCATCGCGAAAATGGATTACGGTGCACGGACTGGTTGACCGTTTGGTACCATTCGTTGGCACGACTCAGACCTCACGTCTAGAACCGATAAGAGGTCGGTTCCGACTTCGTTCGTGAGTTTAGACGGAAAATCATTACACTTTCCAGAGTTGATAGTGTGGTAGATCTTTGTGTTCACTTGGATAAGAAACCCCGCTTTAATTTGCACTACGATCAGGTTCTCTGCAAAGCGAATAAGCTTTTAGGTTTTATCAAACGACGCGCGAAAGAATTTGAGAACTTGTGGGTAACGAAAACGTTATACACATCATTAGTACGCCCAATTCTGGAATACGCTTGTGTCGTTTGGAATCCGGTCTTTGATGTTCACTCAGAGAGGTTTGAGTCCGTTCAGAAATAATTCCTACTGTTTGCTCTATGATCCGAAAAATTTCCATAATTTGCCATCATACGGTAACCGGCTATCCTTTCTCAATATGACACCACTTGCCTCCCGTAGAACCACATTATGCTCCTTACAGGAACCGTTAAAATCCAATATCTAATCGAAAAAATAACCTTAAACGAACCAGTAAGACTTACCAGACATTCACCTTTACTCGTAAAAAGTAAACATCAAACTATCTATGGTGATAATGAGCTGATAAATAGGTGTGCCAAAATTTTCAACAAGATGAGCCATCTTTATTCCGCAACCATATCCAGATCCCAATTTAAATCCAATTTATCGAAGCTCCTCGGTTCCTCATCCTAATGCAAATGTAAATTTATATTGTAAAAAAATAAATAAATAAAAATTTTTTAATAGAATGTAAAACAAATAAACAAACGATCCCAATGTCGAAAGAGCTGCACAATTCCAGCGAAAGCTGAATTCCTGTATGGTTCTTTACAAAGAATTATACAAAGAAGTAGCAACAATTGGCCAACAACGACTCATAACAGAGTTCACTGTTAAAAATGTAGATGCCGAATGAGGAAAAGAAAGTCCAGTTCAAAATCATTTCAGCGATGATAGAGATTTTATGCGCATTCAAACAAACGAATTCGAGTAACTGATGATGACAGCAATTAAATTTATGTACCTGTATTTATGATTATCATTTTAATTTTTTTTACCTTAAATTTGTTTTAACCTTAAAAATTGAATAACCTATTCTTTTTGTTATCAACGTAGTTGTTTAACATTGTTTTTAGTTCCTGAACTTGTCATACATTTAATTTAAATAACATACTTTTAAGCTAAGAGTGCATATCTTTTTTTTCTTTTATGACTATGCTTGTGTAAAAACACATTATATGTGATTTAATATAATAAACATGAATACTTGTTTTTAAAAAATCCTTGTTTTTTCACTGATTTTAATATTTTTTAGAGATAAGGAACCAATCACCTATTTTTGTATATAATCAATGTCTTTTTACACGGTTTTTTTCTAGAACCAATGTACCTTGTGAAAATAGAATAAGGTGTGTTGAGAAGTGAAGTTATCGTACGTCGATAGGCTCACCGCGCATGCGTGAGCGAAAGCCAGTATTAGGGCGCCGGAGCGCACTACTTGCGTCACCAGTAATTTTTCTTTAGATGGTCTGTGACGTTGCCCACGAGACGTGTGCAATAAGAAGTTCTTTTATGTAAAACAAATAAAGCGTACTCATATATATTCAAAGTTATCTTTCTATTCAAACCTATCGTCCCTCTGTCCCTTCGATAATCTCAACAGATTATGGGCCCAGGCAAGCAGCCTGCGTAACAACCGATTATCGAAGTCAGAGAACGATAGAGAGAAAACGGTTATCTCGATTTTTTCTTCCTAGGTGGTTGACACGTGGTCGCCATTGTAGTGTGCCGGTCAACGCGTACAGGAAAACAATCGAACGAAAATGGCGGAATTAATTCTGATAAAGAACATCAAGAATTTTGATGGCTCGAATTTTCAAGCATGGAAATTTC